>CM017321.1:28334130-28400082 GCA_006937295.1 Carpinus fangiana
TTAACAATTTACTCATTGTGTCAATCTAAATGACAATAAAATTCATGCTATCAAAATTTTTTAACAGCCGTTAATTTGGGTTAAAACACACCGTTTTACCTTATTAAAATATTATTTTTCTAATTTAATTTTAAAATTTAAATCTAAAAATTATTAAAAAAATAGGGTGGCTAAACCACCCCATAAGGGGTGGGCTGGCCACCCCATTTGCCTGGGGATGGCCGAACCACCCCTTTAGGCTATGAGGATGGTTCGGCCACCCCAAACCGGCTGTATGGGGGTGGCCTCCCCCTTGAGCCAAGGGGGTGATTCGGCCATCCTATTTTTTTTATATTTAAATTTTAAAATTAAATTGAAAAAAAATAATATTTCAATAAGGTAAAACAGTGCATTTTGACTCAAACTAATGGTTGTTAAAAAATTTTGACGGCTGAGATTTTATTGTGATTTCAATTTACCCAGGCAGTACATTGTCGAAAAAAAAACTTAGGGATTTTAAAATTTTGGTGTGCTTACCAAAGGTGTTTAGATATAATTTTCCTTTAATTAAACATAATTTTTAGTTTTATTTATTAAATTATTGTATATTAGTATTTTTATTTTGTGATTAAAAATTACATTTCATAGGTTAATATGATTAAATGAAAATATAATTTTTTTTTGTGATTTTCGGTGCACGCGCCAAACGCCGAAAACTGTTTTCATTGTAAAACATTTTCTTGTAAAATTACTTCTCTGAAAATATTTTACGACTAAAAATATTTTACGCTAAGACAAACAGAACCAAATGACAAGTGATAAACATGTATCTTTTTCTCGATTTTATCAAAAACTTAAACAGAGAGACAAAGAGCTAAGATGATGATGATGATGATTATTATTATTATTATTATTATTATTTTCATTGTATATGTGCCATTTACCAAAGAATCCAAACAAAGAGCCCAAAATACTTTTTTCATAATACATCAAACAAGGAATTTCTTTTCTCTTTCTTAAAATCGTCGTTTCTGATAACCTAAACAAAGAGCATGACTTTTGAGTCTTTGACTCAAAATGATTTTATTTTAGGAAAAAAAAAAAAGGAATAATTTTTATTTATCTCTCTGTTTTCCGAGAACCCAAACAAAGAGAAAAATAGTAAACTAAAAGGACAAATGCGCTCAAAATCATGGATAAATGTGAAATGGAAATGTTTTTCTTTTTTCTTTCTTGATTTTCTCAGGACACGAAACTTAGGACAACATTGATCGAACATGATATTATTTAGTTCAAATTTAATTATATTAAAAGGGTATTTGAGCGCATTAACTCTCTCACTCATTGTCATCTGTCAAAAATTCTCTAGAGAAAAGAGATGTTTTGAACAAATGTTTGAGAAACCAAAGGGCCAAAAAATGGCTAAGAGGAAAGCATGAAAAATTGGATCCGGCTCCTCTCTAGTCCATTTTGGACTGGATAGGAGCCGGTTAAAGGTGATGATCTCTTTAAAGAAATCCAATGGCCACAATAATGCCACGTGTCTCATCCATTTAAAAATAATAAAATATTATTTATTATTTTAAAAATAAATAAAAACTAAAATAATAAAAAATTATTTTATTTTATTATTTTTTATTATTATTATTTTTTTGGTTNATCGTTTGGCCCTTGGGGTGGATCATCCACCCCAAGGGCCATGGAGGTGGCTTCAACCACCTCCATCCGGCTTTTGGGGTGGCCGAAACCACCCCCATGGCCCTTAGGGGTGGATCGACCACCCCCAAGGGCTAAACCCACTAAACTCATGAAATTTTTTTCTTTCTTTTTGGCCCTTGGTGGACAGCCACCACAAGGGCCAAGGGGGTTGGCCAAACAAGCCAAATCAATGGCCCTTGGGGGCGGATTAGTTTATATATATTTTTATTATTATTTTAGTCTATATTCATTTTTAAAATATTATTTTTAAATGGGTGGAAGACGTGACATTTTTATGGCCCTAAGATATCTCTAGGGCCATCCTCACCCTTAGTTAGATTATCTCCACTCCATGGGAATAACTTCTACGGTCCTTGCATAAAGAAAGGGTATTCTGCCAACCAATGAAAGAAAGACACATTAACATAAAGCAAAAAATTGTACAAAAATTATCTACAACGTAAACATTGGATCGAAGGAGAGAGAAAACCCCACACTGGGTTTACGGTGAGAGAGAGAAAGAGAGAGACCAAAGCAGACCCACGACTGGCTCCCGGCCTGAGACCCGCCGTGGGTCTGGTGACCCCACGGGTCATAGCCACGACCCAACGTGGGTCATGGCCGACCCACGACTGGGTCTGGACGTGACCTTGCCATGGGTTAGCTAACCCACGCGGGTCTGGCCTCTTTGAAGCTCTCCCCATATGGGACTATAATTCTCGTATAGAATCATAAGATTCACAACATGCTTTCAATTCAGCCACCTATCGAGAACTACCCAAAATTCAGTCATAGCAGAGAACAGAAAATCAAACCCAAAGTTTAATCAACAATAAACCCAATCTTCGAAACCCATTTGGCCAGGAATATGGGGAAAATCAACAAAGATTAACACTCAAAATCAAACTCTAAAACTTATACCCATTGAATGTTCTAACCCTAATGATTTCCGTTGAGAGAGTGAAAGGAGATAGGCCTGCAATAGGTTTCTCCTTGCTCAAGCCTACAATAATGGAGAAACCTGCAACTGGTATCTCTCATCCACCTTCAGAAAGTGTGAATGCATATTTTTGGGCCTTGGCAAGCTTTTAGGAATACCAATTCCAGTGAGTGTTGATAATTTGACTTGGACATTATTGAAGTTTGCAGATTCTGAAAGCTCCAGTCTTGATGCTCCTGATATTGAGACCTCGATGGAGAATTACAGCAAGCTCAAAGCTGCTATCTTAATCCTCATCTTCTACACCACGTGGTTCATGGCTTGAGACATGTCGTGGGTCAGCAGACCCATGCGGGTCTCAGGCCGTGGGTCTAGCCATCACCGTTGCCGTGGGTCACAGCCTCTCCGACCTCTGGTGGATGATTTGGGTTGATATTTTATCATGCGGTTTGATGATTGTTATAAAGTGTTTTGGTCTTATTTTCTTAAAATAAAATAGGTAAGGTGTCACCAGTTTGGATGGCAGAAAACTCATATTTTCTACGACAACCGTATAGTAGCACCTCTCCCGGTCCATTTTGGACCGGAGATGATCCTTGTCCTGAAAAAATATGAAAAGCCTTAAAACATTTAAGCTTTTGGATCTTTAGCCATGCGATCCAAGCCATACGATCAAAGACTCAAAGTTGAATGTTTGGCTTTTTGAATTTCAATATATCTTCAGTCGTACGATCAATTCTTTCTAGAGACAACTGTTTGATCTATCTTTTGAAGTTAAATTTCTTATCCATCATTCTCCAACGTTGGATCCTTCAGCAAAATCAACACATCATCCCATCGAGCTAAGTCGAGCTGCAAGCTTTGTTCACGAGCCTAACTTCATCCGAGCCAAGTTTTGGTATGTTCAGATCTTTTATCAAACGAGCTTAAAAATATGTTTAAGCTCTGTTCATTTAATAAACAAATCGATTCGAAGCTAAGCTAATTCGAGTCAAACTCGAGAATATTTACGAGTAGCTCTGCTCGCTTGTGCCTGCATGAACCCAGGAAGGTTCATACTTCATAATTGTATAAAGTTTCATTCTTCTTTTTAATTTTTTCAAATGGAGTGTTGATATTTGCTGAGGAACACCTTACACAGAAGCCTACATGTTTTGGTGGCTCACAGAAGTCCCTATAGAGTTGAGGATGCCTCTAAGCCGAGGAATTGAGATAGGGATTTTTTTAAAACAATTTGAAACTGAGGACTTCGACATGGTTGCAAAAAGCTGATCTTTCGTTTGTGGCTAAGGAACACCAAAATTCAGCTGACGATGAGGTGGTGGTGGAGAAACCTACCGCTGGTACGGGAATCATTTTCGATCTCAAGCTTTTTGGGAAGCATCATCGTGTCTAGATCTCTCTCTTTTTCTCTCAAGCAATAACACTCAAACAAAGAGTTTTCTTCCTTGTTCTTTGTTCATGGCCGAGGAATGCCAAAAGCCAATGACGGAGGAGATGGTGGTGCAAAAATACATCACAGAGAAGGACTTGTCGGAGCCGAAAAAGCCAGGTACAGTGGTTGAGGAAGTGAGGAAGGAAGAAGGAGATTTGGGTTTGGATGGAAGAGAAGATTTGATGTTAAAGTTAACGTTTTCTTTAGATGACAGATTAGAGCTCATCTTGTTTTTTTAAATACGTTGCAACATTTCAACCTTCGATTCTCTCAATACAATATGAGCTGTGAACTGGATACCCTCAATTTTGAATGAAATATCCCTTTCCCGATAGAAGAGAGTCAGAGACATCAAACGTTAAAAACTCTGGCATTGAACAAAAATCTCAACAATATGTTTTGATGTTGCTTTGTATTTAGCAAACAAGCGCCTATGGCCTAATGGATAAGGCGCCTGACTTCTAATCAGGCGATTGTGGGTTCGAGTCCCACTAGGCGTGTGCTACTCTTTTCATTTTCTATTTTGTCCTTTCTATTCTACTCGAACATGTCTGATTAGAAATAAAGTATTTAAGTATAACAAATGTGTTTGGACAATTTTTAAAATAAAAAAATACTTTCAAGATTTTTAACAAACATGCCCATTTTTGTTCCGCATAATTTTTTTGGGTTTGCTAGGGGTTCTATTTTTAGTGTTCTCTTAGTATTCTTTCAGTCTTATGTAGAACATGATTTAAGAAAAAATAAAATTGTAGTACCATTTTTTTGTTAACAGATTAATTTTTATGAGTTCATATTTACGTGCTAATACTTTAAAACTTGTTTTTGGATTCAAAACTAAAACCTAAGGGTGGAAGGTTAACCATTTAGGGATGGTATCATCCAAAATGGATTTGATCATCCTAAATTTGGTGTTAATGCCTAAAAAAGGGTGGTGATGCCACTACAATTTTATTTTTTCTTAATTCATATTTTATGTAAGACTGTGAGAATGCTAGGAGAACACTAGGAGAGAACCCCTAGCATTTTCCTAACTTTTTTTTTTTTTTACTAAAAACACTTTTTAAGCTCTTTAATGCAATTTCAAATAAGTTCTTAATTTTTAGCAGCAGTAGGTGGGATCAGGAAACATGGGCGGTTTATTATTTAGGGAATGAAATTTTAGAAAAGATGAAAAAAAAAAATATTGAAATACAATTTAATGGGCTATTTTAGCACATTTTGAGCATCGTGAGACTCTTTAAAAAATAACTGTTAGTTGGAGGGCTTTTTTTTTCATATATATTTTTTCTTTTTTTAAAATGTAGTTAAATATTTCTCGTAAAATCACAATTTGATATTAAAAATAATAATTTCCCCCGTGTGGTTTATTTATTTATTTATTTTTTAACATGTCCATACAAAATGGAAAATGAAATTCAAACTAGTGACATCTGCTTATTACTTGGAACTTAAAAGCAATATATTTTATGTATGTTTTTCAAAGTTACCCTTTTTATCTGCAAAATGCCAAAATCTCATGATTAAACAAGTGCAAGCCAAGCCAACCCCTATAGGACTGTAATCGAGCCAAGTCGAGTCGAACTTTAGGATTTTAAGCTTGCCTAGTTTATGAAGATGCTTATTCGAGCGGAGCTCGAGTTTGAGCCAAGCTATAAAATGCGTGTACAAGCTTGGCTCGTTTAAAATTCGGACGAGCTCGAGCTGAAACTCGAGTTTGTTGAGAATGCTATTCGAGTCGAGCCAGGCTCAATTTGAGCTCGGGCTAAGCTATTAAATTATTTAATGTATGATATAAGCAAAGTTCAAGCCCGAATTTTAAAAAAAAATTCTAGATATTTATCTATAGCATAAATTAATATAACTAATTTTAGTAATATATATACAAGATATATGAACAAGCTAACTAACTAGTTAATATGTTAATTAATACATTAACATATAAATATTAAATAACCTATGTAACATATATTACTTAATTACTAATATATATATATAAAATCTATGAACGAGCTAACGAGCTGGGCCAAACAAGCTCGACTTAAATGAGTCAAACTCACGAACCCCCGTCAAGCTTAATCAAGCGAGTCAAGTATGTGTCATTAGTTAATCGAGCGAGTTTCAACAGTAATGAGCGAGTTTGTATAGTATCGAGTTTGAGTTCAGGTCAAGCTTAGCTGAGCGGGTATCGAGTAAGCTGTCGAGTGTGTCGGCTCATTTACAGCCCTGGCAACCCATGCGGTGCAAGCTTTTGAAATGACTAAGATAACCCTATGTTTCTATTGAAAACGGGATTGATTGGAGCCACGCATTCTCCAGCACAAAGCAGCGGTCACGAAGAAGTTGCACACACTGACACACTCAAACAGTCAAACACTCTCTTCATCTCTCAAATGATCACCTGCAAATCTTCAACCTCCTCCTTTGGAACGCACGCTTTCCAAAGGACGGTGAGAACAAGCGCTAGATTTGTAGGCCTTTTTGAATTTCAACGTAGCCCTTCTTCTCAGCGCAACCGGAAGTGCGTAGCCGTGTCTTCCTCATTTGGCCGACCCCAATGGAGCCGCTCTAGAAGAAACCTTCCAAACACTAATAACACAAATTCTAATGCTGATGATGTCTTGGGAGATGAGAAAGGGGAGAAGAAGGTGCATTGTGAGGTCGAAGAGTTGTCTTGGCGGGAACGAAGAATTAAGGCCGAAATATCAGTCAATGCCGACATCGAAACAGTCTGGAACGCTCTCACCGATTACGAGCGCCTCGCTGATTTCATTCCCAATCTTGTTTGCAGGTAATACAACCGCTTTCTCCATTTAATGCTCTTTCTTGAATTACTTTCCAGTTTGCTGTTTTATAGACTGGGTTGGAGGAATTTGGAGGAAATTTTTGCCCGTTGTGTGTTTGGCTTTATGATAATGAATGTAATGTAGGCTGGTCTCGTAGACCATTTCATACTGTGTGTAGAGAGATAAATGAATTTTCTGAGTTGGATGTTACAATTCCATGAATTCTTGCGGTGAATATAACTAGCCTCGGGTCCAATTGTGTGGTGCGAAAAAAATGAGGCAACCTGTTTCTTTCCTTCACCCCAATTTATGTGAATATTAACTACTGCTCTTTCTGAAATTGCATAACTGGTACGTTGTTTATTATTGCTGTTTACCTGACTGGATTGCACATTTTTTAACTGTTAGTGGAAGAATACCTTGTCCACATCCTGGTCGGATATGGTTGGAGCAAAGAGGCTTGCAAAGGGCATTATATTGGCATATTGAAGCACGTGTTGTCTTGGATCTTCAAGAATTTCTCAATTCTGTAAATACTCAAACCACATTTTATAGGAAACATGATTCAACCTTCTGTCTTTGTCCTTTGAATGTCTTCTTGGTTATTTTCTAAATCATGCTCTCATCCATTACCATTTCTTACTTCTCAAGCATATATTATCTCAGCATATATTATAATTATGAGAAGTTGTTTATGTTCAGGCTAATGATCGGAAACTTCACTTTTCAATGGTTGACGGAGACTTTAAGAAGTTTGAAGGCAAATGGTCCTTAAAATCCGGGTCGAGGTAGAGTTCATTTACTTTTGGTTTGAAAGATGAGATGTTTCCAAAAGAATCTAGCATTTTATGTGCTTTGGTTGTGGAAATTTTGAAGTCCTATATTATTCCTTAGCAAAGATTTAAGCCCGTCTTAAGGGTTGAATTTAACTTCCTTACTTCTTTACCCTCATAAGATTATGTTTGTTTGTTATAACTCAGTGAACAATCTTTTTTATATTTTTTATTGGTAAGCTACCTACATACATACTTGGTGGGGCACGAACCAGAACCTCACCAATAACACTTCAATCTCATATTGAAAAGATGAATAGCATAGAATAAGTGGATTATAAAGGCACTCATGGGTGCTAAGTCCTATATTGGTTATTAGGTGAGATTGAATTTTATAAGCAATTTTAGGGAAGCTAAAAATTGACTTGTCATTTGAAGTGATAGCACAAATATGGTTAATGCTTTTCTTGGGTTGTTACATCACCCTCTACTTTGCTACAAAGGGAGGATTATATGAGGGCGAGGAAGCTAAGTTGATATGTGTTGATTTCTAAAGAAACTATAATTCTAATGATGCGATGATACTTCTGGTGGCTATGTGTGGTGCAGTGGAGAGCAACAAAACGACAAGTCATTTTGTTATGAAGTGTTAGAAGAGCGTACTAGGGTCAATATGTTATATGGGTATATATGTGTATATATACTCTAAAGAAACTGTAATTCTAATGTTGCGATGATACTTCTGGTGGCTCTGTGCGGCGTAGTGGAGAGCAACAAAACGACAAGTCTTTTGTTATGAAGTGTTAGAAGAGCGTATTAGGGTCCATATGTTTATATTTGGGCGGTTCAGTTGTATTTAGACCGGTTCAGTTTGGTTTATGATATTTTTGGGCAGTTCAGCAGTATTTGGACCGGTTCCTCTCTCTTTTTCATTATTTTGCTGATTGGTGTTGGTTTGAGTTGGTTTGCCCTTTTTCCAGCATTGTTGCAGTGAGTTTCTCATTATTTTGAGTGGTTGTTAAGGTTATTTGTTTGTTGTTATTATGGCCACTAAACCTGAGACTCCCATAGTTAATGCTCCAATGACTCGTGAAGCTGAATGGAAAGAATTATATTTATTGGGCATGGTCTATTGAAGTTTTTCTCAAAGGCAAGGGCTTGTTTACTTACTTAATCTTGGGTATGCCTAAAGACACTACTCCTAGCCTTTGGGAACAAGAAGATAATCAAATTATCTCTCTTATGTTGAACAATATTGAGTCTCAAATTGGGTCCTCATGCATCTATCTACCTACTGCCAAGGATATTTGGGATCATCTCAGTTATATGTGTTCTGGTACTGGAAATATCACTTAGATTTATAAGGTGTGTAAACAATATTTTGACTTTGAACAAGGTGCTCAGGTTGTGGGTGAGTACTACAATCTAGTTTTGACCATTTGTAAGGAGAAGAACTTGTACCAACAGCTCTCTACGGACCTGAAAAAATGGAAAATCAATGTGAAGATGTGGATGTGGTTCGGTTTCTTCTTGGCTTGAAACCCGAGTTTGAATAAGTTTGTGCGTAGATTTTGGGTGGTTCTGACCTCCCTTCACTTCCTGAGGTTTTTTCTCGGATTCAGCGTGCTACTCTTTTTTATCATGACTCTCAACTGAGTTATGAGCGTACTGGTGTGTGCGATGCTTTTGTTGCTACCCGTGGCAGCTTTGGTAGTTATCGTGGTAGACGTGGCTCATGAGCCTTGCAAATGTACTCATTGTGGCTGTAGTAAGCATTCTGTGGATTTTTGTTGGGATTACACGGCAAAGCATTTGGTTTTGCCAATCAAGCTTTTTCTCTGGAGGATTCTCCAGCTATTTCTAGACCACATGCTAGTTCAAGTTCTGCTCCAGATTATGATCTCATCTCTATTTCTAAAAATGAGTATGCTTAGTTTTTGGCTTATATGCAGGCCACTTCCACTTCCACTGTTATTCTTGCTTAGTCAAGTACTACATCTCACTGTCTTTTATCCTCTACTCGCGACCCATGGATTATTGATTTTGGTGCCAATGAACATATGACTGGTTTGTCTATTTCTCTCTTTGATTGTTGTCCTGTTCATACACCCCACAGTGTCACCCTAGCTAATGGTTTCCTCCACCCTAGCCAGCTCTTGCCATACATATCTGAGTCTTGATATTGAGTTGTTCTCTATTCTACATGTTCATGGTTTCCTTTTAATTTATTATCCATTAGTAAAATTACCAAAACTCTTAATTGTTATGTTAGTTTTTACCCTTCTTTGTGCATTTTTCAGGATCTCAAGATGTGGAGGATGATTGGTATGGGGCATGAAGTTGGTGGCTTATATTATTTGGATCTTGCAACTTCGTTTCCCTCTTGTGCTTTACAGTCGTCAACCTCAACTCTTTAGTGGCATTGTCGTCTTGGTCATCCTTCCTACGTTGAAGCATCTCGAGTTTTTGTCATGAGTTATCCGTGTCTTGCGAAGCTTGTCAGCTTTGTAAGCACCATCGTGTTTCTTTTCTGTCAAGAGTTGTTAGTCGATTTTCGCGTCCTTTTGAGTTAGTTCATTCTGATGTATGTGGTCCTATGAATATCGCGTCCAATAAATTTCATTATTTTGTGACCTTTGTGGATGATTTTTCCTGTATTACTTGGTTATTTTTAATGAAAAATCATTTCAAGTTCTTTTTTATTTTCCAAATTTTTCCTAATATGATTAAGACTCAATTTACTCAGAAAATTCATATTTTGCATTTTGATAATGCCAAAGAATACACATCTAGTTATTTTGCCTCTTATTTGTCTGATAAAGGCATTATCCATCAAACCTCGTGTGCTCATACTCCACAACAAAATGGTGTGGCTAAACGCAAGAATTGTCATTTATTGGATGTTGCACGTTGTCTCTTATTTCATATGCATGTCCCCAAACATTTTTGGAGTGACACTGTTCTCATTGCTTGTTATCTCATTAATCGGATGCCCTCCTTCGTCTTAGATGGTGCTTCACCTCATTCTCTCTTACTCTTCTTCACCCCCGTTTGTCTTACCACTAAAGGTTTTTTTGGGTGTGTTTGCTATGTTAATGATTTGGGTCCTGGTTATGATAAACTTAATCCTCGTTCTACTAAATGTGTCTTCCTTAGTTATTCCACAACTCAGAAAGGATATTGTTGTTATAGTCCTGTTCTTCGCCGCTACTTTAGTAGTGCTGATGTCACATTTGTTAAGTCTCTTTCCTATTTTTCTGTTGATGCGTCTTCTTGAGCGTCTTCCCTTGAGCCTGATGCCACGCTTGTTCCGCTGCCTGTTCCATATCTCTTTTGAGTCTATCGTGTTGCCTCCAGTCTCACTTGCTCCTCTCCAGGTTTATGCACGTCGGCCACACCCATCAGCTTTTGCACCACCACCATCATACTTCCCGTCTTTGGATCCGCTGTCACATGCATTTGGTTCCTTGCCCATTGCCCTACAGCAAGGTAAACGTTCTTGCACTACTCAACATCCTATCAGTCAATTTGTATCTACTAGTTCTTTATCTCCTTCCCATTCTTGCTTTATTTCCGATCTTTCTACTGATTCCACTCCAAAGACAGTGCAGATGCCTTATCTGACTCTGATTGGAGGCAAGTTATGGAATTAGAAATGAAGGCCTTGCATGATAATGTACATGGGAGCTTGCTTCATTACCACATGTTAAGAAGATTGTTGATTGCAAATGGGTATACATAGTTAAGTTTAATCCTAATGGTTCAGTTGAATGGTTGAAAGCTCGTTTGATTGCTAAGGGTTATACACAGACATATGGTATTGATTATGATGAGATGTTTTCTCTAGTTGCCAAAATCTCTTCCGTTTGTATTCTTATTTCTTTGGCTGCTAATCTTGATTAGCCCTTATTTCAAATGGATGTCAAAGATGCCTTGTTGTGTGGGGATTTACATGAGGAAGTTTATATGGAGCAACCACCTAGGTTTGTTGCTTAGGGGGAGTATCGGGGTTGTGTCTGTAAGTTAAAAAAAGGCTTTGTATGGTCTCAAGCAATCTCCACGGGACTGATTTGAGAAGTTTTCTGGGGCAGTTATGGAGTTTGGTCTTCACCGCTGTCAGATAGATCATTCAGTATTTCACTTGCTTACAAGTGCAGGCTACATTCTTCTTGTAGTATGTGTGGATGACATTGTAATTATAGGTGATGATTCAAGTGGCATTGCTCGATTGAAACTGTTTTTCCAATAGAAAGATGGGAAATAAAGCATGATGCAAGGAAGGAAATAAAGCATATATGAAGCAGAAAATTCCACTGTTGTGTCATAGTTGTTACATTCAATGCAATTAGAGATTAGTCAGGTTATTTTAATTTAGGATGCAGTGGCTCAAACCTATTCTAAAATAGGGAATTGACATGGTTCTTCGAATTGAAACGTCGGATTTATGGAATGACTCATGGAGAGTGGTTTGTCGCAGCCTACTTTGATTGGCTTTCTGCATTGTGGTAGGAATTAGATCACTATCAAAACTTTCAGACAGCGTGTGCAGTTGATGCAATGAAAATTCAAAAAATGGTTTAAAAAGGTTGTCTATGGATTTCTCGTAGGATTGAAGTCTGAATATGATTAGGCTAGAGTTCATATCTTCAGGAGGCGTTGGCCTATAGAATGAGGAGAGTTGTTGAAGTGTCATGCTTCACTCTTCTTCCCATGAACAATCAGCCTTGGTTACAGCATCTTGCCGCACTGGAAAAGGGAATTCCAAGAGTCAAGATAGCAAGAAAGCAACGGATGCTACATAGGATGAGAAGAATAAGCTGTTTGTGATTATTGTCATAAATCACAACATAACTTGAGAGACTTCTTGTCGGCTATATGGTCACCCTACTTGAGGTAGAGGAAGTTGTTCTAGTGGTGTTACTGACAAAATATGACAAACTATGAAATATGATTTGAATTGAATTGCCCATTGGCTTTGGGTTCTGCGTATTATATAGTCTTTACAAGGGTGCTATACATGGAAAGGAAAATATATGCTAATTGTACAGAATAATAGATGGAAAAATAAGGAAACAATCGTGGCTAAAATAAGAGAAGTTTGGGCAGCAAGTTTGGACAGCTGTAAGTGTGGACAGCAAGTAGTTTGGGCAGCAAGTTTGGACAGCTGTGCTATCCATTGACATTACTTGGGCTAATTACTCTTCAACCATTGATCAAACTCCTAGTCCAAGCATACTCCTGATAGCTCTTAGTAAGGACGTACTGGAAACCATTTGTTGAATTATCTAACATTCCTTCTGACATCTACATTCCTAGGAATCTGATAGGATTCTTGGGAATATGAGATTCCCATGTTTGTTTTATTTCTAGGCATCCTCTAAGAATTATTTATGCTTTCCCAAATATAAATTGTATATATTGTTTGATTTATTTTCTTTGTTTTTCATCTCTAAGCTAATAAAACATGTTCATGTCCCTTTTTTGTGGAATAATAGTTCCTCACTTTTATATGTAGATTTTACAAATGCTTACAATCAAACCCAAAAAGTAGCATTAAAAAAATTAACCATAACAAGATTCTCACATAGTCTAATTTTTCTTGTATAACCATAACAATATCCAATTAAAAAAAAAAAAAAATAGAACACCAAATAGTAGCATCAAAAAGTTTATTGTGCTTATATAAAAAAATGGGTATTTTTATTTGTTTAGAGGGAAAAAAAAACTTTCCTATGGTGAGGAAAATGTGGATTTTCACTTCTCTATAAGGGAATCTACATTCCCATCAAAAGGTAGATGGGGGAGAATCTAGATGCCCACAGGCATCTAGATTACTTTTATTTAAATACAACTAAGCAGGGTAATCTTTTAGGATTTTTAGTAATCCTAAAAGATTATCCCCAACCAAACACTAGATGGATGTAACCTCCACTAGTTATGTAGCCAGATTTGATGATCCCTAGATGATTGATTCGAGGGCATCTAACCATGTGACCAGTTTATCATCTCTTTTCTCTTCATATCATCTTTGTTCGGGCAAGGAAAAAAAGTTTAAATAACTGATGGTTCCCTGTCATTTGTTTGACAAAGGTTCAATCCTTGTCACTACATCTATGTCTCTTTCCTCTGTTTTACATGTACCTAATCTTGCAATTAATATGCCCCCTATAGTTCGGATTACAACTGATTTAAATTATCAAGTAATTTTTTATTGGAAAAAGTACACATACCCCCTCAAACTTCCACTCCATTGCCAATGCCTGTCAAACTATTGGAGTCAATGTCCCCTTCAAACAACTTATCGAAAAAAAAAATGTCCCCTTCAAACTATCAAAAATTGTCAATATCTCCCCCTAATGATAAAAACACCCTTCATGAAAATAATTTTTTTTAAAAAAAAAATAAATACTAAAATTATTTAAAAAGCTAAATTTAAAAAAAAAAAAAAAAAACCCTTATCCCCAATGTCGCTCTATTGCATTGCAAAGACATCATGAATAATAGTGTACTCATCCACAAACTCCCCTAGTATCAATCCCATCACCTCCATGTGATCCCCAAACCCCATCAAAGACTAAGAAAGTCGAATCACTTTCGATATATTTGAGTTATGTGGATATAGTTGGTTCGGCTAGCTTACAACAACGTGTGGGGTATTTCAGATACCCAGGAGCCCCAGTGATGTCGCCTAACGCCTTTGAACTTCTTTGATTGCACCATGTTGTTTGTTGTCTCAAATATATAAATTTTCCTGACATTTATGAAATAGTGTAAAACATGACATTTCAAAAACTCTTAATATTTGGAGAGCTGTGCTAAATTGAAGTTCAATTCTTGTGTAATGGGAGTTGTGACCGAAGAGGTGCTCTGGAAACCACTAGATAGTCAATGCATCATGGTATAAATGGATACTACTATTTTTTTATTTATTTATAAAGCATTTTATTCTTTTGAACTCTAATGATGCATTCCTTGTCTCTATGTAATGCTTCTTGGGCCATAGCTGTGAGCTTGTATGAAGCTGAAATTTGGACAGGCTGAGCCATGCCTGGTTTGCCATCATCATATATTTTCCTTTTTGCTCATCAATACATTATTTATACAAATACTTGTGCAATTTCAGCTATTGCATCATGTTATAACTCTTCTAACTTCTCCTTTCTCTGTTTTTTTTTTTTTTTTGCAGTTTGTCATCAACAACTTTATCATATGAAGTTAATGTGATACCAAGATTCAATTTCCCTGCAATTTTCTTGGAGCGGATTATCAGATCAGATCTTCCTGTAAATCTTCAAGCCCTGGCTTGTAGAGCTGAAAGGAATTTTGAAGGTGTGCGGAAGATAGCACTCAAAGGGAATTCATCAACACGAACATCCATGGGTGTTGTTAGTTCACTCTACAAGAACTTGGATGGTGGCTTGTGTGAAATGGATAAATTGTCACTTGGAGAGTTTAAAGAGAAATTTGCTGGCTCTAATTTGGGTCCCTTGCCTCAATCTTCTAGTGAATTGAACAGTAACTGGGGTGTTTTTGGAAAAGTTTGCAGACTTGATCGAGCTTGCATGGTGGATGAGGTTCATCTTCGTAGATTCGACGGTCTATTGGTAACTGTTTTACCCTAGACTATTTTCTCCTGGCTTCCTGATTGACCCTAGACTATTTTAGGAGTTGCTGATAATATGGTTTTGGGCTCAAGGAAAACGGAGGCGTTCATCGTTGTGTTGTTGCTAGCATCACTGTAAAAGCGTCTGTTCATGAAGTATGGAGAGTTTTAACTGCATATGAAAGTCTTCCTGAGTACGTAATATATGCTTTTGTTTTGTGAACTTCTAAATGTAGTTAATTCCAATACAGCTTGTCCCTAAGAAGTTGCTTCTGTAAATCCTTCATTGTTCCTTGTAGCATCATTGAATATAGGTTAGTCTCCACGACGTGTATGCCAAATAAGAACAGAAAAACTATGGGCTTGTTTGAATATGTTGTACTTGCTACATAGATACATAAATATGAGGTCATACTCTAAACCAAATTGGAGCTCAATATAAACTCTAATTTCCTATATTGCAGTGCCAAATGAAGTTAAATATTCCTTCTAGTATATTCTTGTACAATTAGCATTGATGCATGGATTTATGTAATCTTTCAATCTTGCCCATGAAGTTAAAGGAGAAAAAGAAAGAAATTTGAGATGTCCTGGGCTCAAGAAGGTGCAAGACATCCTGAGCTGTGACATGCAGAACACTTCTTTTCATTGATTGTTGGTGTGTGAACGAACCACTTGGGTATGTCACACTTGGGTGCCATGTCCATCCTCTTTCATCACATTGGGCACCAACAAAGGACTCCTCATTTATTGGAAAAAGGCAATAGGTTATACCTAAGTCTGTAGTAGATTTATTGGCATGTTGGAGAGGTTGCTTTAATATACGCAGAGTGTACTCATATGAAATGCCATACCATCATGCCTTATATGGAGTATGTGGATGGAACTGAATTCTTAGTGATGTGAAAGATCCAAGTAGTCATTCTTGGACTTAATGTTGTATTATACTTAAACTCGGATATTTTTCCTTGAAATACTAGTTCCATGGAATGCAGTGGTGAACTGAATATGTGATCCTTAAAGCTTCTAGTTTGCCATTTTTCTATATCTTGTGCAAAACTGTGAATTTGATATTCCCAGTAGTGGTTATTGAGATGGAAGAAAGAGTGATGCTACAAGCTGCTGCTAAAGTTGATTCTTTAGATCCGATGGTTTCTTCTGACTTTTTTTTTCCCCTTTTGAAATTATTATCTGCAGTATCGTTCCAAATTTAGCAATCAGCAGGATAGTGTCACGAGAAAACAACAAGGTCCGCATTCTTCAGGTACAAGCAAGATATTGTTAGTTGCAATCTGAGCCAATGCCTCTTTTCAAGAATGTTTATTTGTTTTTGTATTGAGCTGCTGAACTTACATTAATTTTATGTAAACATGTTATGGGATGAGGAAGAATATGATCTCTATGTTACACTCATGGGCGTTGGTCCATCACCATATGGAAGTCTCGACTATAGAAGAGTTCTTGAATATGTGCTCTTTGTATATTCTGTAGGGGTTTCCTTTGTATATTCTTTATATATGGGTTGCGCCCCTCTGTGCTTTATATATAATATTCACATTAATTATAAAAAAAAAAAAATTTATGTAAACATGCGTTGCATTTGTTGAATATGCCAGGGGACACATTAATGTCTTCTTTTTTGACAAGTTAATTACCAAAACCCCCAGTAATGCACAATGAAATCCAAGCACACCTTAGGGGTCCCTAGTCCTTTAGCTCAGCACATTAACTGCGCAACAGCAACAGAAACGCTCTCTCTGTAAGAAAGCACACCTGAACCAAATTTAGCTCCCACAACCTGAGAACATAGGCTGTCTTGAACAAATAAGCACAGACATGCTTAACAAAGGGTCCTTAGTTCCTTTGCTCCACACATTAACCACACAACAACAATAGAATTCTCTTTAAGAAAGCACACCTGAAGCAAATTTAGCTACCACAGCTCGAGAACATTGGCTGTCTCAAAGAAATAAGCACATGTTTGCTTAACAAAGGCTGACATGCTTAGCAAGGTGATGAAAGATGAAAAGTAAAGAATCAAGCATTTTAGTTTTATTTAGGTTATCAATCCTATTTGTAATGGAGGCATTCAATAGAATGATGAGCGTGTCGGTGGAAAGAGGGCTCATGTCTGGATTTTTTGTGGGCTTGCGAGATCAAGAGGAAATGGTGGTATCACACTTGTTGTTTGCAGATGACACAGTAATATTTTGTGAACCTAATGTATAACAATTCTGAAGTTTGAGATGTCTGCTGCTTTGTTTTGAAGCGGTCTCGGGATTGAAGATCAACTTGTCTAAATATGATATTATTCTAGTGGGAGAGATAGATGATGTGGGAGGGCTCGCTAGAATACTTGGGTGCGGGGTGGCTTCATTGCCAATTACGTACTTGGGGCTTCCTTTGGGTGAACATTACAAGGCACCCCATATTTGGTCTACCATTATTGCAAAAATGGAGAATAAATTGGCAGGTTCGAAGAGGATGTATTTATCAAAGGGAGGTAGGTTAACATTGATCAAAAACACCCTCGCAAACTTATCAACATACGCTCTACCTCTATTCCCTATTCCAGTGGGAGTGGCAAATCGTCTCTAAAAGCTACAGCGAGACTTCCTGTGGGGTAGAATTGGGGATGAATTTAAGTATCATTTGGTGAACTAGTCACAGGTGTGTATGGCAATGAAGTTTGGGGGGGTTGGGGGTGCAAAACTTGGTTCAATTTAATCATGCTTTGATGGGTAAATGGTTGTGGAGGTATGCGACGGAACGGGAGAGATTATGGAGGAAGTTAGTGAAAATTAAGTATGATAGTCATATGGGTGATTGGTGCACCAAGGAGGTAGGAGAACGTATGGAGTGAGAGTGTGGAAATGTATTCGAAGGGGGTGGGAGGGCTTTGCGCAACATGTGTGGTATGATATAGGAGACGGTACGAAAGTACTTTTTTGGCATGATGTGTGGTGTGGGGAATGCCCTCTGAAACTCGTGTATCCACCGTTGTTCAATAGTTCATGTAATAAGGATGCGTGGGTGAAGGAATACATGGAGAGACCAAATGATACTCTTCATTAGAATGTCCAGTTTATTCGGCCCGTGCATGATTGGGAATTGGAGGGGGTATCACGCTTCTTTGCATTGTTGTACTCCCAAAAAATCAGATTTGGAGATGAGGATAAAATTTGTTGGTTTCCATCCAAAAGAAATACTTTTGAAGTGAAATCCTATTATCATTCTCTCTTTACATCAGCACATGCGTTTGATCCGTAGAAGAGTATTTTGAAAGTGAAGGCTCCCTTGAGAGTGGCTTTCTTTGTGTGGACGGCGATGATATGAAAAATCCTCACTTTGGATAATTTATGGAAGAAGATTATTATGGTGATGGAGTGGTGTTATATGTGTAAACACTATGGAGAGCCCATTGACCATTTACTCCTGCATTGTGAGGTTGCAACTGAGTTATGGAATGTGTTCTTTCAACTTTTTGGAGTGAGTTGGGTTATGCCACGAAAGGTGAGTGACAGCTAGGGGAGTTGGAGGAGACAATTGGGTAATAGGTGTGCTTTGCACATATGGAGGCTCATCCCATTATGTGTGATGTGGTGTCTATGGCGAGAACGGAATGCACGCAGTTTTGAGGATAATGAGAGGGGCATTATTGAGTAGAAGAAGTTGGCATTACATACTTTGTTCTCTTGGAAAGTGACCTGGTCGCTCTCGCATAAGTATACTTTTTCTGATTTCTTAGAATTTTGTAAATCTTTTTCTAAGCAGTAGGGGTTTCTTTCTATATGTCCTGTATACATGGGTTGCGCGCCTTTGCGCGTTTGATAATATACTTATTACTTTTCACAAAAAAAAAAAGTTTTATTTGTAATTCAATAATGGGCTTGACCCAAAGTTTTTAGTTATTTTGCAATTCAATGACAGACTTGGCCCAAAGTCTGTCAAATTAGGGTTATGATTTTTCTTAAGTCTATTTAAGTGTTTTGTAAGGGTTTAAAATCAATGGAATGTTATATGGTGGAATGTTCCTTTATTACAAGCTGTCCAAGATTGGGAGGTAGAGGTGGTGATGGCTTTTTTTGGGAAGTTATATGCTTTTCGTAGTTGTGTGGGGATGACAGACTGCATACTGTGGACTTCCTCCAAATGAAATATCTTTGAGGTAAAGTCTTTTTTTCGCATGCTCTCTTCTTTAGGAACAGAAACTTCCTCTTTCCTGTGGAGGAGTATATGGAAAGTCAAAGTTCCATTGTGAGTCAATTTCTTTGTGTGGACGGCGACTCTTGGAAAGATTTTGATTTTAGATAACTTGCATAAAAGAGGTATCATTGTGGTGGGATGGTGTTGTATGTGTAAGCAAAGTGGTGAGTCTATCAACCATCTTCTCCTTCACTATGAAGTGGCACGAGCTTTATGGAGTGTGTTATTTTCTCTTTTTGAGGTCACATGGGTTATGTCTGGAGGGGTGGCAAATTTGTTAGTTTGTTGGCATGATGTGGTAATATTTCAACTAAGGAGGTGTGGCAAATAGCACCATTGTGTCTTATGTGGATTATTTGGCGAGAGCGGAATGCAAGATGTTGAAGATCAAGAAAGATCAATGGAAGAGCTCAAACAGCTGCTTATTCAAACATTGTTCTATTGGGCCGACGCTTGTAGTGTGCCTAAGATTTCCACCATGTCTCAATTTTTATCTTTATGTTTCTCTTTTTGCCTTTAGTGGAGCCTTTTTTGTATACTTCTTGAGTACTAGGGTCGCGTCCCTCCGCGCTTTTCAATGAATTACTTATTTATAAAAAAAAAAGAAAAAAGAAAAAAAAAAAGAGTTTAGAATCAATGAATGGATGAATGAAGAATTATATTTTCTGTGTGTGATACTCTTGTTAGAGATGAGACTTCTTTTTTTGAGGTGTGACTCTTCTTCCCCTTGGTGGTGAGACTCTGCCAAACTCTATTGTTGATCAGTGAAACTCTGTTCAACATAGATTTATTTTTATTCTGTCATTTTCCTTTCGTGCTGCGTTAATTTGGGATTATAGCAAATGATCCAACCCATGAGTCATTGGCGTGATCATTATAGTGGCTGATAATATGACTTGGTACCCCCAAGTTGTTATAGCTTGTCCTAAACTTTAAAACAAGTTGCTGCCTAGACTCTCCTACATCAAATTTTGTATCAAACCTTTTGTTCTGCATCAATTTTGGTATCAAAGCTTTTGTTATGTATCAATTTGGTATCAGAGCGAGGAGCCACATGATGTTTTCACATCTTGGAAGATCCTATAAGAGTGGATCAACTTGGCTAGAGGGTCATTCACTTCTTAAAAGAGAAATTCGTATACAAGATCTTCAAATGATCTTCTTGATTAGTTTTATACTCTTCAATAAGATAATTTGGTCTAATTGATTATGCAAGATTGTATACACACTTATTTCGTAAGTGTGGAATAGTTGAAAGTGAATGTATGACTATTGCTCGATTTAAAAGTGGCTTGAGATCTGAATTTAAAGAAAATAAATTCTAGTTTAGATGAGGCCTTCCTTTGTTGCATTTCTCTTTAAGCGGAAAAAGGTTTTCTTTGGGTGGAGAGTGGGGTCATTTATATTAAAAGGAAAGTCTTAATTCATGTGCTTTTATTTTTTTTTAGTTTTCCATTGTAAAGTATATAAATAAGTATATTGGGGGAAGATGGAAATCATGAAATAAGAGACAAGATACATGTAGAAATGGAAAACATAGTTGTATAATGGTAGAGGGTTGTACCACAAGTTCAAGGCGTATGCCATACAGCCACCACTGCCATTGCACCCCCAGCACAACAATGCTACTACTTACACTATACCAGATACCTCACCTGTAGGTTCCACCACAAGCACCTCTAGCTATGAAACCTCTTCTAAGATGTTCTTTAAATGGCATGAATGATTTCAATAGTGTGATCGTGGTAAGAATTCATGTTAAGGAAAATAACATTCTTTTTTCTTATTATTGATTATGCAGGAAGGATGCAAGGGCTTACTTTATATGGTACTTCATGCACGTGTTGTGCTAGACCTTTGTGAACATTTTGAACAAGAAATTAGTTTTGAACAAGTTGAAGGGGACTTTGACTCGTTTCAGGGTAAATGGCTTCTTGAGCAACTAGGAAATCATCACACGCTGTTAAAGTACATTGTGGAGTCAAAAATGCGGAAGGATACCTTTCTTTCTGAAGCGATTATGGAGGAGGTATGGCATAATATTATCTTTTGTGTTAGGAGAGAATGAGCTCCCTTCTGTCTCAATCCCAACTCAAGAAAATAATTTGCTTATGAGGTTATCGGGTGTTATAAGTTGAAAAATATGGAAGAAAAAGAGAGGGAAAGCGGAAGAGAGAGAGAGAGAGACTATAAAAAAAAATAGAGGACCTAGAACTAGGAACCCTAGTTCTAACATATTATTTATAAAAAGAATTTGATATATAGTCATTGCTACTTTCTAGGTTATATATGAAGATCTCCCATCAAACTTGTGTGCAATTCGAGATTATATTGAAAGAAGGGAAACAGATCAATCAGAGGAAGCCCGTGACCAAAGTAGATACTCGAAGGAACAAATTGCTTCATCTAGCATTAATATAGTTGATGATTGTAGTATACCAGCTGAGCAGGTCCGTGCTTTGAATGGTCAAAGTTCATTTAGACAAAGGCCCAGGGTTCCAGGCCTACAGAGAGATATTGAAGTTCTTAAAGCGGAGCTCCTGAAATTTATTTCAGAACATGGGCAAGAAGGGTTTATGCCCATGAGAAAGCAACTTCGTTTGCATGGAAGGGTAGATATTGAGAAGGCAATCACACGCATGGGTGGATTCAGAAGGATTGCCTCGCTGATGAATCTCTCTCTTGCATACAAATACCGCAAACCAAAGGGATACTGGGACAACCTTGAACATTTGCAAGAAGAGGTAATGTAAAACTTAAACTTGATCTCGTCATACGTGTCTAGTTTCTTGGTATTGTTAGTCTGGAACTCTTTTGAAACTCAAAGCAATCATATCGTGTACATAGCTGCATTAGTGAGTTTTTGCTTGCCCATAATAAATATTGGTTGTTTAGCTTGAAGTATCCATTAATTTGGAGAGGAAAAAAAAAAAGACCATGTCATTTTGTGGTTATAAATGTGTTAAATACCTTGTTCTAATGGAATTCCTACTCTCTTTTTTTTTTCTTCTTTTTTTTTTTTTTTTTTTTTTTTTTTTTTTTTTTTGTTTTACAGATAGGTCGATTCCAAAACAGCTGGGGAATGGATCCGTCATTTATGCCCAGTAGAAAGTCATTTGAACGTGCAGGTAAGTGAAGATAAGATCAATATATCCCAATTTCTCAATTAGTTGACAAATAGTAGACAGCACAATTTACAATATTTCTTAGGTATAGTAATTTAAATGGGCAATATGGACATCCTTTGAAGTGTTGGAGAATGAAAAGAAAATAGGGAATTGATAATCGTAACTTGGTGTCTTCCATGAGTGAAGCACAAGTAAGAACCTGCCTCAGCTGTATTGCCTACATCACATCATGACCACCTAAACCAAACCCAGGTGTTATGATTAAATTCCAAACTCAAATATTTATAGATCTTGTTTCATTACGTGAAGTGAATGTTGTGATTTGTTAGTCCATTTTCAATAAAATATTTATGGAACTTTTACAGGGCGCTACGACATTGCACGTGCATTGGAAAAATGGGGGGGCCTTCATGAAGTTTCACGCCTTCTCTCCCTCGCGGTGAGGCACCCCAATAGGCAGGGGAACCCTGCCAAGGATAAGAAAATTGATTATGTAAGATCAACTGATGTAAAGGATGAAAACAAGACACCATCTAAACCCCGTATGGCTCAAGATGCACAAAACTGGCTAACGAACTTAAAACATCTCGACATCAATTGGGTTGAATGAGAATGTAATTATTCTTTTATTTATATTTTCCTAGGGATGTTATGTTCATAATCTCTTTTGGCCCAGCCATGGGCGCAAAATACCTATTCATTGAGGTGGGGATTTTTGCCATAGGCATGAAAATTCTTCGGATAAAGCCAACTCCAACTCCATTTAGCTCGAGATTAGGGTAAGTGGATTATTGTTGGGTGGTGATAGTTCAATGGATATTTATCCATTCAAGAGCACTAAAAGTAAATTCTCTTTGCAACTTGATCTGCGAATTCACCGTTACAGGATTATCCAGGATATCATGTTTTGCATCCAACATAGAATTAAATACTCTCCATGGGCTATGGCATTGATCTGTCCCAGGAAAATAGATGTATTCAAACGTTTTTGGGGGTATATGAGTTGAATTTGACCTAATATGGGCTAAAGCTAGGGCTGGCAAAATGTGTTGGTGTAGGGTTCGTGTCAACCCTTTTATGACACAAACCCGTTTATGCCAAACCTGAACACGACACGTTTTCTTAATGGGTAACACGACAAGACACGTATAACTCGTTTAGATAAATGTGTTGTGTCGGGTTGATACGACACGACCCGTGAACACGTTTAATTTAGATATGAATAGGTTCCAACACGACCCGCGAACACGGTTAAAGTCATTTTAATCTTTATAGCCAAACCAAAATAGCAAAATTCTAGCAACCAAGCAAAATAAAAAATAAAAATAATAATATATACGAGTCAAACATGTTAACTCGCAGGTTGACGACACGACTTGACACGTTTATTAAATGTGTCACAAACAGGTGATCCATTTATGACCTGAACCCATTTAACTTAAACCCCAACCCTAAAATTACATGTTGGGTTTTCGTGTCGTGAGTTTAATTGCCAACCCTAGCTAAAACTCATCATGATTTGAAGGTGGAGATTTTAGACTCTCCACAAGTCTTTGAATGAAGTAATTTTTTTTTTTTACTTATTTTTTTTTTATAATTGAATCAGAAATAGTTACAGGGGATCATTTCTATTCCTAATCCGAAAGGAAGAGGAAGTGGGTGATTCTAAAAACGAAAATAGGGTAGGCTCCCCAACAACAAACCCAAAACAAACTAATACAAGTTCAGCGTGACTCTAATATTACGTTATGAATTAGACTAATGTGGAGGATTACATGTCCGAATATATTAAAGAGCGATTGAGGTAAGTAGTAGATGCTTACGGAATGGATAAACTCTTTTAATCAAGCAAATGTGATATTTTCCATTAGAAACGATCAACTTTTTTCCCACAGGATGATTGTTTAATTGATTTATGTTATGTGTCTAAAAATTCTATCGTTTGATTATAATTACAAATTAAATAGATAATATATGGTGGATCGCCTTGGTACAACAAGAAGGTACCACTGTTGGTATATATTTAGGTTTGTCTGGCATGATAGCTGACAAACTATTAGAGATTTTTTGTGCAATTTCTACATAATAAACAAATTATTTTTTCATTGTTGGAATTTGTAAGCTTAAAGAGGCTGTCGAGGATTGGCATAGGTTTTTGTAGGAAGAAAGAGATAATTTGCTTCAATTGAGAGATTATGTATTTCATAAAAATAGTATAGATTTCCTTATTTGAGTTTTATTTTTTATTTTTACATGTCTGTACAAAAGGGAAGAGAGAGGGGAGATTCGAACTAATGATATCCGCTTCATGAGGCGTGGTTCATAACCGATTGAGTTATCCCTTAGAGACTCCTAATTTGAGTTTAATGAAACATATGTTTATTAATAAAAAATAGGGTTAAATACCTAATACTCCCTCGAAGTTTTACAATTTTATTTTTTTCCTTATAGGGTTTGATTTTTATCACAGGAAGTCCATGTTGTTTTGATAAAGGACCAAATTGATCATTTTGTCAGTTAACCGTTAGTTGACTTAACGGACTGACACGTGGACGAATAAAAAATTGACACTTAACACAAATGGTTAAGTCATCATTAAATTTTTTATTATTTTTTTTAAAAAGAAAAAAGACAAAATTTGGGGTGGCCGTAGGCACCTAGGGGTGGCCAAAACCACCCCCAAACCACCATTGGGGGTGGTTTCGACCACCCCCTTGGCTCCATGGGGGTGGCCGAGCTACCCCCGGTACCCACTGGGGTAGGTTTCGGCCACCCCCTTGCTCACCAAGGGGTGGCTCGGCCACCCCCATTGAGCCAAGGGTGTGGCCGAAACCACCCCGAAACCACCATTGGGCAATGGTGGTTTCGGCCACCCCAAATTTTTTTTTTTTTTTTTTAAATAAAAAATTTAATTAGATGGTCATGTCATCACTGATGACGTGGTCACTTGTGTCAAGTGTCAAATTTTCATTCGTCTACGTGTCAGTCCATTAAGTCAACTAACGATCAATTAACAGAATGACCAATTTGGTCTTTTATCAAAACCACATGAACCTACTGTGATAAAAATCGAACCCTAAGGAAGAAAAAATAAAGTTGTGAAACCCCAAAGAGGTATTAGGTATTTAACCCTAATATATATATATATTTAAGCATTTTTTTTTTGTTGATATCTCCAAACAAGGGAAGAGGGAGATGGAGATTTAAATTAATGATCTTCGTTTTATGAGGCATGGTTTACAGATAATTGACCTACCATTTGAGAATATATATTTTTAAGCTTTGTTACATTTCAAAGCCTTCTAATTATTTAAAAGAAGTTCAAAACTATCTAAAATAGGTCCTATAAAAAGAGGCTTAAGGAAGATCCTTAACAAAAAAATAGCCCAAAGGCCCATTTCTAAAAAATGGTTACAAGTTTCAATAACCACTAATTATTGATTATTTTTGTATCCAAGTAGCTCAATTGGCTAAGATCATGTCTAATAAAGTGGAGGTCACTAATCCCCCCTCACCCCTCTTGTGCGGAAATGTAAAAAAAAAAATTATTGATTATTTTAAAATTGTTAACTGTCTAAGTCAAATAATTATCCTCTAAAACAGCTGTGATTGACAGTTAGACAATAATTACTAATCATAACGGCTTTTTTGCCCTAAGAGTTTGTCATGAGTAATGTTATAAGTCCTTGTGTCCCTTTTGTGTTCGTTCAAGAATAATATGGCTATTAAAATCATAATTAGGCTTGTAATTGATTATTATTAGATTTTTATCAAATTGTGATTTTAATAGCCATATCATTCTTAAAGAAATTTAGACATAAGAAGGAATTCTAGAATTACTTTTTTTTTTTTTTTTTAAATTTTGCAATTCTTTTGTCATCTCGCCATTTTTTTTTATTTGACAACAATTAAAAATAAACAGACCGGCACGCCTTGATCTTACTCAAAATTCTTAAGAAAATATCAAAAGAATACTTATATTTAACATAGGGAGATGCTACCATGCATTCTCCAAACCATCTCCACCCCATCTTTCCTTTTATATTTTTGCTTTCATCATGGATCCATGTGGGACTCATCTCCTCACAAGAGAGAGGAGATGGTTGGGAGAATGCAAAAGAGCATTTCCCTTTAACATAAAATGAAAAGAGAAATACTAGGTCAATATATATATTTTTTCATATTTAATCTATCTCATTCTACAAATTAATTATTATATTTGTGAACTTATGTAGATCTTATATAAGTTAATGGTAGACTTCAACGAATCTAATGGTTTGACCGATTGAATTTGAAAAAAAAATATAAACCAAATATTAAAAGCTTATTGACCCTAATTTTTCTCTAATTAAAATTGCCGGCACCAACAAGAATTAATTAAACCGTTCAGTCTCGTTAATCTCCCCGCCAGTCTGCCTCCAAATCCCAGTGCGCATGTTAAGCGAAGTACGCACCTGGCTCAACGAAGCGCCTATAAGAGTCAGCTACATAAACCAAGTAGCACTGGAACTAGAGCGCAAGTGCAAAAAGCCGTTGAAGCTAGGGTATTGCAATGGAGGACGACGGAGGAGAGAGATCGAGCTTCGTGATAGGTCTGATCGAGAACAGAGCTAAAGAGGTGTACTATCATCTTCGGACTCTCGGATAATCTCTGTTTGTCTTTCCCGAGAAAATGCAGGGAAAGATAAGAAAGTGAAATTATGGAACAGTATTTTTACTTTAAGGTGTTCAAATATTTGGGATCGAAAGACCAAAACCTTCTCCAAAATCAGCGTTATACCACTATTTTGTTTGAATTGATAAAAATAACTTCTATGTGAAGTTAAAAGGAATAATAAATAATATTTGAATTTATGTTTTACTCACTTTTCTCATCTTTCTCCTTGACCAAACAGACACTTAATAGTGCTTATTCTACTATTTAAATGTTATGAGACTTGCACATTTCTGAAACTGTGGCTGCTTTGATGTTCATCTTTTTTCAACGTTTTATCCTTGAAGTTTCTGCAGCTTCACGTATAGGATTTGCGCTTATTCCTTTAATTTTGGGTTGAAAGGTTAGGATTCATATCCGCAAGATGATTATCATTTTTTTTTAAACCTTAAATTACTCATTAGTGGCAAAACGTAGTCGTATTACTTCATATATAATTTGCATTTTTGGAATAATTACGTTAAAATGGTGTTATATCAATGAAGCCTAGGGCAAATTGCAACTGATTTTTTATTTTATTTTATTTATGTTGTTTTTTGATTCTGAATTCACATGTAATTTTGTTTTAATATTCTTTTGATTGAAGTGTTTAGATCTTTGTGGATTCTCTAGGGTCAGATATGTGCTATTACATGCAATTCTGCTTGAAGGTTATAATGGAATCTAAAGATTTTGCTCTCTTTCGATCTTTCATTCATTTTCTTATGAATTGTAATAGTAATATTTGATAGCTGATTCATGCCTTGATCTGTTTTTGATTTTCACGTTCAACAATTTTCAGAAAAACAAATATCCGATGCATCCATTGGCTTAGCAATCTACCACTGTGTCACATTCCAGTGAAGGTGGTGGATTGCGTCTTTGATTGTAGAGAATGCAACGTCGTGAACCATGTCACATGGAACCTGGATTACTAATATCCAAAGATTGTCAAATGAGAATGGAAACGGAATCATGATTTTGTGAACACTGTAGTTTTGAAGATCATTACCAAATATTTCTTTTGGTTTGAGTTGGATGTTAATCCCTAGGAGTTGAGTGATTCAAGATACATATTACTTGAAGTTGAGAGATGCATTTCCAAATGTAACTGAAGGCTGGTTTTGATGACTAATGTAATGCATACGCGTAACTGACACCATTTGTGTGTTCAGGTTGGAGTTGCTGCTTTCGACTTGAGGTCAGCTTCACTGCATCTTTCCCAATATATTGAAACTAGCAGTTCATATCAGAATACAAAAACTTTGCTTCATTTCTATGATCCCATGGTGATCATTGTTACTCCAAACAAGCTGGCACCAGAAGGTATGGTTGGAGTTTCGGAGTTGGTGGATAGATTTTGCACTACGGTCAAGAAGGTGATGGTCCTTAATGACTGACTACCAATGCACAGATCTTTCTCTTTCTCTCTCTCTCTCCTGATTGTCTGTGCACCTGGACAACCAGATCCATATGTGTCTGCCTTTGTGCTTGATTTTCATTTGTTCAGGAATTAATATGATATACTACTTTGCGCAGGTTGTTGTGGCCCGTGTTTGCTTCAATGATACCAAGGTTGTGATAGATACTTATTCTCCACTGGTTTTTAAAATTTTGGGTGCTGATACTTGCATCTATTTTCTGAAATGATGTTGTGGTGTTGTGCTCCAGGGTGCCGTGCTGATAAAAAATCTAGCGGCCAAGGAACCTTCTGCACTTGGTTTGGATACTTATTACAAGCAGTATTACCTCTGCTTGGCAGCCGCGGCAGCTACTATTAAGTGGTACTCAGCACTTTTCTTTCTACAAGTTAAGACATGAAGGTGGATATTTTAATTCTGAATCTAGTTAATTCCCGACAAAACTTTATATTAGATGTTATTTTGATGAGTTTCACACTAGGGTTCTTATCACAATGGTTACTTATGTATTATAGCTAAGAAGCAGTAACATCCTTTTCCTAGTGTCCGATAGATATATTTTTTTTGAGGAGCTGTTATCTTTGAAAACTTGATTTTCATTTAAGAAAGAAATATCATTCTGTTGAACAATTAGGGACTTGCTCAGAAAAAGAAACAAAAAGAAAAGTAAAATTAGAGACTTAATTTTTCATAGAGTAATGCAAAACTTTTGTTTACTGCTACATTGTGGAGGGTCTTGGTGATATGACAATATTTATTTAAAGATGGAATGCTAGTAAACTCAGTCCAAATACAAGCTATTTTAAACCAAGCGAATTCTTATCCAAGAGGGGAGATTAATTTTGAGGTATTAAGATGGACACTTAAACCATATTGTTTCTGCTGATGTTCTGTTCCTCCTCTTTTTGGGCTTTAAGGGCTCTTTAAAGTTATCATCTTTTCTTTTATTATTTTACTTTCGCTGTACATTCTAAATGCCCTTTGCAAGGTTTAAGATTCTGCAGTTTACAAAAAAGTTCATAATATTTTGGAATTTTGTGACAGTTGACATTTTATTTGTTCATATGATAGTTCTAATTTTTAAGAACTTGTGTATTATGCACGCCTTTTCATCTTGGAAGTTGCTGTATGTAGATAATTTGTTAGGCATCTGAAGTTCGCATGAATATTTGAAGAGTAGTTGCACTTTTATTGTCATAATATTTGTTATCCTTTATAAGTCATTTAACTTCTAAAAACAAGTTCTAACTGCATGCGCAGGACAGAAGCAGAAAAAGGGGTCATTGTTACAAACCACTCCTTGTTGGTATGTGTTTTATGATGCATGTTCCTTCCCTTCCCATTTGAACAATTAAAGTAGGAATTGTTGGCTGTTTTATCACCAAAATATCTCTGGCTCCTAATAAAGAATTATAGATTAGCTGTCAGAATTTGAGGGCTGCCTCTAGACACAAGGAGGGAGAGAGAGGGAGTGGGCATTGACAGCTGTTTTTTCTTTTGTTCTGTAGCATTCCTTTAGGAAATTGCTTCTTTAATTCGGCTCTGCTACATCATATCCAAATTCATTGACACTCACATTTAAAATGGGTTTGGATCTGTTAACACATGTTATTGGTATATGTTGTGTGGTTGATCATGAGGGTTTCAAGAAAATGATTATAATTACCTGCTTCTTGTACTCTTTTTAATTTTCCCTGCATGCATAAATGGCTTCCCTTGAAAAAAAATAATCAGGATTGCTGTTAATATGTTTTGTTTGAAATATAAATAAACAAATAGTACTGTTACTATACATCTGAGCCGAGTTCTGAGTCTCTAATTGAATCACAGTAGCAACTTCTTGATATTTTAATATAAATACCAAATGGTAAGTGTTGTTTTTGTAAGGATTTTATGGTATTGCACTCTCATGTGTGGCACTGAAGTACTTAAAACTTTAAAATTATTATACTCCCCTTAAGAAATTCCCACCCATGGAATATGTAATAGTGGCCCCCTATAAAATTATTATAACCCCAAGGGGTTGGCCCATGTGGTGAAGGCCTTGGTCTTGGGGTTTGCTCCATTGAAGGTCCAAGGTTCAATACCTCATGGGTGCAAACAATTCCTTGGGGCCATACCCCCTGGTGAAAAGCCAACGATTTAACCAGTTTCGTGTAGGAAAACTTTCGAGGTTGCGGTGCATGGGACCGGGGTTTAGTCTATAGGGGTGGGTCTGAAGGGCTGCCCTGCCTTGGAGAGGTTCCCCGATAACTTCAGTTTTTCAAATTTCCTCCGTTTGCTTTTATTATTTGATTTTTTTTTCTTTCTTTAGACAGTTCTAATCTTTACTTTTACTGTACAATTATCTCTTTCCCAGGTTACTTTTAATGGATCATTTGACCACATGAGCATTGATGCTACCAGGTACCATCCCTTTCTTCCTTAATGTATTCTGGTGCTTAGCTGCTGTCCAACATATTAGTCTGGCTTAAATAGTGGTACCATCTATTAAAAAGGTATTTGGTTAGTATATATACTGGTGAGATTTATCATATAATTTAGACATAAAATCTTACAGTTGAAATTTGGTGGCAGCATCCAAAATTTGGAAATTATTGAGCCACATCATTCAAGCCTTTGGGGAACAAGTAACAAAAGGAGAAGTCTGTTCCACATGCTTAAGACAACTAAAACTATTGGAGGGTATGTGATGAATTGTACAAGCTGGCTGATGTGGCATGTCATATAACCAATTGCTTCATAATTTTAGCAAAATTTTCTCTCAGCTTTAAGCATATCACTGATTCTTCTCATGCGATCTCACTCCCGCTGGAGGGGAGGGAGGGCGTTAGGGGCTTGTGCATAGAAGATAGAGGAGTTTATGCAGTCGCTTTTCTTTTTGTTAATGTAAAATCTGTAATCCTACATTGTTTGGGATTTCTTTTCCAGGACTAGACTTCTCCGTGCCAATATTTTGCAGCCTTTGAAAGATATTGAGACTATCAATACTCGCCTTGATTGCCTGGTTAGTTTATATGTGGTATTCTCAAATTTCTCGGTTGAAGCTATGTTAAATTTGGTTTATCAAACTCTACCCCAACTTGAGAACCTTCTAAATTTTCTTAAGGTCCTCTCTGTTAGGGTTCCTTTTTTTTTTTTCCCCTGTTGTATCTAACATTAATTACTGTGTGCTCTGTCTTTGTTAACTTTGGGAGAAGGTGTTTGCACATGAATGAAATAATGCAATGCCTTTTCGACTCATATCTATGCTTGAATAAGATCATGAGCAATTGCCTATATAGTTAGGTTGGACCTTTTTTTTTAATGCTGTAGTTTTCATTGTATATTATGTACTTTCTTTTTTGGTTTAGTTTTTCACTAATGTTTTGTGGGACGGGTGGAAAAGGTTAGGGTTTTGGGGAGTTAGGCGCCCTTGCAGTATATTACAAGGTGAAGAAGCTGGGGGGTAATTTAGACATGCTATGTAAAATTGTTTGGTAATGGCTTTAAATATGCACATTCAAGCCTGGGGAATTTCTCCAATGTTTTTGCATGTCAAAGTTCAGAAGCTTTTGAACATGCATGCCAAAATGGCATAGTAGAAGTAGCACTTCTAATATAACTCGCAAATTTGATTTGTTAGCTATAAAGTAAGACCTTGGCTCCATAATTTGAGTAGGGCTTTCTCAATTGGAGTCTCCTCTCAGCCTTGTTACTCTTGTTGCATTGCTTTCTGCTCTCGAGTATTTGCTGTGCGTTTGTATAATTATTTCTAGATTTGTTAGATATGAGGTGGGCAATGGATAAAAAATCAGGTGTTGGCATGATTTGTGGTGTTGGGATCAGCCCTTGAAGGTTACTTTTTTGGAATTATTTAGTATTTCGCAATGTAAGCAGGCGTTGGTGGAATATCATGTGTATGGAAATATTCAGTGGAATATATCATTTACTAGAGGTGGATTTTGTAACATCATTTTTTCATCTTTTGCACTCTATTAGGCTAAGACAAGGAGGGAAAGATAAAATAAGTTGGATTCCCTCCAAATGGATTAGGTAGCATGCAGTCAGAACGACATCATTCCTAATTGATTTGGGTACATGGATATGAAACAAGAGGGCTCGAGCAACATCAAGGGGGGGGGTCGATTTTTGCACTCAACAACACCATTTTGTTGTGATGTGTAAAGGACAAGTGGTCTGGTATACAATGCTTTTGGCAGATAAATAAGAAGCAAAGGATTAAGAGACATTCTTTGGCATTATCATATCATATTGCAACATTTGGATTTTCTGACCAAATTGAGTTCTGATCTCTTTGCCGAAAAGTTGAAAAATTGACATTAACTCAAAATGATTTTTCATTAAAAATAACTACGTCATCCGGGAGTAGTCATCAACAAAGGTAACAAAATACTGAAATTTATTTGATGCAACACTAAAAGGACTGGAGTGTACAAACTCAAAGGTGTTAGAAACCCAACCAACAAAGCTAGACGGTAAAGACAATGGTGTTTACTGAACTAACTTGCTTCACAAGGCAAAGAAGATAGATGGCCAAGACTCCGACAATACCACCTCGACTTGACGCTTCCAAGTGAGCAGAGACAGGTGATGGAAGTGCACTCGGACAATACCACCTCGACAATGCCATTAGAAAGGAAATAATGAAGACGAAAGTGCCTGTGGAGGAGAGATGAGAGCAAAATCCAGATGGTGTAGATCTCCAACTTCATGCCCATACCAATCATTTGTTTCATCTAGAGATCCTGAAAATATAAATAGAAGGGTAAAAACTAACACAACATTGATGGTATTTGGAGATTTTACTAATTAACAACAAATTGGAAGGAAAACTGGGAATATGTAAAACATATAACAACACAAGATCGAGACTGAGATGAATGGTTTTAGAGCCCTATACATTGGCTAAGGAACTATTGGCTAAAGTAACACTTTGAGGTGATGTGACAGTATGATAATTATTAATTAGATAGATGAATGGACACACCAATCAATAGTCATAGGCTCAGTCGCACGGGAATTAGTGACCCATAGATCAGAGGTAAAGGATAAAAGACAATGGGATGCGATACTTGACTGGGCTAGCATGGTTGTGGTGGAGGAAGCTGGTCACTTATGATTGGCTAGGAGGTGAGCATGCACATCCTAAAAATTTATATAAGGCATTGCCTGATCCAAAGTCAAGGGAAGTGATGCAAGAAGAGATGAAAGGTCTTTATAAAAATAAGACATAAGATCTTGTTGAATTGCTTAATGGAAAAAAAGGAAGTTGGATGCAAATGGGTGTTTACTATATAGCATATAAGGTCGATGGTCCTATGCAAAGATATAAGGCCAAACTAGTTGCAAAAGGTTTTACACAAACCTATGGAATTGGCTATGAGGAGATATTTGCTCCGGTAGTAAAGATGAACTCAATTTCAGTCCTACTTTCGGTGATAATAAATTTGGATTGACTGTTGCACCAATTTAACATGTAAAATGCATTTCTTTATGGAAATCTAGAAGTATACCTCGAAGTTCCTCCGGTGCTTGAATTTTCATCTTCTATGGGTAAAGTGTGCTATCTGAAGAAGCCATTGTATGCTCTGAAACAATCTCCGAGAGCATGGTTTGAGTGCTTTTCCCCTATGTAGAAATTTGATGACAAACAAAGTTAGTTGATCATACACTTTTTATCAAGCATTCTTTTTGAGGAAAGGTAACTACTTTTATTGTGTATGTAGATGATATTGTAGTGATAGGAAATGACGATGAGGAGATACGATATGTAAAAAATTCTCTTGCAAATGAATTTTAAATAAAAAGACTTGAGCAATTTGAAGTATTTTTTGAACATTGAGGTAGTGATGTTGAAACATGATATATTTATCTCCCAACAAAAATATATTCTTGATCTTATCAAGGAAACATGGATGCTCGGATGTAAAGCTATTGATAATCTAGTTGAAGTGAATGTTAAGTTAGGCTGAAAGTAGTGAGAGTCCTCTGGTGGGGGAAGGTAGAAATCAATGATTGGTTGGCAAGTTGATTTATTTCATTTGCACTTGCCCCAACATTGCATATGCTATCAATGCGGTAAGTCAATTTATTCATTTGTCATGTGAGTGTCAAATGAAGCAGTCTACTAGATTCTTTTCTACTTCAAAACCTCACAGGTAAGGGATTGTTGTTTTTCCAACATGATCAGTTGAAAATAGAAGCCTAAATAGATGCAGACTGGGATGGATCTGTTATGGATCGATGCTCCACATTAGGATATTGCACATTGATGGAGGTAATTTGATTACTTGGCGTAATAAGAAATAATCAGTAATTACTAGATCCAATGCAGAAGCAGAATTTAGAGTTATGACTCATGGAGTGTGTAAAATATTGTGGTTGAAGATACCATTGAAAGAACTTGGGTATGATTCCTGAGACTCAATGAGACTGTATTGTGATGACAAAGCTGTGATTAACATTGCTCACAATCCAATCCAACATGACCGAACCAAGCATGTTGAAATTGACAGACATTTTATTAAAGAAAATCTACGAGCTGGTCTAATATGTATTAGGGGAACAACTTCTTGATATTCTGACAAAAGGAGTGTCAAGTAGTGCCTTTAATGCAATCTTAATCAAGCTGGGCATGCAAAGTGTTGATGTGTTAATTTTTTTTTGGGACAACAAAGCTGTGATTAACATTGCTCACAATCCAATCCAACATGACCGAACCAAGCATGTTGAAATTGACAGACATCTTATTCAGGAAAAACTACAAGCTGGTCTAATAAGTACACCATATAGGGGAACAACTCCTTGATATTCTGACGAAAGGAGTGTCAAGTAGTGCCTTTCATGCAATCTTAATCAAGCTGGGCGTGCAAAGTCTTAATGTGTTAATTTTTATTTTCATAATATGGGTGGGCACTTATGTATTCTTACAATATGTAGAAACTATAAATAATATATGAGCAAGAAAACCCTAATTCTGCTCTCTTCTTAGATTTTTTTTTGCTCCGTCTTCTTTTCCTTTTCTCTCTTTCCTGGTATATTGGTTCAACTAAATTTGTCAGCACAAAAAATCACCAGGGAATGATCTATTGAAGATTCATATATCGTAGAAAGTTATTTCTTTTTTAATTTTGTGGTAGTGTTAGAGTCATGAAGGGGCAGCTCACAACATAAGTGTTTTAGATCCATCATATGTCTCTTCAATTGTTTGATTTTAGGATGAGCTGATGTGGAATGAACAGCTGTGTTTTGGACTCTCCCAGGTTCTGCGTAAATTTCCAAAAGAGACTGGTAAGCCAAAAGGAAGGAAGAAATTGAATAAAGTAAAAGAAAAAAAAAAAATCTTCTGGAAGTTTATCCATCAGTTGTATCATATTAAATGTTTCTTTCCTTCATTCAGATAGAGTACTGTGTCACTTCTGCTTTAAGCCAAAAAAAGTAACAAACGAAGTCTTGGGTGTTGATTATGCTAGAAAGAGCCAAATGTTAATCTCAAGCATTATTCTCCTTAAAACTGCTTTGGATGCACTACCTCTACTCTCAAAGGTAAATATGTTTGCTTGCTATGATATGCCATATGGTTTTTACTGCACTCAAGTATGTCTTGAAGTGTCAATCCATTTTCATAAATTGTAGGTGCTTAAGGATGCAAAAAGTTTTCTTCTTGCAAACATGTACAAGTCTGTATGTGAAAATGAGAAATATGCATCCATTAGAAAGAGGTATGTCGCAAGCTTCCTGCTGCCCATGTCCTGAAATTAACGGGCACCACCAATTTGTTGTTTCAAGTTTTAAGAATCCTCATTTTTGAAAAATCACTAATCTGAGTATTCCATTTTACCTGAGGGCTTTGAACAACTCACAATTTTTCATTTCTCAAACTTCATGTATTTCTTATTGAGGAGTAAAACTACCTTGGTTTTAACTCCTTCCATATAATTTCCAAAATTCCCTATAACTGTGCTACCAATTTATAACATTGGTTCTCTTTCCCCAGTATCTTTCCGTCGCTTTCTGCTTTAGTTATCATGAAGCAAGTAGATTTTTTTTGTAGTCTACATTGTCTTCGTGTACTAAGCCTAGATTTATTTGGGCAGAGCTTGGTCTAGAATTCTAGAATGAAACTCATGCAGCTCAGGCTGTGCTCTGCTCAGCCGAAATCTAGCCTGGCCAAAGTGAATAACATATGTATATACTTTGTGAATATTCTACGTAGATACTATGTAGTTTGTATATCAAAACTCAATAAACAAGTATTCCTTGGTGGTTGAACTGGAAGCTTTCAACTTCATAGATCTTAGTTTAACTCAGTATGTAAGACAACTTTAGGGTTTTCTGTAATTCAGTATCATCTCGTTTATCTCCTGTTTCCCATTATGGGCTGACCTGAGCACCACAGGCTGTGCTTGGACTGATATATGTTTATTTAACATTTTGGTTTGCTTAAGCTTTGGTTGAGACACTTGTGCTTTGGGATAAGTTTGGACAAGCCTCATCTTGGTTCAACCCAGCCCATTTACAGGCATATGTGCTCACTCAGCCTTGATTTGTCGCACCAAATTTATATAATGATGATTATAGTGGTGGTGCTGGTAATTAGTGATGGTTGGGGTATTAAGAATTGTGAGATTGTTTCAATCATGGCACCAACTTTGTCATATGTCTGATACCCCAGAAACAGCCATGTTCGAATATTCTCAATAAGCTGTATTTATTTCAGGATTGGAGAAGTGATTGATGAAGATGTGCTTCATGCACGGGTTCCTTTTGTTGCCCGCACACAGCAGTGTTTTGCTGTCAAGGCTGGAATTGATGGACTTTTGGATATAGCAAGGAGGTCATTTTGTGATACTAGTGAAGGTTTTTGTACAACCAATGGATTTCAATTTTCTTTGTCTTCCTGGTCTTCTTGTATGTATACCACTGCAGTGTAAGGCTGACCTAAAAGCTATTCAATATTAAATTGACAGCCATACATAATCTTGCAATCAAGTATCGTGAAGATTTCAAATTGCCCAATTTGAAACTCCCATTTAACAAGAGGCAAGGGTTTTACTTTAGCATACCACGGAAGGATATTCAGGGAAAGCTTCCTAGCAATTTCATTCAGGTTGGGCATAAGATCTTCGCTTGGTACTTTATTATTTGTGATGATTTCCTTAGTAATAATTTCTTATAATCATATGATTATGGGACTTAAATCAGGTCTTGAAACATGGGAACAATATGCATTGCTCAACTCTGGAACTTGCTTCTGTAAGTATTATGATCATTTTAACATTAGTCTATTCAGTGTATCATGTTTTAGTGGTCATGAGATGGTGAGAAATTTACTCAATCTATCAGTATATGAATTCACAATTATACTGTTTTTCAATCCACTTGATGTTATCTTAATAGTACCCCCCACCCCAAATCAAATTCATTAGAGTTGTATTTGTAATGATGTTTCTGTGCATTTAATTGGTCTAGTTGTGATGACTCATGCCATATCAAATGTGGGATGATCCTATGTTGCATATTAATCTTCATTAAAAGTGAGCTGATTAGCATGTAGGTGATAGTGATTTGTTTAAATTTACCATGGATTCCTAACCTTGACATCGGGTTTAAATGGGGTGTTGCAATCTTGCAGAAAACATTTTGAGATGCAATCTTGACAGTGTTTTGGGGATAAGTATTGGAAAAGAAAATAACTTAGCAGGATATTCATTAAGTACTAACTCAATGATTGAAACGTGTAATTTCACATACAGCATGCCACTAACATTTTATCTTGGACACACTTACGTATGTTGGCAGCTGAGGTGATCTTTCATTTCAATTTTTTTTCTGATAGGCTGATTAATAGTATTTTAAAAAATAGGCAATGAATGTTATTGAATGTTACATTCACTTCCAAGTGCACACTCCCTGACGTAGCAGTTATCCATCCAAATCCAATAGTAAATTTCATAGACACGCTAGGAAGTGTGCACTTGGGAGTGCATGTAGCATTTCTCATTTAATAGGAGAGCTTGACTTTTCACCATATGTGTTTAACCTGCATGTGTGCATGTGTGTGTGCTCGCTAGTATGTCACTACCTTATGTATCGGTCATACACTTGTGGAGCCTGTCTCGACTTTGGAAAATTATTCATACTTTGATCCATTCAATGAAAATTGCAGTTAAATATTCGAAACAAGTCTGCAGCTGCAGAGTGCTATATACGAACTGAAGTTTGCCTGGAAGGTATTTCTGATGAGTGTATTCTTTTCTATTGTTAACTTCATAGGTTGACATTATCTATATGGTGAATCATATATATATATCTGCCTAAAATTAACCCATGAGCTGGTTGTCATATTAACAACTAAATAACCATTTGCAAAGATACATATATATATATATATATATATATATGAATGCCTTTGTCAAGGGTAGACAAATCTTGGACTCAGTGCTCATTGCCAGTGAGAGCTTGGATTTTCATATTAAGTCAGGGGAGCCGGGATTGCTGTGTAAGCTTGATATGGAGAAGGCCTATGATCATGTGAGCTGGGATTTTCTGCTATATTTGTTAGGGAGATGCGGGTTTGGGCAAAAATGGTGTTCTTGGATCGAATTCTGCATTTCTTCAGCTTCTTTTTCGGTCATGGTTCATGGTTCGCCAGCTGGTTTCTTCAACAGTTCAAGAGGAATTAGGCAAGGAGATCCCCTCTCCCCTTTTCTCTTTGTTATTGTGATGGAGGCCTTTAGTAGGATGGTTAAGGCTTCGATTGATCATCGCCTTTTTTCCGGCTTTTCCGTGGGGGCTAGGGGGAGAGAGCAAGTTCATATTTCTCATTTGTTGTTTGTGGATGATATGCTGGTTTTTTGCGGAGCTTCTCGAGATCAAGTTCAAGCCATTGGTAATTTGTTAACTTGCTTTGAGCTTGTGTCCGGTTTTATGGTTAATTTGGCTAAGTCTATCCTTGTGCCGGTTGGGGAAGTGAGTAATATTGGAGAGTTGGCGGAGGTTTTGGGTTGTGAAGTTGGCTCTTTACCTATTCCTTACTTGGGTCTACCTCTAGGCTCCAGATTTAAAGAGAAGGCGATTTGGAATGGGGTGGTGGAAAGGTCCATCCGCATGTTGGCTAGCTAGAAGAGGATGTATCTTTCCAAGGGTGGACGAATCGCCCTCATAAAGAGCACCTTATCTAATCTCCTTACTTACATCATGTCTCTCCTCCCTATTCCTGCTTCGGTGGCCAAGCGGATAGAGTCAATTCAGTGTGGTTTTCTTTGGGGAGGGATTGGAGAAGAATTCAAGTTCCACCTTGTGAATTGGCTGAAAGTTTGCTCTTTTTAGGGAAGGAGGTTTAGGCATTCGCAGCTTGAGGTGCTTCAATAGAGCTCTTCTTGGTAAATGGTTGTGGAGGTTTGCTAGCGAGCCCGAAGCTTGGTGGAGGAAAGTAGTGGTGGCGAAGTATGGGTCAGAAAAAGGGGGGTGGCGCTCCCGGGTTAGAGCTGGTTCACATGGGATGGGTTTTTGGAAGTTCATTAGCAATGAATGGCACCGTTTCTCTAGTCACATCAAGCTTATTCCGGGGTGATGGCTCTAGAATTAGCTTTTGGGAGGAGAAGTGGTGTGGTGGTTCGCCTCTTATGGAGGTGTATCCGGGTTTGTATAATATTGCTAGCAACAAGGAGGCCTCGATTGCGGACAATTCGGAGTTGGTGAGTGGTTCTTGTCAGTGGAATATTAGTTTTATCCGTGCCTTGAATGATTGGGAAGTGGAAGAGTTGGCTTCTTTTTATAGTCTTCTTTACTCCTTTAACTTGGTTGGTGGGGGTGACAAGATTTGGTGGGTTCCGAACAGAAAAGGAAAGTTTGAGGTGAGCTCTTTTTTACAATGAGATTATTGCTAAAGATACTTGCCCTTTTCCTTGGAAGAGCATATGGCGTACTAAAGCCCCGCCAAAGTGGCTTTCTTTGTTTGGTCGGCCGCCCTTGGCAAGATTCTCACGCAAGATAATTTGAGAAAGAAGAATATGGTGGTGATTAACAGGTGTGGGATGTGCAAGAGGGATGAGGAAACCATTGATCATTTGCTTCTCCATTGTGAATGCGCCCAACTCTTATGGAATGCCTTCTTCAATCGTTTTGATTTGGTGTGGTCTATGCCTAGTGGGGTTGTGAATCTTCTGCAGTGCTGGTGGTCGGGAGGTCGTCTGCGCAGTGCAGTGGTCTGGAAAATGGTTCCGCATTGTATCATGTGGTGCATTTGATCCGAGCGGAACAAAAGATATTTTGACGACTCCGAAAGTAGTAGAGAGGATTTGTTACATTCCTTTTTTACTACCCTTTACACTTGGGTGGCAGCTTGGCTTACCCCTAGAGTGATTACTTTTTCTGATTTTCTTTCTCTCTTCTCTAGCCCCCCTTAGGCATTCTCTTGTATACTTCCTGTGTACTAGGGTTGCGCCCTTCTGCGCCTTTGCGCGTTTTCTATAAAACATTACTCACCCAAAATTATATATATATATTTTGATAAGTAACATTTGCAAAGATATTTAACATATGGAAAATGAACCATTATTATAATTAGCTGCAAACTTGTTATTCAGTGTACAAGTTCCTTGGGTTGACGGGGAAAGGTGGTTAGTGATTAGCATGAGCAGTCTAAAACCTTCAATATCAACAAAGCTTTCAACCTTTTAGAGCTATTGAGAAGTTTGCATGGAAAATATTAGAGTGGAGGCTAGTGTAACTGGTATAGGCTACCTCACACATCTTATTATATAATCTTTGAGAAATATGACATTGACCAAAATACCCCCAAGCCCTAATACATTCTTTTAACACTCCTCCTCAAGTTGGAACATAAATATCATATAAACTCAGCTTGGAATAAAAAAACTCTAACCGGTTACGATACAAAGATTTTGTAAACATATCATCTAACAGCTTTGTAGATTTCATGAATGTTGTAAATATATCTCCATTGAGTATTTTGTCTCGGATGAAATGACAATCAACCTCAATATGTTTGGTCCTTTCATGAAAAACTGGGTTGGATGTAATATGTAAAGTATCTTGGTTGTCACAAAATAAAGTGATAGGAGTAAGAGCTTAGAACCCAATCTGCTAAAGAAAATGCTGTGACCATGTCAACTCACTAGGATTATGAGCCATTGCCCTGTACTCTACTTCAACACTAGATTGCGCTACCATTTTCTTTTTCTTACTCTTCCTAGTTACACGATTATCGTCGAAGAAAGGACAATATCTTGTAGTAAACTGTCTATTTGAAGGAGAACTTGCCGAATTTGCATGAGTAAAACTTTTTATCCTAAAATGTCCATTCAGTTTATATATAGTATCACAAGACCTGGGGCTTTCTTCAAATACCGAATAATGCGAGTAACAGCTGCTCAATGTGAAACCCGTGGAGCTTCACAAACTGACTAACAAGACTAACTGCATATGAAATATTTGGCTTGGTGATAGTAAGATACAAGTACATACTTTCTCTGAGATAAGTTGATACTTGTCCGAGATCTAGCAACTTGAATAACTAGAAAATATCGAAGTTTGCCCAAATCCTTTGCATGAAACCACTATTGCTGAAATTGTTTCAAATAGGCAATGCCTTTTGAATTATCTCCAATAATAACAGTATCATCTACATATACCACCAAGAGAATATCGTGTGCACTACCATGTGAGTGAAGTATTGAATGATCCATCTAACCTCTCTAAAGACCAAACTCCAAAACATCTTCAAAGAATTTTCCAAACCATGCCCTTGATGATTGCTTGAGATCATACAATGCCTTTTTAACTTACAGACACGTCCATGATACTCCCCTAAGCAACAAACCTAGGTGGTTGCTCCATATAAACTTCTTCATGTAAATCCCCATGTAAAGAGGCACTTTTGAAACCCTTCGATCAACTCTTGATGGAAAAGAGACATGGTGATGCTTACTAAGCTGACAAACTTCGCAATGCGTAGACAACTCATGACCAAGGCTAGGGATTTTTTTGCTTCAAGGTAGAAAGAGAACTAGAGAAGGATGACCAAGAGGACAATGCCATTGAAGAGCATCGGTTGATGAATACAAAGCATGAGAGAGTGATGTAGGTGCATGATCCAGATAATATAATCTACCAACTTCATGTCCCATACCAATCATCCTCCTCGCTTGGAGTTCTTGAAAAATGCACATGGGCTTTTGTAATTTTACTAATGGATAACAAATTAATGGAAAACCAGGAATATGTAGAATTGACAGCAACTTATATTAGATGAGACTGGCATTGCCAGAGATGGCCACTTTGGAGAGGGAACCATTAGAAAGGGTGACACTATGAGGTGTGTCAACAAGATGATAATCAGAGAGGGAAGTAGACAAACTAGTCATATGTTCATTTGCTCTAGAATTGTGAGATGCGGTATCTGACTGAGCAAGAGTAGCAACAGAAGAGGAAGAGGCCCGCTTATGTGCTAAGAATTGAACATATCCATCATTTGGAATGGAGATTAGATCATACTCTAAAATTGGGCTCGAACTAGCAGGTGGTCTAAATATTGCTAGAAAATTCTCTTGAAAATGCTATGTAAATGCCAACAATAATTCACATAATGATTACTATGGCCACAATGAGTGGATTTGCAAGGCTCACAACTTCCAGTCCAACCGCCTCCTCGAGAATCGCGTTAACCACAAAAACCAACACCACCTCAACCGCCACATCCCACCTAGGAACTAGCTGAATTGGCACGAGCTACAATAAAAGCAGCGTGATCACCATTACGTTAAAAACTCAATTGAGAACCATGATCAGAAAGAGTAGTACGTTGAATCTGAGAAAAAACCTTAGGATCTGATGGGAGTTTGGAACCACCCAAAATTTGCGTACAAACAGACTCATACTCAGGCTTCAAGTCGAGAAGAAACCGAACCACATCCACATCTTGATATTGCTTTTCCATAGTCTTTTCCATAGTCTTCATGCCAGTGGATAGCGGCTAATACATGTTCCTCTCCTTACAAATGGCCACAACCTGATTGTGATGCTCGTCCATAGCACCTTACTCAAGTCCAAAATATTGTTTTCACCTTATAAATCCGAGAAACATTCTCAGTACTAGAGTAGATATGTTTGAGATGATCCCTGAGATATCCTTGGCAGTAGGAAGATAGATAAATAAGGATCCAATGTGAGGCTCAATACTGTTCAATATAAGAGATATAATTTGATTGTGCTTTTTGATATATACAGCATTAATTATAAAAAAAATATAATTTGATTGTATTTTTGGTTCCAAAGGCTCAGGGAGCTAGAGTTTCGAAGGTTTTCCTGATTGCAAATGATGATACGGACCTTTCCATCTCTAGAATACCTCCACCAATTGCGACATTAAACATAGTTTTTCCATTTAGTTTCACCGATGTCATAGTAGCATTACCCATAGAAACTTTAGTGATTAAATCTGATCAGTGGCCTTAATGAGTTAGTAGTGTTGAACAATGCAAAATAGCTACAACAACGAGCCAAAGAACCACTGACAATGTTGAAATAGGCCAAAACTCATAAGAAAGAGCCCCAAACCGAAGCAAAACAACCAAGAAAGTGTGTAAAATGAACAGAAACTGGCTTAAGTAGACCTGTATTGGCCGAAAACTACTCAAACTGTGTAAGATTTGAATGAACTAGACAAACTAACCAGAACCGGCTGCAAAATGAATTGAACAGGCCTAAACTAGCCTGAACTAAGCAAAACAACCAAGAAAGTGCGTAAAATGAACAGAAACTGGCTTATGTAGACCTGTATTGGCCGAAAACTACTTAAACCGTGTAAGATTTGAATGAAATAGACAAACTAACCAGAACTGGCTGCAAAATGAATTGAACAGGCCTAAAGCAGTCTGAACCGATGGTAAAGTGAATCAACCTTCCTGAACTGGTCGATAAATGAATTGAACTAGATTGGATTGGCATAAATACGATGAACCAAACTTGGTGGTGACCAAAACTAGTAAATCAAAGTGGGTCATGTTGACGAACCGGGTTGCCCGATATAGGAAAGGTTTCGACCTGACATCTCTTTCAGCTGATTGGCCTGACCCATTCTCAGTTTTGGGCTGTTGATCTGGCCCAAGCTAAAGTGCGGATAGCCTTATATTAACTTGAGTTTGGAATAACCTTATCCTGGATAGGAGACAGGGAGCACTCATAACTTTCTTCAAAAGCCACCAGAAAGTCGTTGGTGTCACTCAGATTGTGCTGGCGACCATTGTGACGATGACGAAAGGAAACACAACTAATCACAGCCACACAATATCCATTGAGGCCCACTCACCTAAATCACCAAACCACCTCTTCATTTGCCTCTGGCCACTGTAGATGGTACCAACTACCACATATATCACTGACCGACTACACCAACCAACCACTCTAAAGCATTCATTTAAAACATGGAACAAATTAAACTCTAGTAGCCATGAGTGCGGCTTTGCTGGTTAGTCCAAACCCACCAATAAAGATATAGCCAACCATGGCGATGACGGCAACATAACACCATTGATGAAAGTGATCTCGGCACCATCTCTCTCCTAACACGGGCATTATGATTAGTAGTTTAGTTTCCTTTGATCAGCAGCAAGATCAGTGGGCGAAAGAAAAGAAAAAGAAGAAAAGGGAAAGAAGGAAAGCAGGGAGAAAGACAGGATTGGGGAAATGATTAAACCCTAGGCTCTGATAACATATTGAGAAGTTTGCATGAAAAATAATAGAGAGGAAGAAGAGGCTAGTGCAACTTACATTGCCTACCTCACACATCTTATTATATAAGTTTTGAGAAATATGACACTGTCCAAAATACCCCCCCTAAAGCAGTCTTCTAACAAGAGCAGATTTCTTCTTTATTTTTGGACTTCATGATAATTTAATTCATATTTATAGCTTGACTGTACTATAAATTTTCCAGACCTTTTCATAACTAATTATTTAGAAAACCCAGCAACCTTTTAGATACTAAATTCTCATATGCAGGAGGTTGTGAGATTACTGTCCTTACCTGTCATTGTGTCTAATGCATAAAGTTTATTTGCTTGTTATTTCTCTTATTTATGTTACTATATAGTAAGATGTAGTTTTGTTCTAACACTTGCGGTAATGCCATTAGTATCTCATGTATGCACTGTGAATACCAAAAAAAGCTTAGTGCTATTCAATTCCAATTCTTGAATTTCATTTATCTTTGAAACTTGGGATATATATATATTACTCTTGGCGTTTTTATACATGTAAAATGTTTGAAGATTTGGGTGAATGATTAAACAAAATCCTTAGACGTGCACCTTTCTTTCTTAAGTTCATTCTGCCCTTGGTAAAAAGTGTTTTTATTGTTTATGGACATAAATTTACTTTATGGTACGACATTCAGCACTTTTAGATGCCATACGGGAGGATGTCTCTGTGCTCACTCTGCTTGCGGAGGTCTTATGCCTTTTGGATATGATTGTCAATTCATTTGCTCATACAATATCCACTAAGCCTGTTGATCGATATACCAGACCAGAATTTACGGGTATGTGATTTGGTATGTTCTGGCATATTCTCTAGTGACTCTTGGTACTGAAATACAGGATATGCTTAAACGTGTCACACTTCTGTCAGATAATGGCCCAATGGCAATTGACGCTGGAAGGCACCCCATCCTGGAAAGCGTACACAATGACATTGTTGTATGTATTTTTCCATTTTCCCATTTTCAATAGTTTGATTTCTTGTATTAGATTCTTTCTTATGTAGGTCACTTTCTGTCCTTTTTCTTTTTCGACCTTTTTTCTTCTTCCAAATATTGTGTAGTATCTCTGGAGTTGAACATTTTCGTTTTGCAGCCCAACAATCTCTTTCTCTCAGAAGCATCAAATATGGTGATTGTCATGGGGCCAAACATGTAAGAAAAAAGTTCCCATTGAAGTTGCTCGCATGTAGATTGAAGTTTTTAATGCATTGCATCTTTTCCTTAAGAATATATTGCTATCTTTTCATTTTCTTTTACTGAAAAAATTAGGAAAATATCTGTGAGAGAGAGGGAAAAAAAAAAAAAAAAAACCCTTAGCTTTGTTCGATTAGTTACTGGTAGAACACATGATTTTCAACAATGCAGATATAGTTTTGATCCCAGGATGGGGTACTTATGTGTGCATAATCTATGAGATTAATCACCAGCAGCACCAAATAACCATCAATTACCTACATTCAGGTAGCTGCTACTTTTGTAAACGAAACAAGATTAATCAAGTGAATGAAATAAAAATTACATAAAAATGCCCCCAAAAACTTGCTTGCCTTTAGATATGTACCCTTAAAATTTGCAACATCGAATATTTTAGCTTAGACAGATTGAAGAAGCCCCGGAGACTTGCATCAAATGAACAGTTGTATATTACTTGGCGTCAATTTTTGGAAGACATGGTTATGAATTATGAAGTTTACGGTCTTTTTTATTTATTATTATTATTTTTTATATATATGATAAGTATTTATATCTGTGAATCAGTTATATTTTTACATAAATTGACTTACTCCACTAACAATATATGCAATGTCGGTATGGATGTGAGACGGGCTAACCAATCACTGATATCTACCCTTTATCCACCATAGGTTTACAGCCAGCTTCTGCCAACCCTTATCATCCCCACGTTACTCTTAACTGCTACCAGGTCAGCCATGCCCTTCCTTCCAGCACTTACACTTTCTTCTTGTAATCAACGGTTTCCAGTAGCCCAACATTTCCACTTGTTTCTACCACCTGAATCAATGGATTGGCACCAACCAACATGAAAACCCCTCAGACAAGAACACTTCCAGCCACCTACCGGCTCTAAATAATTTGAATGCAAGTGTGGCTTGATTTCAAGATAGTACCGAATTTGAAAGGGCCAGCTTGATTTCAAGCTAAAAACAAGAGCAAACCGCCTTTCTTCTTCTGCTTGTTTCTTTTGGTCATCCTTGGTGCATAGTAGTAGAGCTAGGAGAGAAGCCAGGGGGAGGGGGAAAGAAAGATGAGTGTGAAAGACCATGAGAGAGCTTCATCTATCTATATTCTAAGCTCTCCCCGCCTCCCCTATGAGATCTACAGTCTTGAATACATTCAATCCTTTATTGCAAATATATTTTGTGTATCCTAAACATATACGATGCACAGATGCACAGATAACTGTACTTATAAGGGAGGTGAATATGTACTTTTATCATCAAAAAGTAGGTAATATCTTGAACGTCAAAACTGTGTAAACCATAGAGATTTTTGTCTTATACATTTCTTCTGCATGCAGTCCTTTGTCGTAGATTAATCTCTTTTGCTAAATTTCCACAGCGCGTGGATATATTTTGCTAAAATTTTGTTTATATATTGTTTCCTTCAGGAGTGGAAAGAGCACTTATCTTCAACAAGTATGTCTTATAGTTATTCTTGCACAAATTGGTTGCTATGTTCCCGCATGCTTCTCAACTTTAAGGGTAGTCGATCGTATATTTACAAGGATGGGTACAGTGGATAATCTTGAATCGAACTCCAGTACGGTACATATACCATCTGACTTAGTTGAATATAATATATTTATAAGAGCGAAAGATCATGTTTTTATTCTATATGAGTGTTACAGTTCATGACAGAGATGAAAGAGACAGCTTTTGTAATGCAAAATGTCTCCAACAGGTAATATATTATACAATGTTTACTAACCCTTGGAATGTATAATAATTTATGCATACGTCTGTTTTATTGGATATAGGAGTCTGATTATTATGGATGAGCTAGGGAGGGCTACGTCTTCCTCTGATGGTTTTGCAATTGCATGGAGCTGCTGCGAATATCTGTCATCTCTGAAAGCGTAAACTCTTTTCCTGTTTACTAATTATTATGTTTTTTATGAATAAAAAAAATTAGAAGCATGTAAGTTTACACCAATAAAAAGGCAAAAACGCAGTTTACGCAATCCAACCTTAAATGGCTACTCTATCTGACATGGTATATTTATTATTTAACAAATTATTACATTTTTAAAAATAACATGTATTTGCCTGACGTAAACAGAGACTAATTTTTATGAAATACAAGGGAAACATTAATTTTCCAAAATAAACTTATTCCAGCAATTATGGCAGGTAAATTGCTGCTGACGAGAATGTGTTCAGCCTTATATTTGTAAAAGTGATGCACTGTTATCTCATCCATGTGCGTTTGTTAAAAAATGAATTAAAGTACTGTCTTTCTTGATGTTCTTCAGGTATATTATATTTGCTACTCATATGGAGAATCTGTCGGAATTAGCACCCATCTATCCAAATGTGAAAATTCTTCACTTTCATGTTGACATAAGAAACAACCGCCTAGATTTCAAGGTAGGATATCTTTTTTATTTTTTATTTATTTTGGATGAGATCCAGGTAGGATATCTGAATTTGCTCCAATCTTTTCTCTTTTAGCCTTTTTATGTTCCTAGCTGAGAATCTGATTTACTTACTCAGTTTCAACTGAAGGATGGTCCAAGACATGTACCACACTATGGCCTATTGTTAGCAGAAGTGGCAGGTTTACCGAGCTCAGTGGTTGAAACAGCCAGAAATATCACATCCAGGATGGCAGGAAAGGTGAGTAATAATATAAATGCCGCAAAACTCAAAACAAACATTAGGTCGAGGCCCTAATGCATATTAAAGTTACAACTGCAATGCTTTATATTAACTCTAGACCACCAACCCTCACAACTGGAGGGAGTAAATTGGGTATAATAACTAAGGGGGTTATCAAAGTGAAAGTTAAACACATAACGAGATAGATTGTTAGGTTGTAAGGGACCCTAAATTTTTAGATTTGTAAAGAGAACCTACACCTTTTGACAAACACATGGTTTGAGGATAATTTTCTGCTTAGTTTTATTTATCACTCACCCCTTTAAATAAAAGAATTACGACGACATAGAATTGGAGACAAACTCCAACTCTTTGGAGATAACTCCCAGTTGAAGATAAACTCTTTATTTACACCTAGACTTGGAGACAAACTCTTACAATAACTAGACTTGAGCAATAGAAACCTATTGCCATAAAAATATTTCACCATAGTGTTACAAACTCAAACTCTTTACGGAAATAGATAATGTCGATATACAATATCCCATATTATTTATTTTCATAACATGGTAATTATGCAGTGCCAAAAGTGAGGGCCTGGGGTCACGGACTCACGGGTCCAGGGTCTAGGGCCCAAGCACACTGAATGTTTAGTCTAAATCATCACTGGATGTTTCAGTGCATGCTGCATGTATCGAAAGAAAAATACTTATATGCAAAGTTGCTCATGTTTTTCAATCAAGTATGGAAATATTTGGTTAATATTGGCTTTAAAGGACTTCGAGGAAGCTTCTTCTTAGTGTTCCACTCCAATGGTTTTTAAAGCATATTTACATGTTTTATTAGCTTTGTTAAAAGTGATTGAAATTGAAATCCCTCCAAAACTGAATTGAATAACAACACATACTAGATGCCTTTATATAGGTTAGATTTTGAGTTTTCTCTGAGCAAACAGAGAAAAATAAACTATAAAAATATTCCTAGACATGGAGACAGTAAAATTCTATTAAACAAAGAAAGAATCTTTCAAATATTATATCTAAATGTTTTCATTCTTGCGTTAATCTTATTCCCAAACAATTCTTCAAATATTATATCTGATTCTTGCCATTTTTGTTCTAATCTTTTATGTCAATATATTCCATTGCTATTAATTCAGTATTTAACAACTTAGCTACTGATTCTCCTGCATCATCTTCTTCATCAACAGTTAAAATGATTTTGACTTTCTAGGAAATGAAGAGGATGGAAGGAAACTACCTGCAGAATCACCCAATTCAGATGGCTTACTATGTTGCTCAACGACTGATATCTTTGAAGTATTCCAACCAAGATGAGGATTCAATTCGACAAGCATTACGGGATCTTAAAGAGCAGTATATTGATGGAAGGTTCTAGAGCTTGGATACACACTTTGATGCTTGTGTTTTTTTACCGGGTACTAAATGTACTGGACGCTGAGTGATATAAAGAATAAAGACTGAAGGCGAATGAATGATCATGATCCCGACGTATTAGCAGAAAGATAGAAAACTGAAACAACAAAAATAGAGGATAAGCAACAAAAGTAACTACATTAAGAGGGGACTCTCATGTTTTCCCATGGGTTAATTAATGCCTAGTCACAAAACTTTTCTTAGGTGCATATTTGATATGGTCTTAGCCTGTTGAGCACTCTTTCAGGCTTCATCGGATGCCGATCGCTCTCCCTGGTAGATGGGTACTTTGTCGGTTTTCTTTGGGCACCAGACACTAGAGGGTGCCAAGCCAATTTCCTTGGGAAGTGAAGTTGGTCTTTAACTGACAAGCACTCTTTTGGGCTTCGTTGATTGCCTAGTACACTCTCGGTATTAGTCTTTTCTTGCACCAAGCACTCTTTCAGGGGTGCCAAGCCTATTCCATTACCGAGTGCCCACTAAGCACTCTCCTTGAAACACACTTCCAAGTGGTCAGGGCCGTTGGGCACTCTCTCGATCACTGTCGGACACCACACACTCTGATGGGGTTTTTTCAAGTCATTTCCTATAGGAAGAGACACTGGGCTTCAGCTCGCTAAGAACTCTACTGGGCTTCGTCGGTGTTGGGATTTTGCATCAACCACAAATGCACAACCGGAAAAAACAAAAAATCACAATCCAAGATTGGACTTTATGAAGAATATGTGAAGAACAATGCCATTTAAGTATACAAACAAAGACCAAGAACACCTACTTGGTTTTTCAGCCACTCCATGTGAATCGGGTAAAATCTTCTTGCTCCTCGTAGTTGCAGGGATTTTGAAGCCTTCAATTCTTTTCACCAGTGACTAAGAATAATCAAGAGTGTATGCTCTCACAAATTTTTTTCTTATTCTTGAGAGTCCTTAAGAATATAAAGTTTTTAATAAATACAAAAGAACACAAGTATGAAGTATCTGTGTTGTTTAAGAGAGCTCCGTGTTTCTCTATTTATAGGCCTAACAAAGAGAGATGAGACATTTTAGCAATGTAGAACAGCAGTCCCACTACATAGTGGACGGTTAGGGTTGAGATGACCCTAACCTCAACATGCTAAAACACGGCTTGAGCTTGGGTTTTATCCCCAAACTTAATCTTTTATCTAAGCATCTTATGCACCATTCTCTTTAAATTATGCTTTGATAATTAAAAATAAGCAGCCCAATAAAAAGTCTGACGTAGTTAATTTAAAATAGCTTCGCAAGGGACCCAAAAGAAACAATAAAAACTAGCTTCAAATAGGCTTGACTATCACAAGTTACTATTTCATTACAATTGATTACACTAAATAATTGTAATTACAATGTAAGACCCGAGAAAATAATTAAGTTTATTATTAATAATCCCATAGTAATTTGAATTAATTAGTAGAATTAATTATGCATGAAATGACTTAGAGTTATAGATGTGTAATAATAAGTCCTAGTGTAGTAAATAATTTTAAGTATAGGTAAATTGTAGTTGAAATAAATAGTGAGGGTAAAATATGAAATTAAGAAAGATGCATTAAATGTAGTGTGGGTAATCTTGCAATTCTAAAAAGATGGGGCTATAAAATAAAAAGGAGATCTAACTAATGCCGCATGTAGTGCTACGATTGGCTATGTGGGATATCCTTTATCCCTTTATCCCATCTCTTTCCCCCTACTCTCATCTCAAGCAATGACGCATGCCCCCCTCTCTCCCCCTTATTTCTTTCTTTTCTTTCTTTCCTCTTATCTCTTTCTTCCCTCCTCTTAGTCATGCACGCACACACACTGTGGGAAAGGGAGAACATGAGAGAGAGAGAGAGTTGTCGCTGTCCGGAAGAAGAAGAGAGAAAGAAGAGAGGATTTTTGGAAATTCCGTCCAGTCTTGATCAACTGCTCCGATCAATGAGCATTTGTGGTCTGATTGAGCTGAAATTTTATAGGGACGTTCATGACACGTGAATTGTCATTGTGAACGGTGGAGATTGGATTCGCACTCTGTATTTATTTCTTGCCCGTGGACAGTAGCTTCTGTTTTGGTGAGATCCATTTCTAATTCTTGTAGAAGTTAATTAGTTGGGATTTCATTTGGGTTTGATTTTAAGGTGAGATGTGTTTTGGGTGTATGAACACTAGGAATTGTCATTTAGAGGAGTTAATTACATGAATTATTAAGGATTTCTTTAGGTCCAAAAATTAAGGTTCTTGAATAGATTTTGGGGATTTTGTTATATGGTTAAAATCTCTCGTTACTCTTTAAGGTTTTGTTCTACCCATTAGATTTTAAGCTTGAAATCATAATAATTTGGAGAACTTTTGATTAGGTCCAAATTTGGGAGAATTTTAATAAGAAACCTAATTCCTAAAATTAATGTAGGGCTTTTATGTGTAGTAGATTGCTATGCATTAGACAAGTTTCAAGTTATTAAATTAATAGGTTAATTGCATTTAAAGTATTAATTAACTCTAGGTTTTAATGAGTTCTATGGAAATATGTCATATTAGAATCATATGACATATTATAGATAGAGTATGGTTAAAAAGGCTAAATAATGAATTGAAAGATTACGCAGGCAGCAAAGAACAAATAAAGATGGTAGTTATAGATCATCAACTCTTATGGCTCTGATACCAAGTGGTCGGAAGCGCAAATTATAGTTAAACTTGCAGAAAGTAATGCATATAATGAAAATAATATGAAAGAAGCAATATAAAACCAGCCAAGAAGGCAGTAACAATTTATAAATAACAGGATGAATTGAAAACTTCAACAGATAATATTGAAATTCAAATTCCAAACTTACAATTATAGCATAAGCATTTAAGCTTTGGATTGGAAATCAGAGAAAACTAGAGCCGAATAGAGACAGACTCAAGGAAAAGTTTGAGGAGCAGATTTAGGTTTTTTGCTTCTGCCTCAAACAAAGAAGAGAACTTACATTTATAGACGAAGGCATTCCTTCGTTTACAACATTAGATAGAGTCTCATCATTACAAAGTAAAAGCATATGGAAAATAGGACAAGGAATATTACTGTAGAGTCACATGCGTCCAGCACGGGAGAGACTATAACAGTAAACAGCATAAGCATAATTCTGTCGGCAGAAACGACAAAACTTCTTTCGGTCCAAAGCATAAGATTCTTGAAACATCATCATAAAACATAAGACATAGGTCTTCAAAGGTCATCTAGTCCTGGAATGTCATCATCAAATCCTGAATTCCCAAAGTAGTCCCTACGTGGGTCAGGAATATTAGCAGAAAAAGAAGATGTTGTATCCTCATCAGAGCTGTCATCTTCTTTGTAAGATTCAATCATAGCTTTTAACAAAGCTTTCTTCTTCTCTTTCTTCTTCATGGAGGCAGAGGAAGAAGTAGGGGAAGCAGCAATAGCAGATGAAGCCTTGTCCGAGGCTTTGTCGAAGTCCAATTTAGGAGGGATAATAGTCGGTAAAGACACACTCTGAGCTCGGGGAGCTTGAATCAGGAGCTTGACTTTACCAATAATAATGTCAGTAGCAAATTTATCCCACCATTTGACATACCAATGCCTTTCCAGGCGGTTACCAACAATAACATATTGCCATTTAATAATCCAGGGGAGACGATACATTTTGGCAAAATGGAGAATAGGAGGAAAATTAGATCCATAGGCATCAACCTTAAAGCATGTCTTAAATAATTCAAAACGTTCAATCAAATTTAGAGGGAGAATATCTGGGATCAGACCAAAGTGAGACCACCAGTTGGAGAACCAAACAGGGAGAATACCACAAATGTGGTCTTTGTCAAAAGAAATGAACCAAGAATGATCCATTAGGCTAGTTTGGTAAAGGAAGAATTTAGACCAAGCATCGACATAGTCGTAATAATTAAAATGAACACCAAAATCACCATTAAGTTTTCTGAGAGAGCTGGGATGGTCTCCCCATTCCTTTTCAGAAATGACTTTCAGAAAACGAACACTGTGATAGATGATCTTCTTGGGTGTAGAACCAATTTGATCATATATAGGCCTAATCTCAATAGATTTGGTCTGAGTCAAAATATTAGAATAGAAGGTGAGGGTTTTTAAAGGATGTTCAGGGATCCAATGAAAACCTCGAGGAAAATATGAAAGAGCAAGAGCACTAGTAGTTTTAACATTAGAACGTTCTTGTTCTATGGAAAACAAATATTGAGAAAATGGAAGCAAAACATAGCCAGAAGGCTTTTTGAAGGGAGTGCCAGCAAACCTGGGCTTTTGGGTAACATCAGCAAATGGGTCAAAAGGAGTGACCAAAGTGCTGGAGTAAGAAGCATTGGGATAGTCAGTTCCCAAAGGAGCAAACCTATTTGCTAATTCAGTAGCAGAAATAGGGGAAACATTGGATTTTGATGCTAAAACCAGAGCCTGGGATTTTCCTTTATCTTTTTTAGGAGCCATCATGTGACTGCAAAAATTCATGAGTAAGAAAATCAGGAATAGAGTTTTCAGATCCTTTTATATATTCAATGTCAAAATCAAATGCACTCAAAATAGCTTGCCATCGTGCAAAAATATGTTTTGATGCAATATTTTCAACGTCCTTTTTCAAGATATATTTGGCAGATTTACAATCAATCCTTAACAAAAACTTTTGATTAAGTAAATCAGATTGAAATTTAGTAATGCATAAAACAACAGAAAGAATCTCTTTCTTAATAGTACTATAATTAGATTGCGCATTATTCCAAGATCCAGAATGGAAGTGAACAATTTGTTCAGAGGATCCTGGTGAAACCCGTTGTTTCAGAATACCTCCAAAACCAATTTCAGAAGCATCAGTTTCAACAATTTTAAAAGCATGGTCAGAAGGAATGCCAAGACAAGGAAGAGTCTTAACATGAATCTTGATCTGTTTGATAATAGCAGTGTGTTCGTCAGTCCAAGGAGATGGATTGCTCCACAATCTATCGAACAAATGTTTGCAATATTTTCGCAAATCCTTGTAGAAGTCAGCAATATAATTGAGAGAACCAAGAAATCTTTGAAGCTGGGTTTTTTCCGTAATAACATCAGGGAATTTGTCAGCAAATTGGATGGCTCTATCAATGGGTCTTATTTTTCCTTCAGAAATATCAAAACCAAGGAATCTAATTTTGGTTTGGAATAATTTGATCTTTGAAGCAGACACCACAAGTCCATTGTGTTTGATGGTCTCAAGAAAAGCATTTAGATGTTTCCAATGTTCTTCAATACTTTTGGAGAAGATTAGAACATCATCAATATAAACAATGGTAAAATGAGAAAATGGGTTGAAGATGTCATTCATGATGTTTTGGAATTCACTGGGAGCATTCTTCAAACCAAAAGGCATAACATTCCACTCATAATGTCCAAAAGGAGTGGTAAAAGTAGTCTTATATCTATCCCGATCACATATCTGAATTTGCCAAAATCCAGATTTCATATCAAATTTGGAGAAAACTAAAGCATCGCTTAAACGGCTAACCAGGTCTTTCCTATTGGGGATAGGATACCTAATCCATTCAAGCACATCATTGAGGGGTTTATAGTTGATAACCAACCTAGGGACACCTCTCTCAATTTCAGCATTTTTCCTAACATAAAAAGCAGCACAAGACCAAGGGGATTTACTCTTACTAATAATTCCCTTAGCAAGTAAATCAGAAATTTCTTTCTGGCAAAATTCTAAGAGCTCTGCATTCATTTGAATGGGGCGAGCCTTAGTAGGGATCTTCCTTTCAAAGAAATCTTTGACATAGGGAAGAGAAACTATATGTTTCTTTCTATGCCAAAAGGCATTGGGTAAATCAGAACAAACAATATCAACGATTTCATTTTGAAAAGTAGAGATCTTTGATTGGAGCAATTTATCAAAAATTTGTTCAGAAATCTTTTTGTACCTAACTTCTTGTTGGAGAAAGTTAAGGTGTTTTGTTTTAGCAGAAAGCATGTTCATAGATTGATGACAAGTATCAATCTCAAATTTAGAAGCAAAAGGAAAATAAATAGGAATTCCCATCTTGACAGTAGACACTCCATTAAAATCAGCAGAGAAAGGGAAAATCATGGCAATAAAGGTATTCCAAGAATGGCTTGTTCAGTCATGTCCTTGACAAGAATAGAGGGGATATGAAAACAAACATTGTGTTGGCACACATGAGCATTATTTAATTCAAAATTAATTTGCATTTTGTTTCCACTGGCAGAAGAAAGTTTTTCAGTGGATTTTTCAAAATATTTACTGGGGCCTAATCCTTCTTGAATACAATTAAGATCAGCATCGGTATCAAACAGAGCAATAGAGTCAAAAGCATAATCCTTAGCTACAACAATATGAACTTTAGCATACCACTTTGGTGGATAAACTTTATTGGGCAAACAAATAACATTAGAATCATCGGGAAACATATTGTTGGATTGATTTTCATCAACATGCTTAGAAGATTCAGATTAAAATTCAGCATTTTCTTTGTCAGATTTGTTTTCAGGAAAACATCCATTAAGTTTTGAAAGCAAGATCTCTTGTTCCAAAGACTTATTATTATTTTCAAAACATCTACTTCCTTTTTTAACTCAGTAATATCATTCTTGATATTACTGATCTCATACTGCAAATCTGAGATAGTAATTTCTTTGGCTTTGGGTTTAGAAAACCTTTCCAAAGTTTCTTCAAGTGATATTCTTGACGTTGAAGGAGTTTTTTCATTTTTTGAAATAAGTTTCCGGAGTTTTTTAAGATATTCTTCTTTTAACTCTGGGTCTTCAATTTTTGAAATCAGATCTAAAAGCATTTTTTCATGATCTTCAGTTTTTTTTTTTAAAACATAGATCTTCTTGTTGCAGGAAGAATCAAAACAACCAATTTTTACATTTTCTGAAAACTCACTTGCTGAATGATAGTCAGAATCATCAGTATTAGAGAAGTCTTCATCAGAGGAAAAGTCAGAAAAAGCATTATTTTGAAGAATTTAGAATATATTTCTCTTTTCATCTTCAGAAATATTTAAAGCATTCAACTCTTGTTTAATCTTTTTGGGAGATTTGGGGCATTTGTCGGCAAAATGTCCTATTTCTCCACAGTTAAAACATTTTCCTTTAGAGAAATATTTTTCAAACTTAGATTCATTCTTCTTCTTCGTATTTTTCTTGAATTTTTTAGGAAATTTTTTTGAAGTAGAAGGCTTATTAAATCTTCTTTTCTTATAAGTATTATAATATGGAGCAGGTTCCTTTCTGGAAAACTTTTTAGATTTTTTCCTATTAGCTCTAGAAGGAGCAACAGGAGGTAATCCAAACTGTTCACAGAAATTTCCCATTTCATATTTAACTTTTTTAGAGTTTTTCAATTGTTGCCTTAGCAACTTTTGGTCAATACACATTCTAATACCTAGTTTCTTGACTGTAGAAAACATATCACCATACGTGAATTTTTCATAGTCAATCATCCCAGTATTAGGATTTATCAATTCATCTTTAACCTTATGAGCAAATAATGAAGGCAATCCATCAATAAATTTTTCTTTCCAATAAGGTTTTTGACTGTCAAGTTTGAGCATAACACGAGAATGAAAAACATGTTGGTACCAATTATAATCAGACCTGGTAGGACATCTAAGATTATTCAAATAATCAGAAATCCTAGCAGTAATATTTGAAGGAGTACCAATAAAATGTTTAATAATTGTATAAATCAATGTATTCACACAATCAGGCTCGCCCATGCCAACCTTTTCATTAAAAATAGGGAGACCATCATCACTCTTTTTGACTGCTTTCCTAATTCCTTCTCTAGTTTCTTCAGTGAAATGTTTATCCCACCAAGAACGAAGGGTTCCAGAAAAACCAGTAGCAAGCATATCAACAATCTCAGATTGAGACAAGTTTTGGTTAGTGTCATAAGCATTAGCAACCATAGACATATGATTCATCTTGTTTATTAATTCTTGTTAAGATAAACCATCAATATTCCATTCATAAATCTTGTCAGAAGAAACAGAGAATTGACTTTGCAAGAATCTTTCTTCAAACTGCAAATCTGGAGGAGTAGGTCTGGAAAACCAATTTTTCGTAAAACCAACAGATTTGGATTTGTCATAAATCCTTTGAACTTTTGGTTCTAGATCTTCTTTTCCAAATGTTTTTTCAAGTAGTCTGATGTCAGAATCAGTTGAGTCATGGGAAGCAGAAGAATCAGAGTCAATCATTTGCTGAGTGAGAGGAGCAATTCTTTTTGAAGAATGAGGTTGGTTAATTTTTAAGTCTGAAAGCATACTCTCGATTTTCTCAAGAGTTTTTGAAGATTTTGGTTTCAGTCCAAGAGATTTCCTATCTTCAGGAAGGGAAATCAAGGGTATTTCATTAGATGAGGAAGAAGAAAACTTTTCTTCAATACGATCAAGCTGTTGCCTAATAGTATGAAGAGATTGGTTAACAAAATTATTTTCTCCATAATCATCCGAGATTCATCTGGACAATTTTCAAGAGGTTTTTTAAAAGGAGAGGCTTTAACAGAAACTCCTTTAACATCAATCAAAATATTTTCAAGGGGAGGGTGAGAAGCATTGACAACAGACTTGTCTTCTTTTACAAATTTTCTTTTGACAACCTTCAAGGTATTGTCATCAAGAGGGAAGTATTTTTGCAAGTAAACAAAAAACAAAATATGTTTTTGAGATTCGATCATTTTTTCAGTCCATTGAATTTTGATCTTGTCTCTTTCCTTTTGAGAAAATTTGTCATAATAAGCATGGCGTAAAATTCGATTTTCTTTTGAAGAAAAATCTTTGTGCAAAGCTGGCCAGTCAATTTGGGAAAAGAATTCTTTTGAAAATTCTTTCTTCAGCATATATAACTGATTGGGTAATTGGTGAGGTGGTGGAGGAGGAGTATTAGGAAGAGGAGCATTCATGTCAGAAGCAGTTGGGTAGAGGACATGGAACTAGATCCTTCATCATCTTTTTTAGGAAGAGGATGGGATTTGGTGGAATAAAATGCTTGAGAAATTTGAGAATTAGCAGAGTCATTAGCAACCGATTCCAATTTCAGCCTAGAAGCAGCTGCGAGCAAATCATCAATTTCTTTGTCTCTTCTTCTAAATCCTTCAGTGGTAGTAGAACCAGCAAAGCAATTTGTCCTGTTTTCAATACCAAGAGGTCTTTGAATACGACCAGAAGGATTAAGATCTGCAAAATTGATCTTAACATCTCCATTCAAATACTACTCTATAATATCCACATTGGAAGAAGTTGTGGCTATAGTAGCAGGTTTTGAAACATTTTCCAAAAGCCATTCATTTGGAAGAGTTAGATTATCCCAATGAATCATTTTCGAAACACTAATAGAAGCATTTTGAGTGGAGCTTTGGATCAATAATGTACATCCATCGGGGTTTTTGAAAATAGCTTGAGGATTCAAGTTAGTTTTCATCAACCGATAGTAGATACGATAGATGATAGCAAGAGGTCTGCTACCTTCTTCCATATCATATCCTTTGGTTTGTAAATTCAAAGTCAAAGATTTAAGAACATGAATATCGTCCAAAGAAACAGACATGTCAGGAAAAACATCAAAATGTATAGGTCCAGCATAAACAGAGGATTGTATCATTCCAAGAGTACTAGCTCGAAATCCAAGGAATCTAGCATCTCTTAGACAAAGTAAAACAAAAGCATCAATGCCAAGCCTGGTTAATGGTTTAACAGCAATTTGAACAGATCCAATATGCAAAAATCTATATTTCTTAGCCTTAGAGGCTTAAACAAACTTTTTATCAAGCAATTGGAAGGTACAATCCTTTCCAGAAATAGCATAAGTATTTTCAATAGTTTTAATAGCATATTCAGACTTGAAAGTTGAATTAATCCAAGAAGAATCAAGATAAATGTCCTTAGTATTTATCTTAGGAATAGTCCATTTATGAAAATTAAAAACATTGTCACTTTCAAATGACATTTGTTCACTGTTAATAATATCAAGGGGAAGCCTTGATGACCTAGAACTAACAGAAGAATTTGACCTCCACATTCTGGAAACCTAAAAGTTCACCATTTAAACTCTGTAAACATACAAACGGCTGACAGACTCCTAACTACACATACCCTGGGCCAAGACACTTATCTTTCTCAACGCCCTGAACGCCAACACCTAGGCAAAAGCGGGACTTACAGGTACCTCAAGAAAAGAGGATTTCTGGAAGTTCCGTCCAGTCTTGATCAACTGCTCCGGTCAATGAGCATTTATGGCCCGATTGAGCTAAAATTTTGCATGAATGTTCATGACACGTGAATCTTCATTGTGAATTGTGGAGATTGGATCCTGAGCACTCTGTACTTATTTCTAGCATGTAAACAGTAGCCTCTGTTTTGGTGAGATCCTTCTCTAATTCTTGTAGAAGTTAATTAGTTGGGATTTCATTTGGGTTTGATTTTAAGGTGAGATGTGTTTTGGGTGTATGAACACTAGGAATTGTCATTTAGAGGAGTTAATTACTTGAATTATTAAGGATTTCTTTAGGACCAAAAATTAGGGTTCTTGAATGGATTTTGGGGATTTTGTTATATTTAAAATCTCAATCTCTAGTTACTCTTTAAGGTTTTGTTCTACCCATTAGAATTTAAGCTTGAAATCAAAATAATTTGGAGAACTTTTGATTAGGTCCAAATTTGGAAGAAATTTAATAAGAAACCTAATTCCTAAAATTAATGTAGAGGTTTTATGTGTAGTAGATTGCTATGCATTATACAAGTTCCAAGTTATTAAATTAATGGGTTAATTGCATTTAAAGCATTAATTAACTTTAGGTTTTAATGGGTTCTATGGAAATTGATACCTATAGGGTTTAGGTTATACTAATATGTCATATTAGAATCATAGTGATTATTGTAGTAAGTGTTTATGAGTATTATAAATTGGGGTAAACGACAATGAGCATGAATATATAAATGTTATGTATATAAGATGGTAAATAAGAATATAATGTGAGATGTAGTAAGTAGGTAAGTAGATGGTTATATGGTTTAACAAAGATAATGGGTCTTTAATTATGGTTGTTTGTAAGAAGGTTGTGATGTTTACCTAGTTGTGAGACAGTGAGAGATGCTTGTGGGATTCAAGTATCTTGGTGAATGATGAGTGCAAAATGTTGTACATTTGAGCCCCCTAATTTATGTTTGTTAAGCTCTTAGTTTAGTTGTTTTCTAATGTTTTTGTGTTGTTTTAATATTTTAGTGTGTTGTAGATCCTTGGTTTAAAATGTGGTTTAAAGTCGTGGAATTGAGCAAAGAAGGAATCATAGTCCCTGGCAGTGTACTCGATCACACAAGATCTGCGATTGAGCGTAACTACGATCGAGCATACATCGATGCGTTCAAGCACGCCTGCACTCAAGCCTAAGAACCACGATCGAGTGCATGCCACATACTCCCGTGTTTTCCACGTCGCCCTAGCCCCCATCGCTAACTTGCCTGCGCCGTGGGATATTGGGGTGGTTACGTGCAATCGAGCGCATACCTTGCGATCGAGTGCAAGCCCTGCGATCGAGCGCTCCTTCTCTTTCCAGACATCATACATTTTCTATAAATAGGACCACTTATGTAAATTTTAAAACCTACGTTTTATGAGCGCCTTTTGAGAGCATCAGCCTCTATTTGGCACTACTCAGCCTATTTAATTGTCAAACTTTACTTGCTTAATTTAATTTAATGCTTTGTTTTAGCTTTCTTGTGTCTCTTTTTAGCATGGGAGGCTAAATCTTCAACTAAGGTTGAAGATGAAGCCTCACCTTTGATTTTATACTTGTTTTTTACATTAAGTTAATTTAATTATGTCATTTAATATCGTTTACTTGTTTCAATTCGGTTTAGTGACAAGATCAAGATTGATTGTGCCGTAGTTGTTTATTTATTGTGTTTTGTCCGATGGACACATTTCATCTTTTAGTTTAAGTTTATTTATCCATTGTTGTTTGTGTTAATCACGTTCACATTGGATCCTTTGAACTAAATTAGATATGTTTTGTCTTTTGTCAAAAGGATGGATTCTTTGAATCATTCAATAGGCACAATAGAGTATGCTCTGATTATAATCGATAGACGGATTATTTAACTTAGTGTATTTAACTTGTGTTTTTGATTTGGTGAGGCGGAGTCTTAAACCTTAGTATTTCCTTTGTTTATTTTACAACACTTTAATTAGCTTATGTTTCCTTTCTTTCAAAAACACCCAACTTGGAACTAGGTTAAGATAATATTAGTCTAGACTTAGAGTTAATTTTAAACGAACACAATTCCCTGAGGTCTGACCTCGCACTTTCACACTACTACACTACAAATGGTTCGTGCCAAGTAAATTTGTACGATCAGTGAAGTTTGAGTTGAGCCTAACTATGTGTTTATTATGTAAATACATACGTGCACGAAAGTGGGTCAAGGTTACTAAGGAGCATATCAAAGTAAGTATTTTACTTACAAGTATAAAAGATGTTGTATGAATGATTGATAAAATGTTTCTATGAGCTTTATGGGTTTGCAAGATAATAAGATGATTATGTTGTTATGAGAATTGGTTGGTTTACATGGTTTATGACATGAGTTATGATAGTATATGAGTTCAAGGTTGGTTAACATGATCATGACCATGGCATGAGCAATGAAATAGAAAAGGGGTTCGGCTCTCGGTGGTGATTTAGTATGTTCTCACTACCATTGAGTTGGCCCATGCATAACAAAAACGGGGTTGAACTTCGGTGGTGATTGAGTTTGGTCTCACTACCGTTGAGTTGGCTTCATATATAACTTTGGTGGTGATTGAGTTTGGTCTCACTATTGTGGAGTGGTCTTCATGTATAACTCCGGTGGTGATTGAGTTTGGTCTCACTACTGTGGAGTTGGCCTCACATATAATGGCAAATGAGGTGGCAACTCTAGTGGTGATTGAGTGTGGTCTCACTACCATAGTGTTGGCCTCATGTACAATGGAAACGGGGTGACGGCTCCCGATGGTGATTGAGTGTGGTCTCACTACTGCAGAGTTGGCCTCACAATGGAAATGGCACAAGATGACGAGCATGAGCATGAGCATGCATAGCATATGATTGTATGATGATGATGATTGATTTTGTATGATTTCTATACTAGACATATCAATATGCATATGTGACTGGTATGGGATGTAACACATATGTATACTGTAATGGCTAGACATTGCATGATGACTTTTATATGTTTTATTGTTGAGCTATGTATCCAGTAAATGTGAACAAAGTTAAATGATTTATTTTGGATAAAACTAGTGAGTTCTATACTACTGAGCGTTTCTATTTTTATGGAGATGACGGGCTCATAATTCCGCCTGTATCATGGGTGGTGGTGATTCCCATGGTACAAACAATGTTGTTGATGCAGGTGCAGAGACTTAGACGATGATTGATCGTACAAATTTAATTGTACTCGCCAATTGCACGAGTCGTTTGTAATATAGCGGATGTGCAAGTGCGAGGTCGAACCCACAGAGAATCGGCTATGCTAAAAAATCAATTCTAATGCCTAAACTAATAATATCTTAACCTAGTCCCAAAAGCAAACACATGGTATGCAGAAAATAAAACCTAATTAAAATGCAATAAAACAAAGAGATAAAAATCCTAAGGTCTAGAATCCACCTTACCATATTTAAATACACAGTTAATTAAACATTCGTCTATCGATTAAAAGCGATGCATGTTCTAGTGTCACGCTAGTTCATACATCCTTACGCCTTATGCATGTCCTATTGTGCCTATTGAAATAATCAAAACGTCCGCCCATTTGACAAAAGACAAAACATGAACGGTTTAGGTCCAAAGGATCCAAAGTGAAAGTGATTTCACACTAACTACAATGGATAAATGAACGTAACCCGAATGATGAAATGTATCCATCGGACTAAACGCAAAGACTAAACAACTACGGCACAATTGATGCAAATTTGTCACAAAATTAAACCGAAATGAACACACATGGCAAATAATAAACGGATTAATGTAAAACTAACTATGAAAGCATGTTAAATAAATCCATGGTGAGGCTTCATCTTCAACATTAGTTGAAGATTAGCCTCCCATGCTAAAGGGAGACACAATCAACAAGAAATAAAACAATTAATTAAAGAAATGACGTTTAGGAGTGTTTACAATCAAGAACAAGGAGGCTTTAGGCCAGTGAGGGTGCCTCAACTCATCTCCCAAGCCTGGAAAACAAAATATACAACTAGTCTTATTTATAGACAAAATAAATCGTGCTGCCAGGTCAGGGGTGCGTTCGAACGCAGGGAATGCGTTTGAACGCAACAGTGCGTGCATTCGATCATGGTGCTGTGCGTTCAGTCGCAGGTGTGCCGCCGTGCCGCGTGCATTCGAGAGTAGGTGCTGCGTTCGAACGCACATAACTGCCCACGGCGCAAGGTTGAAGCGATGTACGAACGCGGGCTGACTGGACCTGCGTTCGAACATGGTCTCTACGTTCGACCGCAGTTGCGTTCGAACGCACCAAGTGCATTCGAACGCACTTCCAGGGGCTTTACTCCTTCTTTGCTTCATTTCTCCCCTTTGAGCCACCTTTTGCACCAAAGACCTACAACACACTAAAACACTAAAACAAGATAAAACATTAAATATTAACAAAGCTAAGAGCCTAACAAACATAAGTTAAGGGGGGTCCAATATACAATATTTGACACCGATCAAATACCCCCAAACTTACATTTTGCTAGTCCCTTAGCAAAACAAAACTGAAAACAAAACAAGAAACATAAATCCCCTTTCATGGGAGAAACGATTGCATTTAGCGTATGCAACAAGCCTTTTAAACCACTAGGCATCCCTAGTGGACGAGTGAAGTCTCGTGAGGGTTTTTTAGAAATGACACCCACAAACAATTATTGGCACTATGTTATTAATGGACAAAGCCCTTCACACAAACACATGGTTCACACATCATTAGCAAATTTAACATGTTAAACATACGAACCACATCATCCAGGCATCCAAACATCATTTCACTCAAGGTTGAAAAATTGAGACAACACGTGCTTCATAGAGTGCAAAGTGAACTAACAATAAAATCATGGGGTTTCAATTATCCTCCAAAGACGTGTATCCCAAAATTCAAAGGAAAACAATGCGATAAATTAACTAAGGCTTGAATTGAAAAATGCAATTTTTTTGTGTAGGCTGTGC
>CM017321.1:28400342-28439964 GCA_006937295.1 Carpinus fangiana
TGAATTCCTCATATGTATGTGATTGGCCATTATATGCATGTGGTATGGACTTGTTAGTTAGATCAATTTGGATGACCGAGTCCTGGGTTTAACATAAGTAACAAAAGTAATCCACGCCGGGTTCTTGGGTTAATCAACATGGGAAACCGGGAGTATACACCATGCCCTAGGTCTCATGTGGTTGTCGGTTTTCACAGTTCATATGCTTTCCTAGAGAACAACTTAGTATACACCATGCTAAATCCTTTAGGAAAGAAAAGAGTTAGAGTATACACCATGCCTAATTCGTTGCTTAGGGAAACCAATAACTTAAGGAGTATACACCATGCCCTTAGGCTGGCAACCATTAGGTATTCATAATATGATTAGAGCATTGGCATATTGATTTATTAATTGAGCATAATTAGTGGTGGATATCAAAGCCCTACACTTTCATTTATCTTTATTTATTTTTCATAATATCAATTTTGTGACAGTTTGATATTTTAATTTAGTTAATTAATTCTAAGAAAAATTAACAATCCTCGTGGGAATGATCTCGTATTTGCCTGTTATACTATCGTTTTGATCTTGTGCACTTGCGAGTAAAACGTAGCAAATATTATCTATTAATTTAGGTAGTATTTGTCACAACAACACACTTCAAAGTCAAATCTCATACCTCACAGACCCTAATGCTAGTGTGCATGTGAAATATCGATCAAGCAAGTGGAGTCTCTCTAATCCAACACATGAATCAAAAAAACTGGGATTTCTAATGATATGCCATGTTCAAACAAGTTAAATACATCAATGACATGCAATCCATAGTTATGATGTAAATTTGTGCCCAATCAACAACATAGCAACAAACAAAAAGAAAAAAAAAATGTATATACAGACAAAAACAAATATATACAGGCAAAAATAAAACAAAACAAACCGACATAGTGTTTGTCCATACCCCCAAACTTAAATGACACATTGTCCCCAATGTGGCAAGAAATACATTACAGTGGGATAAGGAACCTAGATGCACAAAGTCCAAAGCGTCCCCCGAACTTAAACATCAAAACACCTGTCAAAAACTAATAGCAATCTTTTTCTCAAAGATCAAACATCAAAAGGTTAATTGCTGTTAGAAACAAAATAAAATAAAATAAAACAAAAAGAAAATGACAAAAATTAAAGTGCAGAAAATAAAAAAGAAAACATACCGCACCTTCCCCGCTCGTATGGGTGTCCAACCAATCCCTTCCATCCTTTCTTTAAAATTTGATACCCCTCTGGAAGGATGTTCCGCCATCTTATGTAGTTGACCTTATTTCGAGGAATCCACTTAGGAACGCGGTTCCTAGATTTGTGATCTTCTGTGTGTGATTCCTTGAAGATCTCTACGTAAGATGGTTCTTCGAGACATTGAAAAGATGAAACTTGAGGTGCATGAAATGTCTCGAGAGGGATTGCGACAAAGGAGTGAGCTTCAGTACTCACTTCCTTGTCGTTGGACGGAATTGGATTTGGCGGGGGCTCAATCTGCTCCTCCTTCTCTTCCACCTTGCTGACAGCGTTTTCCTCACCAACAAGTGTGGTGGTGTTTTGTGCATCCTCATGTGCAGACATGTTCATTTGACTCACGTAATGAATATAAAATGGGCAATCATCAAATCCGTGAGAAGGGTAATAACAATATTCACATGACTGATAAGGTGCGTGAGTGTGAGGAAGCTGGGCGTGGGCATGCCTAGCTGCCATGAGTTGGTTCGCTCTCTCCTCTAAGTCATCAATATGAGCAGTTGGAAAATGTTGCACTAATGACTCTTGAGGAGGAGGATTATACGTTGAAGGTACGGAAGAGTGGGTATTGAACTGCGGATATTCAGGATGGTGCAGTTCATCAGATTGGAGAGCATAGTTTCTCGAGGCATGAGCATACCACGAGACATCAGAATGGTTTTTCCAGTTAGGGGTGTAAGAATTAGAATGTGATTCAAACCCCTGGTCGGAAAAATTGGTGTTTAGCTGCCCATATGAGAAATTGGTAAATTGTCCCCAATGTGGACAATCACCGGAATTATGGTACGGGCTAGAGCAGGCTAAACACAGTTCATTTGGGTTCAAATTGGTAAGCTTTGATGTCCTACTACTAGGGGAAACATCAAAATTAATAAACGGAAGGCTCATGCTTAACCCAAACAGTTCAAAATATCCCACAAGAAACAATTAACAATAAAACAAAAATAAAATACAATAAACAAAAACTAATAAAAATAAACTAAACAAATAACTTACAAAACAATAAACTAATTTAAATAGTTAAAAAAAAAATTAAACTAAACAAAACTAACAACAACAAATAAATAAATAAAAACAGGCCAAATAAATAAATAATAACAAACAAAACAATCATTAAATAAAAAAAGAAAAAAAAAAAGAAAACAAGACACATACACTGCCTCGGGTTTGTTGGTAAAGCCAGCTGATGTGCGTTCGAACGCAGAACCCTACGGTCGATCGCAAACACATAGATACGCGAAAAATGTAGCAGTATGTGCACGTACGTTCGAACGCAACTGAGGTGCGATCGTTCGCAACGGCGCACTGTAGTCTGTCAGAGGCGCGCGCTCGCACGTAGAAGCGTGTATAGCGAGTGCAGGTATGCGGCCGAAGGAATAGGCTCAAGTGCGTTCGAACGCAGAAACTGCGTTCGACCGCACTGTCGGCGCCTGATTTTCCAGAACTGAACTTAAACTAAAAAAAATGCAAAAACAAACACTAATCTAATTTTTTTTTTCTATATAAAAGCACGAAATAAATAAAATAAATGCACAATAAAAATAACTAGTAGAAAAATAAAATTAATTTAAACAAGAAAAATTAATTTAAACAAAACAACGATTCCCCGGCAACGGCGTCAAAATTTGATCGTACAAATTTAATTATACTCGCCAATTGCACGAGTCGTTTGTAATATAGCGGATGTGCAAGTGCGAGGTCGAACCCACAGAGAATCGGCTTTGCTAAAAAATCAATTCTAATGCCTAAAATAATAATATCTTAACCTAGTCCCAAAAGCAAACACATGGTGTGCAGAAAATAAAACCTAATTAAAATGGAATAAAACAAAGAGATAAAAATCCTAAGGTCTAGAATCCACCTCACCATATTTAAATACACAGTTAATTAAACATCCGTCTATCGATTAAAAGCAATGCATGTTCTAGTGGCACGCTAGTTCATGCATCCTTACGCCCTATGCATGTCCTATTGTGCCTATTGAAATAATCAAAACGTCCGCCCATTTGACAAAAGACAAAACATGAACGGTTTAGGTCCAAAGGATCCAAAGTGAAAGTGATTTAACACTAACTACAATGGATAAATGAACGTAACCCGAACGATGAAATGTATCCATCGGACTAAACGCAAAGACTAAACAACTACGGCACAATCGATGCAACTTTGTCACGGAATTAAACCGAAACGAACACACATGGCAAATAATAAACGGATTAATGTAAAACTAACTATGAAAGCATGTTAAATAAATCCATGGTGAGGCTTCATCTTCAACCTTAGTTGAAGATTAGCCTCCCATGCTAAAGGGAGACACAATCAACAAGAAATAAAACAATTAATTAAAGAAATGACGTTTAGGAGTGTTTACAATCAAGAACAAGGAGGTTTTAGGCCACTGAGGGTGTCTCAACTCGTCTCCCAAGTGTGGAAAACAAAATATACAACGAGTCCTATTTATAGACAAAATAAATCATGCTGCCAGGTCAAGGGTGCGTTCGAACGCAGGGAATGCATTTGAACGCAACAGTGCGTGCGTTCGATCATGGTGTTGTGCGTTCAGTCGCAGGTGTGCCGCCGTGCTGCGTGCGTTCGAGAGTAGGCGCTGCATTCGAACGCATTATGTGCGGTCGAACGCACATAACTGCCCACGGCGCAAGGTTGAAGCGATGTACGATAGGGCCGGCTAAGGCGACGCGAGAAACGCGGGCTGACTGGACCTACGTTCGAACGTGGTCTCTGCAGTCGAACGCACCAAGTGCGTTAAGGGGCTTGACTCCTTCTTTGCTTCATTTCTCTCCTTTGAGCCACCTTTTGCACCAAAGACCTACAACACACTAAAACACTAAAATAAGATAAAACATTAAATATTAACAAAGCTAAGAGCCTAACAAACATAAGTTAAGGGGGGTCCAATATACAATATTTGAAACCGATCAATGACCCAGTGTGGCAATGTATCTAGGTTACTACATTTGAGCCATAGATGCGTCAGATGTATATTTTGTTGGACTAGTTGATATCCCTCTTTTGAAGAGCATTCATATATATGCTTAGACATTGTTATTATGTATATGACTCGTGTCACATGAGACACTTTTGTATATCACTTAGATGTATTAATCAGCTTTGATGTGTTATGTATGTCTAACATTATTTATTTTCCGCTGCAAAGATATGAACTCTGATGAATCATTGATCATGCTTGTACCTCTGTGTGGCATATTATATTGTCAATCAGGTTAATGCATAGGTTCGTGGCATACTACGGTATTGCCATGCCACTATGACAATCTGCTTGTTGTGGGTAATACTTCTTTAAAAAAAAAAAAAGTTATGTTTTTATTAATTGGGTTGTCACATACAATTTTATATTTTTTTATTAAATCAATTAATCATTTAGAATTGTCTTAGTATTGACTTTTCATTCATTTATTTCTCTTCCATAGTAGAATTAAAGTCAATGACACTGTCATTTTAATTGTCTACCTCTTTATTCATGGGGAAAGTTTATAACAAATCCTTGAGTCAACGCATGAAAAAAAAAAAAAAAAAAAAACTCCATATATATATTTTCAATAAAATCCCTAAGTCAATCGAAAAGGTGTAATAAATCCTTCCTTTATATTTTCTCCCAATTTTTTAACGTATGTCAATTCATTCCAAAACGAACCTTTTTGCCCATGTAGTGAAAAATGAAATGTTACACTCTGTTCACCCCTGTTTTCATGTTTTAAAATAGAGGAATGAATCTTTTGCCATTAATCATCTTAAAAGGAAATGATGTTTGAAGGAAAATCGGTAGTTCTATTATGAACTTGTCCTTAATTCTGTAATTCTGGAATGCTCTTGAAAGAGAGTGGGGTAATGCTTGGTGGCTATTGGTGGACTTGAAAGTAACTTTGATGGTTGTTGCTGCTCTTAGTACAAATATACAGTTTGGATTATTTCAATAGTGATGTCAGCTCCAGTATCTCTGCTTCAACGTATAAGGAATTTGATGATGATGATGCTATTGTTGTACTTCGGTTGGCTGGCTGGTTCTGTTAATATTAGAAGCCATGGAAGCAGCAACTAAAAGCTTGGATTTTTGCTCTTCTTTTCTCCTACTTCAAGAGTTCGTAAAAACTCCAACTCTCAACATTTTCCCATCTTAGCCTATGCAGGTCATCAATGGAAAAACCGCTTCCAGATTTTCCTCCAAACATCAATTCCTTCCCTTTATCGCCCATGAAGACTCAAGGAGAAATCCAAAGCTCAACAACACACCAATGAGCTGTATAAGGAACATATTCATTTGCTAAAAGTTCATAATAGAACTACTGATCATCAATAAAAAGTGCAAAACTAAAACCAAAATAGGAAAGCCAATTGTTTGAAGTCATTGAAGATAGAGATATACTCCATTCCAAAACTAACTACTAATAAAGAACCTGTAACATCTTAGTTCAGTAGAAAATATGAGCCCAGAATATTGCCATTAGATCACCATAATTCTGCATTAGGAGATTTGATCATGCGAAGAGCCCAACAGCACGCAACAATTTCTGCAAAAAAAAAAAAAAAAAAACTTCCATTTATAAACAATGTCTTACAAATAAATAGATGATGTATTGAATATACCACTTGATATTACACAACATAATAGATGATCATCAAAAGATATTTCACTGCTAAATAAAACAATCACCATAGTTGTTTTTGTTTGCAGGGAATGGGAGTGGGATCCATGCCATCCGTTCCTAGGGGGAATGACTAATTCATTGTTAAGATAAAGATCAATCTCGAGATACTCAAGTACGGTTCAAGCAAGACTTTGAATCACAATAGAAGAACAAACACGTTTGGTAGTAGTAGACGAGTGGACTCTTCCAAGTGCACCGATGCGATGAGGTTGGACTTCTTGACTAGCAAACGTTGATGTTGTTTGAACCAACTGTGCTTGAGTATCTTGAGATCGTTCATTATTCTTGTTGGGTAATGGAATGGATTGGCACTTTAAAGCCCAGCAGACCTCTAGGCCCGATCCAATATGCAGGCCCATGCCAAGATATAGTTAGCCTAGACCGATGATATAATAGTCCTTCCACTGAGGGTACAATGGTTCTTTGGCAAAGTGAAGAAAACCCACATTCTGTAATGAACCATGGGATACTCCTAGTGTCCAAACAAAGACCCACGTTCAATAAAACGTGGTCCAGCTGTTAGCACCAAACCGAGCCACATGTGCCTGAGAACAAATCAGGAGCCTGTGTCCAAGGCAAGCATGGCTGAGCCACCCACTAACAAACTCCATGATCTCAGATTCATGGAGTAACCCACAATCCAAGATCCACTTCGCCAGCTTTGCACACAATGGATCATTAGGAACATGGGGCCAAGAATCGTAGGACACAATTGCTACTAGATGTCTACAAAAGGGAAGTTCCAGTTCATTAGTTGGTAATCACAAATCTCTCTCAAGCTTTGATTGCTTACTCGCGCTCTCTCTCTCAAATCAAGTACTGACTTAGGCATCGGAGCTATCCCCCGCTACCACATTCCGGTAACTCTTATCTTACTTTCTCTCTTGTTCAAATCAACGACTCCTCGAATTTTGTGCAAAGTCACTCCTCGGAAACTGTCATCAATAGTTTGGCACCATTTGTGGGAATCTTTGATTTTCATCAATTCTTAATATATGAAATCCGGTATAGTGACTACATGTTCGAGAGAGCCTAAAGGAACCTTAGCTAATCTGAACGGTCGAATCACTTCACTGGAAGATCATATGAAGAAGCGTATCTCAGAAACCATGGAGGCCCTTAAGAAGCAGAATGAAGATCTCACTTCCTGACTCACGTGTGAGAGGGGATCGAGAATGAGAAGAAAGGCATAGAGAGAAGCGAGCCGAAGATGATCGAGAAAGTTCTGCTCGGGACGACTGTGAAACGACCATTCAGGGTGGTTCTCATCACGAAGTCCATAACGTAGATGATGAAGTGAGAGATTTAAAGTTGAAGTAGGCGGAGATGGCTCAGCAGATGGCTCAAAGAGAAAAAGATTGATCGGTGGTGGAGGATCTGATTGAAAACACAAATTTGCCATTTACTAACTGGGTAATGAGGTTTCCTTTGCCTGAGAAGTTTAAAGTCCAACGTGTCGATACGTATGATGGGAGTGGAGATCCGACCGTTCACATTGAGAGCTTCCGAGCTCACTTCGTCCGCCATGACACTCTAGACGAGATCACATGCATAGCCTTCCCATTAACCTTGAAAGGAGATGCTAGAGAATGGTTTGGAAAGCTGTTTCCCAAGTCCATAGACAACTTTGAGTTCCTCGGACGCCAGTTATTAACTCAATTCTCGGCAATCCAGAAGAGGAAGAAGTCTCTTGCCTACTTGTTGTCCCTTATTCAAGGGAAGAATGAGTCCTTGAAAGACTATATGATCAAGTTCAATCGGGAAAAGCTGAGTGTGGAAAGCCCGAAGGAAGAAATGGTGCTATCTGCTTTAATGAACATAATCAAAATTGAAAGAAAATTGATGGCCGAGTTAGCTCGAAGACCTGCGTTAATGACTTTTTGTGACTTTATGAACAAAGCCAAAGAGTTCATAAACCAAAATGAAACCAATGGTACCTTGATGAAGTCAAAAGGTCAAAGTGGTCAAGGTGAAGCTAGTAGCAACATGGTAGCACTTGGGGGCTCCAAAAAGAAGAGAAAGAAGGAAAGGAGCCCAAAGAGTTTGGGGAATAAGTTGGAGCCTTTCCACCAACAGGACCAGAGGTTGACTCCTCTGAATACGAGTATCACTGAGGTGTTCTTGGAGATCAAGAGGGATCCCAACTTCAGATGGCCATCGAAGATGAGAACTCCTCCGCAAAAGCGCAACAACCAAAAGTTTTGTGAATACCACAACGATCACGGTCACCTGACTGAGGATTGCATATCCCTGTGGATAGAGATTAAAAACTTCATCAAGAATAGAAGATTGGTAAGGTTCTTGGCTAGAGAGAGAGAGGGATAGATACCCTCAAGAGAACCAGCCTCTGTGGCTAGAAGCGAATAATGAAGGCCCCAAAAGGGGACAAGATCAACGATGAAGATGCGATGAATCGAGGAGAGATTAGGACAACTGCCAAAATCCTCAGAATCAGGATATGATCAGTAAAATTCATACAATTTCAGGAGGATTAGCTGGTGGAGAAGAGTCCAACTCTGTGAGGAAGGCTCAAGCGAGAAAAGTAAATGTAGAAGATGTCCTCCTTTTTGAAAGGCCCTCAAAGACTTAAAAGAAGAATCTGATGATTCTATCATTCTATGAAGAAATGCTTAGAAGGTTTCAATGCCCCACGATCATGCATTGATGGTGACAGTGATAGTGGCTAATCATGCCATCCATTGAATCCTGGTAGAAAATGGAAGCTCAACCAATATCCTATATTGGCCAGTCTTCAATCAGATGGACATTGATCGGGAGAGGATCAAACCATTCAGATCACCACTAGTAAATTTTTTTGGAGAGCAAATCCAACCCATGGGTAGATTTCCCTATCCGCTATAGTGGGAACAACTCCCAAACAAGCAACAGTCATGGTGGACTTTCTAGTAGTCAGCAGACCATCTGCGTACAACACAATCATCGATCGACCATCATTGATCAAGTTAAGGGCTACAACTTCAGCTTATCACCTAAAGATGAAGTTAACGATGGAAGACGGAGTCAGGGAAGTGAGAGGAGATCAGGTAGCAGTAGGAAAGTGTTATAACACTTCATTGAAGAAACCCTCAGGATCTGTGCCCCTAACGATTAGCAATGTGGTTAGCAAAAATGAGGAAGAGCCGAAGGGCAAACCAGCTGAGGAGCTGGTAGAAGTATTCATGGTGGAAGGCAAAGTTGTGAAGATTGGCCTACAACTAACCCTAAAAATTCGTGAAGGCCTCATCAGCTTTCTTCGGGAAAATATGGAGGTGTTTGCATGGACACATGAAGACATGACTAGGATTAGCCTCGAGGAGATTGTCCATCAGCTGAATGTGGACCCATTGATGGAGCCAGTGAAGCAAAAGAGAAGGAAGTTCACTTCCGAGTGAAATATGGCCATCGTTGAAGAGGTGGAGAAGTTGCTACTGGCCAAATTCATTGAAGAAGTTCATTACCCTGATTGGCTTGCCAATGTAGTTTTGTTCAAAAAATCAAATGGGAAGTGGGGATGTGTGTAGACTTCACCGACTTGACCAAAGCATGTCCAAAAGACAACTTTTTACTGCCACAAACTGATTCATTAGTGGATGCAACAGGGGGTATAGGCCTACTCATCTTCATGGATGCCTTTTCTAGTTACAACCAGATTTACATGCACGAAATCGAGAGAAAACAACATTCATCACGGAACGAGGCTTGTACTGCTAGAAAGTCATGCCATTCGGTTTGAAAAACGTTGGGCCACTTATTAGAGGTTGGTGAACAAAATGTTCCGAAAGCAGATTGGGAAGAACATGGAAGTCTTGTTATAAGTGTGTTGCCTCTCAATCATTCCCATGATTTGAAAGAGATGTTCAAGACATTGAGGCAATACAGGATGAAATTAAATCTAGCGAAATGTGCCTTTGGAGTCTCCTTAGGAAAATTTCTCAGTTATATGGTGTCAAACCATGGAATAAAAGCAAATCTCGAAAAGATCCAAGCAATCTTGAACATGCAATCCTGGAAGAATACCAAGCAGCTGTAGCAACTGACGAGGACGATTGCAGTGTCGAATAGGTTCATCTCTCGGTCAACCGACAAGTGACTCCCTTTCTTCAAAACCTTAAGAAAGGAATTTGAGTGGTCTGGAGAGTGTGAACAAGTGTTTTAGCAGCCAAAGATATACTTGGCTAGCCCACCTCTTTTAAGCTAAACCATTCTAGGAGAAGTGTTGTATCTATACCTAGTCGTATCTCCAACTGCGGTTAGTGCAACTCTAATACGGGAAGAAGAAAGCGTACAAAAGCCAGTATACTTCATCTACCAAGCATTGAGAGGAGCCAAGGAAGGATGATGCAGACCAGATCCAGTTCGGAGCCTCTCTGTTACTGCGATCGATGACCTGCGATCGATCTTAGGATCAAGTGCCCACCTGCGTTCGATCTCACCCACGACAGTGAATGATCATAGATCTCGACCCCCAGAGTCTATACTTTATGAGGAAGCGACCAATGATAGGAGATCGATCGTTCAATCGAACTCACGTTTCCGCTCAATCCCACCATTGACTGCGCTCGATCGCACTCAGGGGCCTTATGTTAATTTTATGCATTTTTTTATTATTTTCAAGTGTTTATTAAGTTTAAGGATTCTATATTTCGTAAGTTTATCTTTATTTCGTTATTTTATTAGGTTTAGGGTTTTGGGGATATAAATACATGCTTATAGCCTCCTGAAAATTCAGTTGTTGATTATTATTATTTTGTTGAATAAGAATTACTCGCAGACGAGTTTTCTTCCCCTTTTTTCCTTAAAATCGTAGATAGACTCTAGATTTTGAGAAGAGTTCTTAGATCGTTGATAGACTCACGATCTAGAATTACATATCCGCTGCTTATTGTTGTTCTTCGCTGCAGCCCACTAAGTTGTGTTACATCAAAGGATATGTGCAGATGGATAAGCTTGCCTTTGCCATGGTTATTGCATCAAGGAAGCTTCAGCCATATTTTCAGGCTCACACAATCAAAGTCCTAACCAAGTATCCACTAAAGAAGGTGCTTCGCAAGCTAGATCTGTCAAGAAGATTAGCTAATTGGGCAATCGAACTCACAGAGTTTGATATCGAATACGTCCCCAAAAATGCCATTAAGGGCCAAGCCCTAGTAGATTTTGTAGCAAAATTCACTAATATACCATAATCACCAAAATGGACGAGGGATGAAGTATGGGTAATTTGTGTGGATGGATCATCCAAAAAAAAGAATGGTTGGTGTTGATCACACTAGATAGAGAAAAGTTACGTAGTTCTTTGAGGATCGAGTTCAAAGCTACCTAATGAGTGCCAAATATTGCATATTTGAGCCCCTAATCTACAATTGTTAATCCTTTGGTTGTGTTATTTTCTGATGTCTTGTGCTAGTTTTGTGGTTTTAAGGGTTTTGCAAGCTATTAAGGGAAAATGGCGAATTTAAAGTGAAGAATGAGAATCTTGGAGAAAAGCTGCCAGTGGGAGTGAGATCGTGCACAGCACCCTAGGCTTGAGCGCATCTACGGTCGAGTGCATTGCCCTCACAATCGAGGGTACCTATGCCTAAGAGAAGCCTTAGCATGTGAGCACACTTGCGCTTTAGGAGAAATATCCATGCATGAGTGCCATCAAGCACACTGGCCATGCGCTCGAGCGTGCTCGTTTGACCTGGCACTGAAATTAGATTAAACAGCCCTAGAAACCCTAGCTTAAGCCTTATAAATAGAATAGATTTAAGAGAATTTTAAAGGATATTATAGAGTACAAAATTTAAGAGTGGAGAGAAGAGAGTTTAGGGTCTTCCTAGCTTTTGGTGTTCTCAACTTTGGAGTTTGTAATTTGTAAGCTTCTCAACTCTTCATGGATTCAGTTGATCTTGTTTTATCTTTCAATACCATGAAAGGCTAAACCCTCAACTAAGGTTAAGGATGAAGCCTCACTTATGGTTAACAACATTGTTCTCATACGATGTAATATTTTCTAATTTTATTGAGATTGATTTTCCAATTGTTTATATATATATATATTTTTATCTCAATTTGTGGAATGATTCTTGGATATCTTTTGTGATTCAAGGATACATCTGATGATTTGAGTTAATTTCACATAATTGATTGCTTAGTTCTTAATTTTTTTTAAAAAAATGGGATATCCCTTGTGATTTATTCTATGGATACAATTGATGTTTTGATTTAAATTGGATATCTTGATGTAATTTACAGATACACTAGATGATTTGGTTTAAATTGGATTTCTTTTGTGATTTATGGGATGGTTTTGATTAATTATTTGAATCATAAGTAAAACATACTTAAGATTTGATTGTGATAACTTTGGGAAATATTATTGATCATGGGAATATGTTGCTAGGAATTTGTGAGTGCGGATTCCGAAACCTTAGTGCTTTCTTTATTTGAATAATTTCACTTAATTCAGTTTATTCTTTTGATTTTCCATTCACAAAAACAAGATCTCAATTTTTGGAACTAGGTTAAGGTTAAGTTGGTTTAGATATAAATTCGGCTTTCAAAATCACAATTCCCTGTGGGATCGACCTTGCACTTGCAATCCATTAACTGCAAACGATTCTTGCACTTGTGAGTATTTTAATTTGACACAACACTACCAACAACGAAGCCGAGTATGAAGTGGTCTTAGCAAGACTAAGCTTGGCTTAGAGATAAGAGTCAAATTTGTAGAGGTTCAATGTGACTCCCAAGCTATTGTCGGACATGTCTGAGGAGAGTTCAAAGCTCGAGAAAAGATGAAGCTGTACTTGTCAAAAGTACAAAAAATGTTGGACTTTTTCAAAAAATTCTTTATAATCAAGATCCCAAGGGAAAAAGAATGAAAAGCAAATGGACTTTGACGTCCTGGCTACCATGACCAATTTGGAGAAGGTATTTAGCGTACCCCCTAGCTGGTAGATCGGGACGTGCCGTTCAATCGAGGAAGAGGCCTACCATAGAAGCTTCTAGAGGGTAGTTGTTGAACCTCCAGGGTTTAGGGTTTAGGTTAGAGGCAAAGGTAAGGCCACAGAGCCTTCCAAGAAATCTGCCACTGAGAAGGGAAAAATGATTGAGGCTTCCTCGCGAGCCCTTGTGAAGCCCGAAAACTTAGCCTCTACTATGCCCTAATTGAGGCTGGTTGATGAAGTCAAAGATTCGGATATTCCTCCTTTGAAAATGAGGAAGTTCGAGGTTGCAGTGACCCAAATAATTAACAAAGCTTAGGTAGCTCAGTTAAAGTGTTAATTTGGGTTTTGGGTCATTAGGGACAGTTGGAAAGGCATTTTGGGAAATTTAGACTTTCTGACTGGATGTACTCTCAATAGTACCAGACATCCTCTGTAAATAGTACACATGGGGGACCATGTACACGTATGCTTGGGGACCACCAAACATACTCTAACCCGAAGTCTGCAAATAGTATGTGGAGGTACACTTAGGGACCATCAGACGTACTCTGCTAAATGAATAGTATGCAAACATACTCTTAGGGACCACCAAACGTACTCTACTTTTCAAGACTTTTCCAGCAGCGTCTACAAGCTTTCCAACCCTATAAATACCCCTCCCCACTTGATCTTTAAGCTTCATCCTGCCCTTGTTTCCCTCTAGAAACCCTGCTTGAGTGATTTTATGAGTTATGAGAGTTCTTGGAGGAGGAGAGATTTCTTGGAGGTTTTACTTTAAGGAGGTAATCTTCTGAGCTTAGTTTGTTCCTTAGTCGTTATGCTGTTTAAATGCTTTTCACAGTTAGCTTAGTTGGTAGTTTGTAGCTTCTAGTTATGTTGTTACCTTTAATTTTGGTTTAAGTATGGGTTAGCGTTTAATTTTTGTTGGGCATATTTCCTTTTGCATGGAGGTATTGTTTTGAGATAGAAAGTCCTCGGAATCCTTTTGGTAGCTTTAGAACCAGTTTGGGAGGATAGGAGGACGGTTGAACCAAATGAGTTTCTACCTAAAACTCTCTAAGTGGATATACAGCCACAAGACTGGACGTACGAGCCTTTTGAGTGGATGTATGGCCACGAGTCCGGACGTATGGCCAAAAGTGTTCCAAGGAACGCCACTTTGGCCAGTCATTCGATAGCCTATGTTTTCATGATCTAGGTTTGTTTTAGTTGGATTTAGAACCAATGATAGGTATTTTCTCAGTATTTGAGGTTATGGAGTGTCAAGGGGTTTTTTCGGAGGAGCCTTACGACCCGAGTGAGTACAAAATCACATGGATGCTTGTTGTTACTTCTCCCGCATTGCACATCTATTTTATATATATATCAAACATGCATATTTTGCATCTCTTATGAAATGCATTTTGAAACGACTGTGAACTATCTTTTGTGAACACGTATGTTGATTAATAAAATAATGATGAGACTTGTAAAACCATACATGTAAAAGATGAATAAAATTAATCGCATCGTATGACATGGTACACCAGTGTATGTTGGATAATGGCCATGGGCTTACTCTATAGGTTAACTTTATGGTAAAATGTTTGTGTATGCGTGGGCTTTGGATCCAATGGTTTCAAGACCAGGTACAGCCATTCCCTAATGGATGGTCACTATAGGATGTACATCATTAGTGGTATGGGCCACTCGGGGCCAGACTCAGTCTTGCCACTAGTGTTATGTACAGTAGCAATATAATATCTGGAGCACCGGTGTTGTATTACAGGTCCTTTGGGACAATAGGATAAATTTTTCTTTCAAACAGATCTATTAAATTGTTATTTTTTCTTAGACACATGTGAGACTCACATGCTAAGGACACATGTCAATTTAATAGGTTAGATGGAAGAATTTTCTCCAACCTAAATCAAAAGAAAACTTTGTCCATTTTGTAAAGGATGTTATCCACAAGAACCAAAATCTTCAACATATAATGTTAAGGTGATAGAGACTTATCCTATTGGGGATTATGCGCTAAATCCCAAAATAATTTTACATCAATGATTTTGTTGACATTCTAGTTTGTAATGAATACAAGTTGTTATTCACTAAGGATTACAGTGAATATGGACTATGGGTACAAGTAACGGGATTATTACACAAGGTCTTCGTCTATAATCCTTGTAATCTTAAACTTAGAATAAGATTGCACTCGGTAATGAAATTAGGCATTCCATTTGCGAAAGACGGTTAACATTAAATCTTAAATCATGTACCTTAATCAAGCGAAGCTAGAGGCTCCAGTTGATGTGTAGGTGTTACGCATTGAATGGACCAAGGAGTTGTCTTTCAACAAAATATTCAATAGGGAAGACAGTAACTCTTAAAGACTACTTACGATATTAATTCTAAATCCTGAGAGGTTTGTGTACTCAGATGTGAAATGAAGATTGCTTTGTAGCATTGTGAGAAAGTTTTTTTCTCAAAAAGGAATCGAAGTCCATTTCTTTAAAATGATAAGAAATTTTCCCTTGAGATAGATTTTATGTATTGAATTATTTTCAATCCCTAGCGATGGCATTTTAGTTAGGCAAACCATTTTTGTTTTTTACTTGGCAATCCAAAATATTGTACATGTGATAAGGCCTTCAAAAGTACGAGAATAATAATAAAATTAGTGACTTAAGAATAAAGATGTACATAATTAAGTAATAGTATCCTTGGCTTTATTTCTGCTATAGAAGATTTCATGGAGGAATCAAAAGTTAATATTAAGTAAGTCAATGGGATTAACTATTTTAATAAAAAAAAATACAAACTAAGTTCGATTACAATTGTTTAGTGGAATCAATTGTAATTAAATAGTGACTTGGGTAAGTTGGGACTATTTGAAGCAACGTTTTTTTTGTCTTTTATTTATTTATTTTTTTCTATAGTACTCTCACCAAGCTGATGTAATTTAACCAAAGATAGTTTTCTTATTTATTGGGCTACTTGTTTTAATTTATTAAAATATGGGCTAGAGAGAAACAACACATAAGAATGCATAAGATGGAGATTGGGCTTGGAATAAAATCCAATACCAAGGGGCACATAGTAGGGGTGTCAAAAAATACCAGGAAATCGGAACCGGAACCGGGAAACCAAGAAACCGGGGAACCAGGAAACCAAAAAATTGGGTACGCCAGTTTTGAAATCGGTTGAAAAACCGGGTAACCGGGTACCCTAGTTCCGGGTTCCAATTTTTGGCACCCGGTTATAACCGGATAATCGGAATCGGATGCATATATATATAATAATAATATATTTAAATATTTATATATATTAATTTTTTTTTGGCTTTTGTTTTTAGTTTTTACTTCCAAAAGACAAATGGTGCACATACTTGCTAGCCTAAAAGACATAGGTATTGCATATTCCATCTATTAGGCCTATCTTCTATACAATACAAAAAACCCTTGGGTGGCTAACCCATTAACAATAAAATCCACTAACTAAAAAGCCTTTTAAAACTCAACCCGACGCCCAACCAAAACTCAACTCCATACCACATAAAATGCAAATTCATTCTTTAGTGCTTGCCAGCTACTTCCACTACTCCCTTTCATTTGTTATCTCTTGACACGTGGTCTTGGAATGCAAGATATCATTTGTTATCTCCTTCAAATTTGTCCAATATCCCTTTCTAGCATCTTCTTCTACTTTCCTGCTGCAATGGGATCTTTAGTCTTATCCTCAATCAAAATTAGGAAACGTCTTTTGCAAAGTTTAGCTGGTAGGGATTATTAACGAGTTTTTTTTTTTTTTTGCAATATGCTTTTGAGTTTTGATTTAGGATGTTTATATGTGTTTGGTTATGAGAAAGTGTAGGAAATTTGATGGAACACACAAATCTACTTGATTTTTGGTGAATCAGTCTTCTTTGTACTAATCAACTTGATATTATGATTGCCGATTTGATATGATTTTGCCAAGACACAAAAAATTTCAAAACTCGGTTATTCGATCCGGATAACCGGGTAAAACTGGAACTGGGATTGGGTATGTAATACCCTAATAAAAATAACCCTTTTAAATGATTTTCTACAAAGAACGGTTAAAGAGGTTTTTAATGAAATTGGTTTTAACAAGGACCCAGACCCTTATTGGTAACCTAGTAAAGTGTTAAACCCCTTAGAAAATAGAAGTCAAAACACTAACCCTCTGGAGTGGACGTATGCTAGGGTTGGTAGACGTACACTTGTGTTTCTAATGCGGATGTACGTGAGGGGACAACCAGACATACGCTAGTGTTTCTAGTGCAGACTTACATGGGACCACCTGACGTACACTCTGTGTAACGCCCAAGAAAATTAGATGAAAAATCTGCCGTTCTAAATTTGGCTAAGTCTGAAAAATGACTTTTTCAATTATTGAGATTTTCATGATAATTCCCTACCGCATTTTCTCCTCATATATTAGATAGTCAATTGTGATTTTATGGGATTTTATGATGGTGTTTACATTGGTGAACATCGATGAAACTTTTGTCATGAGCTGCTGAAAATCACATTTTGTACTAAAATTGGATTTTTGGATTTTGATCTACTGGAAATTTGATTTTCTAATATTTTTATTTGGATCCAAATGGGGGGTATTTCCTTATTTACAATGTAAACTTAAAGTAAATGGATACGTAAATGTTTACGGTAGAAATAAGTGTTGTGGATGAGTCTGTAGAACAAAGTGAAAAGTGGTGTCTAGACAGGGAGTTTAGGTGTCCAGACAGCCTTGTAGACAGGGAGTTGCCTATCCCCTGTGTGTCTGGACATCCCTGCAGACACGCTAGGCGGGGATTTTTGGTGTCCGGACATCCAATTAGCGTGTCCGGACACGGCTCAGGTAAAAATAGCTGAACCGCGAATTCAGCTAATTTTCTCCCCATTTTTCCTTCTCCCACCCGATTTCCTCCTCTCCTCACCTAGGGTTTGTACCCAAACCTTAGGTATTGATTATTTGAAGCTTCCTAAGGAAAATCCAACCCCGGGGACGTGTTCCTTGAGGTTAGATCGTCGTTTCCACCGATTGGTTTGAGGTAAATCCATAAACTCTTAGTTTTCTTGGTTTGACTTAGATTTTTGAGGGTTTTGCTTAATCTCTCAAATTTCTTTGGGGTTCTTGTGCTTAGAGGACTTCTAAACCTTCCTTGAGCATTGGGTTAGAGTTGTGTGGCTTGGAACTTCAAACTTCACCAAAGATCAAGGTAAGTCCCAAAACCCTAGTTTTGTCTAAGTGTTGATTTAGGTATTTTTGAAGTGTTTAACCCTCTAGATTCTTTATGGGATAGTGTTACAAATGAAAATTATGTTAAATGGAAACCCTAGAATTCTATGGGTTCCCTTGTAGTGAGAGATACTTATGGGATTCAAGTATCTTGGAGCGGTTTGAGTTGTTAGAGCATGGTATAGAGTTTAACTATGTATTTATCATGCAAATACATAGGTATTCGCAAATGGGTTGAGTTGCCAAGAGACTCCAAGCGGATCAAGGTAAGTATTTTACTTACTAGGCAAAGTTTTGCTATTTTATGGCTGATAATGTTTTATGATACTTTATCGATTTAATGATATTTTATGATTTAAGATTTATGATGTTTATTTTGATTTAATGATATTTCATAGTTTAAGTTTTATGATGCTTTGTTGAGTTAATGATGTTTTATAAGATATTTTGACAAAGGGCTTTTATGAGCAATTATGAGTTTACAAGATAGTATGACGATTATGTTATGAGTATGATTTTTTGATATGAGTATTTATGAGATGAGCATTTATGAACATGAGCATGAACATGAACATGATCATTGAAATGGAAATGGTGATACAACTCCGGTAGTGATGAGATATCCTTACACTATCGTAGAAGATGACCCGTAAGTAATGGAAACCGTGATACAACTCCGGTAATGATTGAGATGTGCTTTCACTATCGTAGAAGATGGCATGTAATTAATGAAAATTGTGTTACAACTCAGGTGGTGATTGAGATAAGGTCACACTACCCTAGAGATGGCCCAATGCATAATGAAATGATGTTATGTAAGTTATATGTATGGATGATATGAAGAAGATGATGATGTTTATGTATATCTATAGATGATATGAAGAAGATGATGTTGCATAAGCATGCATGGCATATGACTTTACAATGATGAGATTGGTTTTATGTGAGTTTTTATACTAGACGTATCCATATGCCTATGTGCAGGAGATGCAACTGCACATAACGTATATCGATATGAATTGTTGCATATGATGTTTTATGATGCTTTCAGATAAGTTTTTATGCTAGACGTATTAGTGTGCATATGAGACAGGAGATGTAACCGTGCATATGTACATCGTTACGGATGGATGATGCATGATGACTTTTAATATGTTTTATTGCTAAATTATATAATTTGTAAGTATGTATAAAGTTAGATGGGTTAGTATGCGCATGTTCCGAGGGCGGAAAGTCGGGCTTATGTATACTCTCCCAGCTAATTTAGTATGTTTTCAGTTGATGGTTTATTTTGAAAACCTAGTGCGTTCTATACTGCTGAGGTCTCTATTTTATAGAGGCGGTGGGCTCATAATTCCACCTGCATCTCAGGTTTCCCGGGTGCAGATGATGTTGTTGATGTGGATGCAGGGACAAAAGCCTTGGACGATGACCCAGTAGCAATGTATCTGGGCTACTATGACATTTGAGGCATAGATGCGTCAAATGTATATATTTTGTTGGACTTGTTGATAGCCCTATTTTGTGAAGCATTCATGTATATGCTTAGACTTCGATATTTTTTATATGGCTCGTGTCGCATGTGACACTTTTGTATAGCCATTCTTTTGTATGTAAGCTCTAATCACTTAGATGTATTAGTTAGCTCTGTGGTGTAATGTACATCTAACGTTATTTAGTTTCCGCTGAAAAAGATATGAACTCTAATGGATCAATGATTATGTATGTAGCTCTGTGAGACTTATTATGTTGTCAATCAGGTTACTGCACGGGTTCGTGGCATACTGCGGTATAGCCATGCCACTGTAATAATCCGCTTGTTATGGGTAATGTTTCTTTTCAAAAAAATTAGTTACGTTTTATTAAGCGGGTCGTCACACTCTACAAATAGTACAAGGACATACACTCTAAAGTACTGGACGTACACTACTTTTTGGAATACCACTAGGATGTACGCTTCATCCTTTTACCCATTGTGTAAATAGTACCGGACATACGCTAGGGTTTGGCAGACGTCCGCTGCTTTTCAGAGAGTTGGTAGCAACCCTTCCCTATAAATACCCTTCGTCCCCACTCATTTTCCCACCCCATTCTAGACCTTTGGCACGCCCCCAGGTTGCCAAAATTGTGTGAGATTGTGTCCTTGAGAGTTGTGAGTTTTAAAGGAGTTTTGAGAGGAGTCCATGTCTTTGCTTGGTTTTGAGATAACCCCTGCCCATTTTACATTTCTAGCACTGTTTCATTACCTGATCTATATTATGATGAATTTCCAAAGAGTTTTATTAAGCTTTTCCTTAGAAATGATAATGTTTTCGAAAGCCTCTTTAAGTTTGATGTTTTTAAGAATTCCTACGTTGCATGTATTTATTTGCTAGCTTAGAGGAGATATAGAAGCCTAGAAATATTATAGGAAGCAAAGTATCGTTTGAATCTTAAACAACATGCTTAACTCACTGAGCGGACGTACACCATCGGGGTTGGACGTATGGTCAGGGAGTAGAGCACCAGTTTTAAGTTTCGTGTTGTGCCAAATACTACCTAAATTAATAGATAATATTTAGTACGTTTTAACTCGCAAGTGCAGAAGATCAAAACAATAGTATAGTGCAAAAAGTATGAAATCGATCCCACGAAGATTGTTAATTTTGTTAAGAACTAATTTTCTAAATTAAAATATCAAAGTTTGTCATGAACTTTATACTATGAAAATAAATAAAGATAAATAAAAGTGTAGGGCTTTGATATCCACCGCTAATCATGCTCAATTAATAAATCAATATGCCAATGCTCCAATCATATTATGAATACCTAATGTTTGCCAACCTAAGGGTATGGGTGTCTACTTCTTAAGCTATTGATTTTCCTAAGTAACAAATTACGCATGGGTGTCTACTCTAATTCTTTTCTTTCTTAAAGGATTTAGCATGGGTGTCTACTAAGTTGTTCTTTAAGAAAGCATAAATCTATGGAAATCGACAAAAACATGAGGCCTAGGGCATGGGTGTCTACCCTTGGTTCCCCATATTGATTAACTCAAGAACCTGGTGTGGATTTCTTTTGTTACTCTTATTAAACCCAAGACTCGGTCATCCAAATTGATTTAATTAATTAATCCATACCATATGGATATAATGGCCAATCACACACATATGAGGAATTCAATAAAGCAGAAATTAATCAAGTTAAGCAACACAATATCATTATCACAAAGGCGCCAATATTGAAATATTAAATAAACATAATTAGGGTTTCAATCTAACCCCACAAAGGTATTTAGTTACACATAATTAAAATAAAACTAAAAAGAAAAGGGAAAAGAAAAAATCGAAAACTGCTTTTAGAAATAGCCTTCAATTCCTCTCCCCAAAGCTTGTCTAGAACCCCATTCTAAGAGGCTTAGAGGTCTATTTATAGACTTCCAAGGAAGACTCTAGAAACCCTAAAAACCCTAGAAAATTCGTAGGTTGTAGTCCAAGTACAACTAGGATAGAGAAAACCTAAGTCCAAATCGGAATAGGATTCGTCCAGAATTGCGTTCTTATCTTGCAGGGTGATTTTAGCATAGCGGCAGTCCGAAATAGTAAAATTATATTTCACAATGATTTATAGCCTGTTGAGTTAGATTTCCAATGACACTAGAATCACCTCAATCTGATATTTGAGCTGAAAGTTATGGTCAAAATACCAAGAAATGTGCAAAATCCAAATTTGAATCCAATCCGATTTTGACTCCAATTAGATAAATTCTGATTTAATCCCTTTCTTTATTTGGTTAAACTTGACCATATCTTCTAGGTCTTCCAAATTTTCCTTTTAAGCTTGGAACGTTTCCAGAAATGCTTCCTTTTCTTCCATGACCTACAAAAGCATAAAAAACACAAAAATGAAATAAAATGAAACAAAATAACAAAAACTAAGAAATTAACAAATGTAAATTAAGGGCTAAAATATGAATATTTTGGCACTTATCACTTCGCTCGTGTACGCTTTAGTTTAGCCACTTTTTGGATTAAATAAGGCTTAGTATAACGGTGTGTTGTATTCCATTATAGCAGAATTCGGTTATGTCGGAGGATTCGCTGGAATGTGAGAGGAAAGTGAACACTTACAACCTTTTCCTTAAAACGTGGGATATGTCAGTTGACTGACCATGAGTATGATATGAGCATGCCTACTTTTATAAATATTTGGTAATTGTATTATAAACTAGTTGTTAAGATACATCGTATGACATCATACGTCGGTACGTACATAACGGCCATGTGCTTACTATATGGACTTGATAATATGGTCAAATGTGTGTGTTATATGGGGCTTAGATCTAATGGTTGTTCATGGCCGACATAGCCTTAAAGGGCGGTCACTACAAAACAAACATCATTAGCAGTGTGGGCCACCAGAGGTCGGACTCATTCGTGCTACTAGTGTTATGTACAATAGTGTGCATGGCCGAGGCACCGGCATTGTACTACAGGTCCCTCGGGACAGTGCCAATCCTACTCAAAAGGGGTAATATTTCGGGTAGAACATATATGATAGTTACGACCTACAACAACATTAATTTTTGTGCATTAAAACACTTAGGCAATTGTCGCAGGTAGTACACCACAATCTTTAGAAACCCAAAACCTTATTAAATGGCATATGGTGTACAAATTTAATGTACTCGCAAGCACACGAGTCGTGTGCAATATAGTGTTGCGCAAGTACGAGTTTGAATCCGTGGGGAGTCGTGTTTGCCAAAAAATCAATTCTATATCTAAACTAATTTTATTTCAACCTAGTTCTGAAGTTCGTAGTTGTGTCGTGCAAAAGCATAAACTAGACTAAATGCTTGAAAATTATTAAAGAAAAGCACTAAGGTTTTAGAAACCGCCTCACCAAATCAAGACACACATTTTCACGCTTAGTTCATGCATCCATCAAACGATTAGGCTCTATGCATATTATATTGCTGTTACAAATTCCTATCAAATCATTCAATGAATCCACCATTAAAGAATCACAACGGATATTTAATCGAGATCAAATCATCCACTGTATCTGTAGTGACCCAAATATTTAACTAAGCATAAGTGGCTTAGTTAAAGGGTTAATTTGGACTTTGGGTCACTAGGATCAGCCAGAAGGGTATTTTGGGAATTTGTCTTCTGGTTTGTCTTTTAGTGCGAACGTATGCTACTTTCTGGCAGATGTACACTCTTGTTTTTTAGCCCGGACGTACACTAGGGTTGGCAGACGTATACTCTTGTCTTTTTTCGTGGACGTACACTACTTTTTGGCAAACATACACTGGGGGACCACCTGACATATGCTGACATATAGTACGCCGTACTCTATGAATAATACACTGATGTACGCCCAAAAGTACCGGACGTACGCTACTTTTTGGAATACCCTCTGGGTGATACCTACACGTACGAGACAACCTTTGGACCGCTGTGTAATAGTACCAGATGTACGCCTTTTTGGCCGGACGTTCGCTGCTTTCTGACCCTATAAATACCCCTTCACCCCCTCGCCCATTTCACACCAAAATCTGCCCCTCAACTCCTTTCTTCGCCCTTAGGCTGCCAGTAGACCGTCTTGTGAGTGTTTGTAAGGTTTCGTGAGTGTTTCGGTGTTGCCAGAGGAGGAACTCTTGAAGTTTTGTTTCAAGGAGGTAACGCTCGGTTTCCTTAACTTTTTAATAGGTCGTTATGCTGCTCGATTGTTGTTTCGTATAGCTAGTTGTAGTTGTTAGCTTAGTTATGCTTTAATCTTGCTTAGGCTAGGATTTTGATAGCTTAGCGTGGCTGTCTTTGCATGGAGGTTTCGATCTGTGTTAGGAGGCCCTAGGAAGCCTTTGTTGGCCTTAAAAGTCAGAGAATAGGCGGACAGTGGAGAGAATATGAGGTTCTCCCTGAAAGACGTCGGAGCGGACGTACGATCTTGTGACCAGACGTACGACCCCGAGCCCAGATGTACGGTCAGTGTGTGACAGGGAAACCCTATTTTCATCAGCCGTCCCATAGCTCCTGTTTCCTTGTTGTAGAGTATTTTAGTAGAAATAGAACTGATGATAGGTCTTTTCTCAGTACTCGAGGTTATAGAGCCTCAAGGAAATTACATGGCAGAGCTTTACGGCTCGGGTGAGTACAAACTCACATGGATGCTTTGTTGTTACTTTTCCTGCATTGCATGTATTTTATATAAACGTCAAACATGCATATTTTGCAACTCTCATGAAATACATTTTGGAACTATGGGTAACTCTCTTTTGTGAAAACATGTGTCTGTTAATAAGATCATAATGAGGCTTGTAAAACTGTGCATGTAAAAGACTGATAAGACTAATTGCATCGTATGACATGGTACACCGGTATGTGCGGTATAATGGCCATAGGCTTACTATACGGGTTAACGTTATAGTCAATGTGTGCATGTGTGGGGGCTTTGGATCCAATGACTTGTAACCAATGATGCAGCCATTCCCAATGGATGGTCACTATAGGACGGACGTCATTAATTGGTGTAGGCCACTCAGGGTTGGACCTGATCTTGCCACTAATGTTAACTACGGTATGTTTCGTACAATGGCTAGGGCACCGACATTGTACTACAGGTCCCTCGGGACAGCGTCAACCCTGCTGAAAGGGGTAATATCTTTGGTAGACCATATTATTAAACTATTACTGTTACTCATGATTATAAGCATATATTATATTATATATATATCACCTGCATGATAACTGTCATCTCATAATGTTGCATGTGTTTTATAAATAAAAGAATCCACAAATTAATGACAGGTACGTCATATGGATTTCTACTCACTAAGTCGTCGGACTTACCCTTGTATTATTTCCCTTTTTTCTCCATATGTACGATTATGCTGTTCTAGATAGTGGATACCGTGAAAAATCCGGTTCTTGTGGAGGAATTGATCCAGGAGATGCTGGAGGACTTATTGCAAGCTTAAGCGGGTACTCATGGTAACTAGTACTTATGAGTTATGCTGTAGACTTAGGGTTTGTTGCATGCTTGCATGTTAAGGTTTAGCATAGATCCCTTGTAATGATGTTATGATTTCCGCTGCTTTGATGATCTTTGGTTAGATGCTCTGGTTATATTGATTAATGTTTATGGTACTTTATTACTTCCGCTGCTTAGTATCCTCTGTTTTTGAGAAGTAGAGGTCCCGGAGGTCTCGTTCGGAGTGGAACAAGGCTGAGAGACGAACCGTTGAATTAATTACCAGTTAATTAATTCTCGGGGCATTACAGTATCTGTAGATCACAATGGATATTAGTCTCGATCCAATCATCCGATGTATCCCCGGATGAAACACAATGAATATTGGACGTTTAATGATTCATAAACAACAATCAATGACAATTTTGTCACACAATTGAATTGAAACAAACATACAATATATTAAACGACGGATTGAGTACAAACTAAACATGAAAACATGTAAGAAAATCAATGGTGAGGCTTCATCTTCAACCTTAGTTGAAGATTTAGCCTCTCATGCTAATAAGAGACAAAGGAAAATTAAATGAAAGCATTATAAATTGAAAGCTTACAACTAATGACGAATGAAAGGCTAAAGAATGACAAAAATATAGAGTTTCTACTCTCAAAGGCACCTCCCAAAGGTAGGGTTTACAAAAATATAAGAGTGTTATTTATAATAAAATATGTGCTGCCAGGTCATACGTAAGTGCACTAGATTGCACTTAGTACGCATGAGCGCACTCAACCGTTCAATAATCCCACGGGCAGTGGAGTAAGTGATGGGTTAAGGCTATACGGGTAACTCAGGTGTACGTGTCATGCGCTCAATCGCAGGCTCTTGGGCTCGAGCGCAAAGTCTCGTGAGGGTTTATCAGCAATGATAACCACAAACATTTTTTGGCACTACATTATTGACAGACAAAGCCTTTTACACTGATGAGAGTCAAATAGTGCATATTTGAACCCCTTAACGTATATTAGTTAGGCTCTTAGCTGTGTTATTTTATGATGCTTTTGTTAGTTTTTGGTGTCTCAAGTGCATTGCAGGTTACTGACAGAAGAATGCGGTTAAAGGGGTGAAAAATGTGCATAATGAAGGAAGAATCCCCCAGCAGTGCGTTCGAACGCACACACTACGTTCGAACGCACCTGCGTTCGAGCCCAAGAGTCGTGCTCGAGCGCATGTCCACATCAGCTAAAACCCTAGCATTTCACGTTGAATGGCCACGCCGCACGGAGCATGAAGCCTCATATGCGTTCGATCGCATATGCTGCGATCGAGCGCATTGCGTTCGAACGCACATGTTGCGTTCGAACGCACTCGTGATGACCTGTCAGCACGCGAGAAAACCTAATTCTTTAGTATAAATTTGTATTTATTAATTGAAAACCCTACGTTGGGAGGCGCCATAGAGAGCAAAAACACGAATTTTGTCGTGTCTAAGCCTTTGTGAACGCTTTTTGATTGTAAGTTTCGTTTCTTCATGTTTTCAATTGATTTTGACATGTCTGTTGTGATCATGAGGGGCTAAACCTTCAACTGAGGTTGAAGATGAAGCCTCGTCTTTGATGAACAATTGTATTCTTGTCATTTTATATACACAATTTGATGTTCTATATAGTTGTTCAAAGTCCCTCCATTGCTTGATTTATTGAGCGCCCTTTTTGATTTCATGCATTATTTTATATTCGGTGTGTTTTGTCTGGGGATACATTGAGTGATTGGATTGAGACTAATATCCATCGTAATCTACGGATACGGTGGATGATTTGATCTCAATTAAATACTCATTGTGATTCTTTAACGGACAGATTCACCGAATGATTTCATATGCATGTTCACGACTGTTGAACGTTGATCAAAAGTATTTTAAATTATCAATTGTGTATGTAAAATGCGAGAATAAATTGTTTGATTAGACGAGGTGGATTCGGAAACCTTGGTGTTTTTTTTACTTTGTTTGTTGTTTAAATTATTGTTTAATTTAGTTTTATCAAAAATTGCAAAACGAATTTCGAACTCTAGGAACTAGGTTAAGATAGGATTTGTTTGAATAGAAAAGTTGATTTTCACACAAAACACAATTCCCTGTGGATCGACCTCGCATTTTTACGCGCACTTTACTGCACACGATTCGTACACTTGCGAGTATTATTTTTGGTACAATCACACACAAACACATGGTTCATACATCATTAGCAAATTTAACAAGTGGAACATACAACCACATCATTCAGGCATCCAAACATCATTCAACTCACAGTTGGAAAATTGAGACAACACATGCTCCAAAAAGTACAAAGTGAACTAACACAGGCTAATGGGGTTTCAATTATTCTCAAAAGATGTGTATCCCAAAATTCATAGGAATGCAATGCGATAAAAACAACCAAGGCTTGAATCGAAAAGTGCAATTTTTTGTGTAGGTTGTGCAATGCTTGACTCTCTTAAGCTTCTAAATGACTTACGTTTTAAGTGTTGGGCCAATGACTTCCAAACCAGGAGGTTTTAGGGCACTATATGTAGAGACATCCCTAAGGGCATAATTACTCAAGTCAAAAAGAGTTACGAAGCCTAACTAGCTATACAATCACTTAGCTGGAATTTCTTATCTTTTTACGTGAACACTCATTGCTTGGTGAGGCAATAGGTCTTGTTACTCAATGAAAAGCTCAACTTATGATTTTTTATTTTTTTTTAACAGCCAAGGTTTTCATCATCACATCACATCAACCTAAAAATCTCAAGAAAAACACTCCTTAAGTCAAATCTCATACCTCACAGACCCTATGCTAGTGTGCATGTGAAAATTAATCAAACAAGTGAAGTCTCTTTAATCCAACACATGAATCAAACACTAGGATTTCTAATGATATGCAATGTTCAAATAAGCTAAACACACCAATGACATGCAATCCACAGATATGATGTAAGTCATGCCCAATCAACAACGTAGCATAATTTTTTATTTTTTTTAACAAAAACAAACAACACAAATAATCAAATAGAAAGACAGAAATGTCTACCCTACCCCCAAACAAAAATGACACATTGTCCCCAATGTGTCTAGAAATACAATACCATATGAAAGGCACACATCAGGCATAGCATAAGATAACATTCCCCCAAACTTGAATGGAAGACACTTGACCTGAAAAAAACACAATAACAAAAGCAAAACAGACAAACAAAATCAAATCACAAGGAAAATAATGAGGGGTGCCTCCCACAAGCGCTAAGTTTAAAGTCTTCAGCCAAACTTTCACAAGAGACGACAATCACTCTGAATAACTTGGATCCTCCAACAAAGTCGTCTCTACCTCCATACTCCTCAACTCCAAGAATGGTTTTAATCTCTGTCCATTCACCTTAAAGGTGTTACCATTCTTTGGATCCTCAATCTCAATGGCCCCATGAGGAAAAACTAACCTAATGATAAATGGGCCTGTCCATCAAGATTTTAGCTTGCCTAGGAATAGATGCAACCGTGAATTGTAAAGAAGGACTTTCTGACCAGGCTTGAAAGATCTCCTAAAAATGCTCTGGTCATAAGCCTTCTTCATCTGTGCCTTGTACATCCTCACACAATCATAAGCATCATTCCTTAACTCCTCTAATTCATTAAGTTGGAGCTTGCTTTGTGAGCTAACCTTCAAAAGATTGAAGTTTAGCTACTTGATGGCCCAATATGCTTTATGCTCCTTCTCGACGGGGAAGATGACACGCCTTCCCGTGCACAAGCCGATAGGGTGACATTCCAATCAGGGTCTTGAATGTTGTCCTATATGCCCACAATGCATCACTCAATCGCAGAGACCAATCTTTTCTAGTGGGATTCACTGTCTTTTCCAAAATGTGCTTGATCTCTCGATTGGAAACTTCAACCTGTCCAAATTAATCCTCTAACTAAGCTACTTAAGCTTAGTTAATCATTTGGGTCACTATAGGTAGCGTACAATATCCGGGGCACCAGTGTTGTATTACAGGTCCCTTAGGACAGTGCCAACCTTACTGAGAATGGGTAATATCTCGAGTAGACCATACTGTTGAATTATGAGTGTCACTCTATATCATATGCATATATCATATGCATATATCATATATCATATATCTATATCACATCTATGGAAAACTGTTATGATGGAACTGTTGAATACTTTATAAAATTAGAGTTCATTATTAAAATGGCATGGGCATTATATGCGTTAACATTCACTAAGTCTTTAAACTTACCCCGTTATTTTAAGTTTTCCCCCTCCATTACGAATAATTGTGCGGTTTAGCTATCTTAGACGAGGAGGCCATCAAAGCAAACTTGGGTGATTGCACAGGACCTGATTCAAGTCATTTATTAGGACATGGACTCAATTTGGTTGAAGTCCATGTAGGTTGACCGAGGAACTACATGATTAAGATTCTGATCTCGTTAACTTTACTTAAGCTTAGGATTTGATCTGTTGATCTTTTGTTTAAACAATGATATTATGGGTTGTAATCTTTATTTTGTTTTGGGTCTGATGATTGATACATTTGGAGACTACTTTTATATTATGAAGTATTATATTTACTCTAGTGTATAATTGTGTGGTTGTTTATTTATTGCTCTCTATTTTCTATAATTTACAAAGTCTTCTGCTGATGTCTCTCATTTATGAGAGGTTGGAATCCCTGAGTCTTGTCCCGTGAGAGATAAGGCTAGGAGGCAAACCATGGGATCAATTACAAGTTAATTGATTTTCCCATCAAGGTCGTTACACAAACAACCCCTGTAGACCAATAAAGCTATTCCCCAAAGTTTTAAACAACTAAACAACAACAAAAACAAACAACAAGCAACATTGAATAAGGCCAAACTAAAACCTAACATAAACGTTCATCAACTTATCTCATAAAACATCATCAAATTATCAAAGTATCATAAATCATGTTTTATATAAAGTAATGTTGGAACGAAGTTAAATAACTATATATTTCCTTAAACATATTTTTTTAAAAACATTAAAGCATAGAATCTTTGCCCGGTAAGTAAAATATTTACATTGATTTGCTTGATTACGCTTAGTCCATGGCCCACTAGCAAGTACCTACGCATTTACATGGTAAATACATCATCAGACTCTATTCTTTAGAAAGATACTTGAGCACTACAAGTGTCCCCATCCAAAGGTCAAACCTTTGCATTTTAGGGTTTCTTTTTGTCACAATTTTAGCTAATAACACTAACCCGTAGTGAATCTCTAGTCTTAGACACTCCAAAAATACCCAAATCAACACTTAGACAAAAACTAGGATTTTCGGTCTTACCTTGATCTTTGGTGAAATTTGAAGTTTCAAGCCACGAAACTTCAACCTGATGTTCTAAGATGGCTTAGAAGTCTTCTAAACAAAAATAAATAAATAAATAAAAATAAAAATTTAGAGATTAAGCAAAACTTCCAAAAATCTAACTCTAATTAACAAATCTTAGGGTCCATGGATTTTCCTAAAATCAATCGGTGAAAACATTGATCTAACTCTACCTAAGGTTTGGGTACAAACTCTATAAGAGAGAAAGAAAGAATATCGGAAGAAGATGAGAGAAAAAGTGATCGAGAAATGAGCTTTCTCACACATGCTGGGTATTTATACCAGTGTCGAGACGAGATGATCTTCATTTAGACGGAAATAAGTGAATTTTTGTTCAACTCGTTCGGACAAGGTTGCAGACTAGGCATTCTGAACAGTTTTCTGCGATGTGTTTTAACTTCTATAGTTTACTTAAACTTGATTAACTTTTAATTAATTTTTTTTTGGGCATTACAAAAACATTAAGAAATATTTATTCAAACCAAAATCCTCTCAGGGTATAACTCCAGCCGGGAAAGGTAAACGCGACACTATTATTTTGATTGTCATTCTGTCAACCACTTCCATTTTCTAACATCTACCTTTTCTCTGGCAGGGATGATTTCGAACGATCCTTGGGCATTTTGGAAAAAAATAGGTGATGACCGGGGTCTGAGGCTTAGGAGGGTGAAGACACAAAAGAAGAATGTTAACTAATTTCGAGGCCACTCAAGCTCGCTCGAACACACGTACACCTGTCGCCTGTCGCCTGTCGCCGCTCATCTTGTTGGTTTCTAAAGCTGCTCAAAAATTGAAGGCTTCTTCTCGAACTATACCTGCCGAGACATACTATATACCTATTTTTTCCTTGGTCGTTGCATTGGTGACTACGTCTCCCGAGTTGCATTGCGTTAGTTGAGTTTGGAGCAAATGAATAGCAATTACGGGAAAAGAAGAAGATGAATAGCAATTATGGAAATAGAAGATGGAATAGAATAGCTACTCATATTCCTTAGTTTAGTGACGCATGCCCTATACCAAAATTACTAAAATACACATAATTATTATTGTATTTGTGAAATCTCATTTCACTATGTACATAAGTATTTTAGGAACTTTAAACAAAATGCCTTGACCAGTGATAGAAGAATTATTCGTTTAAATCTATCTCAATTGAAATTTCTCATCTTTTTTTCTTTTTTTTTTCTTTAACATGCACACAAGAAAGGGGAGGGAGACTCGAACTAGTGACCTCTGTTTCATTAGACGTGAGTCCTTTTTTAGAATGATGTTCCCCACAATGCTACATGTGATCCCCAATGCACTAAGAATTTGTCTGAAGTAAAAGGTCTCACTCCAAAAAATTTCAAAGTAATTATCTCTACTTCACATCTAAGTTCACAATTCTTTCGGGATTTAGAATCAATATCATAAGAGATATAGCAGTTACCTTTTAAAGTGTTATATAGGAATGAAAACTCCGATAGTACGTTCAATGCATTTGTATCTGCACTAAAACATCAATCCGAAGTTGTCACTTTACATGATCAAGATAGATCATCATGACTGATGTATTACAATCTTTTCATTTGAAATGCCCAATTTAATTATAGACTGCGAACTTATCAAAGTAATCTCCATTTCCTTGGCTTGGGCAGGAAAATTCTTCTTCTTAGTTCCTCAAGTACACAATTAATCTTAGGGATTATGATGCTTCTAGATCTTCTCACCAATATCTGGCAATAACCAAGAGAGTGTGAACTCTTACTTGGCTTTTTTTTTTTTTTTTTTTTTTTTTTTATAACCTTAATTGGCTTTTCATATCTTAAATTTTTGTTCTCAAGAATAATTTAGTTCTCAGAAAATTTCTAAAGAACTAATATGATGAGATTGATTGATTTAACAGCCTTTGAGTTTTTCTCTATTTAGAAGCTTATATGCTAAGAGATGTGGACGAATAGGGTTGAAAAACCATACTTGTTGGGGAATATGCCCTAAATCCTAATAGGTTTATGTTTTGACATCTAGGTTCGTTTGGATAGGCCTGTTTTTGTTTTGAGTTTGGATTTTTTAAAAAACCAATGTGAGTCTTTTGTTTGGGTTGAGAATTTCGAAACCCAATTTTTTTAACATTAGAAACAAAGTCAAACTTGGGAATCTGAAATAGGATCATTTCAAAAACCAAAAAATCTGAAATTGAAAACAAAAACAAAAACTGACCTATCCAAACAAGGCATTAATTAAATGTTTGTTATGAATAAATGATGTTATTCACTAATTAAATTATTTGAGCACATGCCAAATATCATCGTTATATGCTTATTATGGTTATATATATTATGCATGTAATAAGTCCTTAAATTACATTGAATATGTACTGTAGGCATGAGTAACCAGATTATTACACAATGTCTTAGTTTACAATCCTTCTAGTCTTAAACTTTGAGATAGGTTCGTAATAAAACTGGGCATTACATTTGTTAAAGACTGTTACGCATCGAACCTTAAGGATGTACCTTGATCAAGTAAAGTTAGAGACTTTAGGTTGATGTCTAGGCTTCAGTAAAAATTCCATTTCTGTCATTGTGGGTTGCTATGAGAAAAAATATTGAACTTGCTGGCTTTAGACAGTTTCTTATCCAACAACGTTTTTGGACCTTTAGAAACACGGCTGTCATGGCCGCATGACCTACAGAAAGAAGAAAAATGAAGACCTTGGATGTGGTTGGCATGGAGAGGCAGTGTACATTGAATCATTTATTTTGAACCGGGGGATCAACCATGAGCAATGTCACATATTGTGTATTGAAATAAATCCAAGGAACAATTGGAGGTGAACCACTCCTTATTTTCTTAATTAACTGTTAAATGTTGAGAACTAATCCAAACACTACCTATGTGAGATCCGAAAGTTAATTCATTTGGTTTTAATATTATGAATCCCAAACTAACAAAAATTAGCATAGGTCATGCATTACTGTACAAGAAATTAGAGAACGAAAAAAAAANGGTGGGGAAGGGACTCGTTACATCTTAAAGATGAATGAGTAGGTTCTTCCCTCAGGGCTAAGGTGCAATCCTGAATTTTGCAAAACTTTTTATGAGGGTCAATCTAGCAAGGAAGAACATCTACAATGGGGAGGAAATGGGAGGAAATATATATATATATATAAACCAAACTTTTCCCAAGAATTACAGTTTGAATCGTAGTTTAAGACCTTCAAGCAATCAAGGAATGGATGAAGAGTAACCTGAGAGCCATGCTGATCACAAACGACTAGGCGAGGTGCTGGAAACCTTTCTTTCATTATGGCATGCGCCTCATCGTGAGGAGTTTGCAGCAATTGGGCAAATGCCTGCAAGCACAGGGTTTTGAGTCTATGATTTTATCAAATTGCAAAATATCCAAAAAGATAAATGTGATCTGCGATGAGTAAGCCATTAAAATCAGATTCAAGAGCAATAACTTCAATAAAACATAATTCGGAAACATGATATAGAATGTCATAACAGGGATCTCATCAACATTTGACTGGGATGATAGCTATATTTCATGACATTAATGTGGGTAAAGCCAACTCAAACTATAATTATCATTCACCATAAATATCAAATTACGTAAGGGTGTTCATGCTGCTGACAAAATCAACCTTGGTCAATTTCGACAATCCAACAACATTAATGGTTTCTGTTTTAGTGAAACTGATGCAATTGGCTTCGCCCACAGTTCTAGAAGTTACTTTTCCAACAATTACCGAGCCAACCAATGATCATTTAAATTTATTTATATTTAATCTTACATAATTAGACAAAAATGACCATGATCCCCAATTCCTTCCATTTTCTTAAGTCCTTGGTCCCTCCAAGTAGCAACATACACTATTTTCTCAATTGCGCTGTGAACCAGATTATTTATGGAACACGATTTTTTAATTTCTTCAATACTTTTTGTGGAGGTGGGGAATGAAGAGGACTCTTTAAGGCATTCAGACTTTAGCCAACCTATGGAGCTGAAACTACTGGAGAGGTGATCTCAAGGTCACCTTATACGTCAACAACTCATTACATGAAATAAATTTTAGCTTCAACAGAAAAGCAATCCTGAAGCTGAAAGCGAGAATGAATGATCGGAAATAGATTGATAATGGCCAGGTTGAAGGTTGAGTTTTGCAGAAGGAGAGCAACTTGTTGACTTGCATTGCAGAGACAGCAATGGGTTCAAGCAACTTGATAATGCAACATCATTTGACACAGATCAGTGGACAATTTCCCAAAACAAACAACCTCAGTTTTGAAAGCCACTACCACAGTTGCTTGCAACATCATTTGACACAGATCAGTGGACAATTTCCCAAAACAAACAGCCTCAGTTTGAAAGCCACTACAACATGCATGTGGATAAGTAACTTACAAACGTGACACAATTTCCAGTCATTTTTTATTCTCTTTTTTTTTCAGGACCTAGTGCAATGACCCAGAGAAGGCACTAACTACATCTATGATATCACTTCAAAATCACTCAAAGCCCAATCTCACCTAATAAAGAACTTAGCACTTATGAGTAACTTTATAATCTATCCATTCTATCTGGGCTATTTATCTTCCTAATGTGGGACTAGGGTTTACACCTAGTCAAGGTGGGATGATTGGCAATGGTAGCTTGAGGGATGGTTTGTACTACATGGTTTCTCAGCAGAATACACAATGTTGTATCACGCAAGCTTATCACTCTAGGAGCAGATCAGTCTGCAACAAGAATTTGGCTTCGATGTCACTGATTCGGGCACCCTTCCTTTTGTTATGGCAATGCATGTTTCCTTCTTCACTTTTGCATAATAATGTTTCTAAGTTTCAGTATGAAACTTGTGAACTTGTTAAACACCGTTGTGCTTCTTGTTCTTCTAGCATCAATAAAAGTGTCGAGCCCTTTGTTCTTGTTCATACTAATGTTTGGGGACTTTCATGGGCGGTTTCTGTATCTAGTTATCTGTGGTTTGTTTCTTTTATTAATGATTTTTCTCAGTCCACTTAGCTATATTTGCTAAAAAAAATAAAAGTGATGCCTCTGTGTTCCAGATGTTTCACAAATGATTCAACCCAATTTAATACCTCTCTAAAAATGGTTTGTTCTGACAATGGGGGTGAGTATATATTTAGTGATCTTGGTATGTATTTTGGTGAACATGGCATTATCCATTAAACCACTTTGAGTCGATACTTCTCAGCAGAACGGAGTTGTTGAATGGAAAAATCGGCATGATCTAAAAATAACTTTAATGTTTGATATGCATATTACCAAATCGTATTGGGGTTATGCCTCACTTACCAATGCATATCTCATCAATAAAATTCCCTCTCGTGTCTTAGATTCAAAACACCTCTTGACGTGCTATCCCCACCATTTACTTCCAAAGCTGTCTCCCCAAAGGCGTTTGGTTGCGTTTGTTTTATTCACATTCATGACTCAACTCAAGGTTAATTGGATCCTCTCGCCCTCAAATTTATCTTTGTGGGTTATTCTCCTACTCAAAATGGGAATAAATGTTATCACCCCCCATCAATGAAAGATTTTGTCTCGATAGATGTTACCTTTTTTGAAAGTTGAAACGCAACCATATTTCTCATCCATTCAAACTTTTCTCCAAGGGGAGAATCTGGGTGAAGAGAAGTTTTAAGAATAGTCCTTTACCTGTCCCTACTCTTGTGTTGGAGTAGGATATACAGTAGCTGCTTACTAACGAGTCTTCCACTGATCCTACTGATATGAGTCATATGAGCCACCTATAAAGTTGAGAGTTTACCTTCATATGCTAGAAAAGTAAGACCATTTCTAATGCTACATGCCAAATATCAGACACTTTGGTAATACCACTTCTATTCCTGATTTAAACTCTTCAATACCTGTTGAAGGTGATATTGATCTTTCAGTTGCACAATGGAATTAGGTCATGTACTCAACCATCCTATAAGTATCTTTGACCATCATATCGTTTGACGTCAAAAATTGTCGTCCATGTCTATTCCTAAAACTCTACAAGAGAAATTAGTGATCCAAAGTGAAGGGTGGGAAGAAGGCGGTTGGATGCAAGTGGGTGTTAACTGTCAAGTATAAGGCCAATGGTTCTGTTGAACAATACGAGGCCAAACTGGTTGCAAAACGTTTAACACAAACTATGAAATCGACTATGAGGAAACATTTGCTCCAGTAGCAAAGATAAACTCAATTCGAGTTCTACTTTACATGACAGCTAATTTGGATTCGCATCTGCAAAAAATTTGATGTGAAAAATGCGTTCTTTCATGGAGATCTAAAGAAAGAAGTATATTTGGAAGTTCCTTCAGGACTTGAATATTCATCTTCTATGGGTAAAACGTACTAACTAAAGAAGACTTTGTATGGTCTAAGACTATCCGAGAGCATGGTTTGAGTGTTTTACCCAGTTATGTAGTGTTTTTTTTTTTTTTGTGAGTAAGCTATGTAGAGACTTGATTACAAAGTCAAGCTAATCAAACATTCCTCTCGACGAAAGGTAGTGCTTCTGTTTGTGTATGTAGATGATATTTTAGTGACAGGAAATGATGATGATGAGAAACAGAACTTAAAAGATTCTCCTGCCAATGAATTTGAAATAAAAGACCTAGGCAATTTGAAGATTTTTGGGCATTGAGGTAGCGAGGTCAAAACATGGTATACTTGTAACACCCCCAGCCATGAAGGCTAGGTTTGTTAACTACTTGAACCTCATAGGCCAATAACACAATATGCGTGAGAAATTACTCAAAAATACTTATTAATAAAAGGTCCAAAGCTTTAATAATATAAACTGAGTCTTAAAAATTGAAATTTTCTTCTCTTCTACATAGTGCACTTTTAATGGGACTTTCAAAAAATCCTATTATGGTGACTTATTGTAATCTCACTAATCTACCATGCTATTCAAACCGTCTACTGTGCATCTTCATGACTTGAAAATATAAAAGCCAAACTAATGAGCAAACACTCAGTAACTAATGAGTCCAAAAAATTTAAAAATCAATTGGTCAAAAACAATTTCTCAATGAAAAATCTTTTCCTTCGAAAAATCCATTGACTTTGAAAATAAAACTTTCAAAACATTTCGCTTGAAAAACTTAACTAGGAAAACTTCATAAAATTTATTTTTCTTCGCACTATACTTAGGCTAGTCAATACTATTACGCCTGAAATGCGAGGTTGTACAAGCCTATTCTCATGGCAATATTTTGTGGCCTCAGACATGCCGAATGCAAGCTGCTTAACTCTGGGTGAACTCAGCCTAACAATCTAGTGATGGCCACACCTTGTCAATGTACTTTAGTGTGTTGCACTCTATCCTAAAATTAGTACCGTGCTTCTTTCTTTTAGGCCATTATAAACACAAAAATTCACGTCTATTGATACGCCCGAAACTTCCTTTCTTAAAACTTTAACTTTATCTCACAACATTGATCAATATGAACTAGAAACTTTTTTTTCTTAACTTTCTTTCACATCACGTGTTCAGATATAATCAAAACACTTGTAACTCAAATAAAACTTTTTCATGAAATACATTTTGGCTTAACACATGATAATCAAAATCATTAAACATAGAAATAATAGAACATAATATCTCATAAATCAAATTCATACTTTAAACAGAACTTTAGAAGGGGTAAGGAATAACTCCTTACCTCTTGCCAGAACATAGGTTGGCCTACAACATAAAACACGAGTCACAAAACCCAACTAAGTCAACCTTAACTGATCTAAGTCTAACTGTTTATACCCTAGTGAAAAGTTAGTTTTATCTGAAGACCCTTCTTGATTCTTCTGCTTTGAAATAAACTTTAAAAAAAAAATATCTCAGAAACTCAAAAATTCCTTTTTGAAACTTCTATTCAGGTTAGTTACTAAGATTGGCTCATTAGAAGGGGTGGCAAAACAGGTTGGCAGGTCAACCCAAACACGACCTGGTTGACCCACCACCCGATTAGCCTCAACCCGGACACGACCTATTTGGATAAACGGGTGGAAATCTCAAACACAGACACGACACAACAAATTACCGGGTAACCCGACAAGACTCGTTTGACCCGTTTAACTTACAAGGCGCAGCGATCCGTTTGACCCGACACATTTGAAGGAAAAGTGTTATAATAATAATATCATTGACATTCAATAGCATTCAAAAATTATAGTGCGATAAAAACATAATAGGTTTAATTGTTTATTAGATTAGTAAATTAGCAATTTTCACAATAAAAACATTCACAATGTTATAAAAACAGAATATGTTAAATTGCCTATTATATTAACAAATTGATATTCAATAAAAACATTCACAAAGATTAGCAATTTCCAACTCCATCATAGCAAATAGCAAATTTCAAACTATAAAGTTTGAGTGATAATAGGTTTAATTGTTACTGCTATAGGTTTAGGATAAATCCAAACCCTGTAACTTTGCGTCGTGTTCGTGTTGGGTTCGTGGGTTGTCAAAAAAAATTTTGATAAGTAATGAGTATGTTTTATTAAAAGTGTAAGGCACTCCTACATACACTAGACATATATAAGAGAAGGACCTTAATTTAATATTTTGTTAATTTGTTTTGATTTTTCGACTTTTTTTATTTGTATATCTTTCACCACTTTTTAAAAAAGCTTTATATTTTCTCTCGCCACGTCAGCATGAAGAACTTTCACGTCTCATCGGCGCGTGAGGTAGTTTGACGGCGCGTGGGATCGTTCTGCAATAGTGCTTAGGACTTTTCGATCAGCATTCGTTTGGTAGTCGTCAAGGAGAGAGGATATGGGTTACCTAGGTTATTTCTATGTGGAAAATAAAGCGTTTGAATTTCGTTCGAATGTGCAAGGAGGGGTTCAACTGGCGGAGAAGAGTAGAGGAAAATGTAGGTCTGTGATTATGGCATGGCCAACTATTTTCTGGTTAGTAAGCGCATGGGATTACCTGACAAATACTGAAACATCACGCGAAAACTGGAGGACGTTTCGGTTTGGCTGTCTCGCGTATGTAATGCAGAGGAGGAACAATTCTTATGGGAATTTTCTGGAATTGTCTGAATATGGAGGCAAAGGGAGGAGAAGTTTTGTGATTATTCCGGAGGGCATTGAGGGGAAGGGATGGGAAGATTGTCGGGCACAA
>CM017321.1:28444030-28476845 GCA_006937295.1 Carpinus fangiana
ACCAAATCTGAAAAAACCCTACCTCCCACAGAAAAACCTGATATCAAACCTTGCTCTACTGTCGCATTCACCATCCTACTCAATGCCTCCATGACCAATACAAACAATAACGGTGATAATGGGTCCCCTTGTCGAATTCCCCTTGAACTATTAAAGAAACCTTCCGGGGAACCATTTACTAAGATGGAGAACCTAACCGTTGATATACACCACTCTATCCATTCCCTCCATCTCTCTCCAAAACCACATCTTTTCAATATATACAACAAGAAACTCCAATTGACATGGTCATATGCTTTTTCCAAATCCAACTTGCAAATCACACCTGGCGTACCTGAACGCATACGAGCATCCAAGCATTCATTCGCTATAAGCACCGAGTCTAGGATTTGCTGACCCCCAATGAAAGCATTTTGAGAATAGGAAATGAGCTTGCCCAAAACATTTTTCAACCTATTGGCCAGCACCTTGGATACAATTTTATACATTCCCCCCACCAAGCTAATAGGCCGAAAGTCCTTCATCTCCACCGCATCCACCTTTTTTGGGACCAAAGCTACAAAAGTAACATTCAAACTTTTCACTAATTGCCGTCTCCGATAAAATTTAGAAAATACAGCCATGACATCATGTTTCACCACCACCCAAGAAGACTGGAAAAAAGCCATATTGAACCCATCCGGTCCCGGTGCCTTGTCCCCATCCATGCCCTTCACCACCTCCCAAACCTCCATTTCCTCAAAATCTCTTTCCAACCACACTTTCTCTTCATTATCAATGGTCGAGAAGGCTTGGTTATCCATTCTAGGACGCCAATTACTTTGCTCCGTATATAACTTCCTATAGAATTGCACAATATGCTCTTTGACCTCATTCGGATCATGGGACATAACACCATCAATACATAAAGTGTCAACACAATTATTCCTACGATGAGAATTGGCCACCTTATGAAAAAACCGAGTATTGCTATCCCCCTCCTTTAACCATAATGCTCTTGATTTTTGTCGCCAATGAATTTTCTCATACAGCAAAGTATTCTCCAGCTCTCTAGACATATCCTCCATTTTCACCTTTTCATCCTCCATAAGTCCCCTATTCTCTGCCACACCATCCATCTCTTGTATACCTTCCAACAACTCTTTTTTCTTTCTCCCAATATCACCAAACACCTCCTCATTCCATTTTTTCAGATCTGTCTTGAGAATTTTCAGCTTATTAGCTAAAATATAAGATGGTAAACCCTCAAAAGAATACGAATCCCACCAAGATTTCACCTTATCAACAAAGCCTTCATACTTTAACCACATATTCTCAAATTTAAAATGTCTCTTTCCACCTCTAGAATCCCCACATTCTAGCATCAAGGGAAAGTGATCTGAACATACCCGTGACAACCTTCTTTGTACCACTTCCGGATAGTGATCCTCCCAACTCGGCGAGAGTAAGAAACGATCAATTCTTGACCATATTTCCTCTTCTTGATTGTTAGACCAAGTGAACTGGCCCCCAACCAACGGAATGTCCACCAACCCTTGTTCGGCTATAAAATCCGAAAACTCCATCATGGCTGTAGAATAATTCGAATCACTAGAGCGTTCACTAGGAAATCGAACCATATTAAAATCTCCCCCTATACACCATGGAGCCTCCCATACACTCATCAAACTGGCCAATTCCTCCCATAGAACCCTCCTCTTCACATCACCATTCGGTCCATACACCCCCCCCAAACATCCATTCAAAATGATCCTCCACATTCTTGAAAGAACAGGCAAGTGTGTAACCCCCCACACATTCCTCCCTCTTTTCAACCACCCTCCTATCCCACATCAACAACATGCCCCCCGACGCCCCCACAGCCCCCTTATACATCCAATCCACATGCTGCCCTCCCCATAAACTACGTACCACCTCCCGAGTAATAAACTCCATCTTTGTCTCAATCAAACACACAATATCCGCTTTCCATTCTTTTAAAAGACCCCTTATCCGTAACCTTTTCTTGAAGGCATTCAGCCCTCTCACATTCCAAGCTATAATTTTTGGCTTCATAAGACACCATATCTGCCCCTCCCTCTTCCCTTACCTTGCTAGACCTCCGACATGCCCCTATCATAATTCACATAACAATCAAATCCTCTAGAGCTGGTGGATGTACCCCCCTCCTCTACAATTGGCTACTGTCTACCATTTGCAATACCCTCCACAAGCATTTTCATATTATTCTCCTCCCCCTCACACGTTATTCCCACTTTCGGATAAAACTCCAAGCATCTATCCACAACCCAGCTAACAGTTTCTGGAATTATGTCCTCCAAGCCTTCACCTCCACCCTCAGAATTACCTACCCCCAGAACTTCCTCATTTTCCACCCCGCCTGTGTCAGACTCACCCCCATCAAGTGACCCAACCCCCCCAGAAGGATTCGTAATAACCTTCTGCTCCAAACTGCATTTCGACTTCTCCTTATCGGCATCAGCAGCCTCAGCTACTAAATTAGTCAACTTTGGTGTGATAATCATGCAACTATCCTCCCTTACCACGCTCGCCGTTGGATTCTGTCCCACCAGATCGTCACCCTTCATCTTCTCTGGTATTATCGGCGGCGTTGCAAGCACCTGTATGGGTTCAGGTGAGTTCCGGCAAGCATGGGTACTACACTGCATCTGACCCATATTGCGACCGGCCTCGTGAGACTTCCCCAACACCTGTTCCTCCTCCCTCGAACTTCCCCCACCAGTCACTCGTTTTTCATCCATCGCCAGACCTTCTTTCCTCGCCGGCGCTGCTTTATCCTTATTTTCCCGGTCATGGTTTGTATCCCCATCGCTAATAAACTCTATCGCATCACATCGCCTGACCTCCGGTGACGACTTCGACCCCTCCGGCGATAACTCCAGCCTTCTCAGTTCATGTTGCGACATCCTCGCCGCTTTCCTCAAGGCTACCGCACAGTACCGTTTTCGGTAGTATGTTTTTGAGCAACAAAGGCTTGGCTTAGTGGACCTAGGCCCATTCGCCCCTTGGCCCAACTAAATTTTCACCCCATCCATTCCCTGCTGTAGGTCCTTTCGGCCTAACCCTTTCTCCTCGCAGCCCAGCCCTTTAGTTTGCTCGAGAATCTCCAGCTTGCCTCTGATATCTTCCACGACACCCCTCATAATCTTCATATTTATTATTCCTTCACTCAGCATCGCCAGAAAATCTTCCCATTTCATCAGCGTGATTCTCGGACTCCGGCATCTTCTCCTTTCCTTTCTCAGATTTTTCAACGTTACCCAAGTTAAATTGGACATATCAGGAGGCTGTTCGCAGCATGTTGAGCCCCTCCCCACTGCATGAAGAATTATTGGGAGAAGCCTTGAAAACTGTAGTTTATATTCAGAACCGAGTTCCTTGCAAAGCTGCACCCAAAACTCCTTATAAGCGATGGACAGGAAAGATGCCGAGCCTTCATCATCTACATGTTTGGGGATGTCCTGCAAAGGCATGACTATATAATCACGAGTTGAAGAAGCTCGACTATCTGATGGTGAGATGCTATTTCATTGGTTTTTCGGAGAGGTCTAAGGGCTTGTACATTCCAGTGACAGTGAGATATCAGGACTGAGCAGAAATAGAATAAGCAAAAGAAGGGAACCAGTAAACAAGCAAGACAGCTAAGCAGAAATTGAGATTGATTGGAAGCAAGCAACTGATTGATTGTGCATTAGAGACCAAGGTAGTCTTCCTCTAAAGAAGGAAAAGGAAAGCAAACAAGGGATGCCATTAAGCAAGACGAAGCATGCCTGAGCTAACACAAGGCAAGAGCAAATGAAGTTGATGTCTAAAAGGAAAATTGAAAGCATTTTCAGGCAGGCAGCGAGTTACAAAGACCCAGAGGACCAAGGAAAGTTTAGTAGTTTAGTTTATTACTAATAATAAACGTGGGATTTCTTGGAAAGTTGGAGGGATCAATTGGGTAATAGGCATGCTTTGTGTATGTGGAGGCTCATCCCATTACGTGTGATGTGGTGTTTATGGTGAGAACAGAATGCATGCAGCTTTGAGGATAAGGAGAGTGGCATGATTGAGTTGAGGAAGTTGGTGTTAAATACTTTATTCTCTTGGAGCGGGACTTGGTTGAACTCGCATGAGTCCACTTTTTCTGATTTCTTAGAGCTCTGTAAATCTTTTTCTAGTCAATAGGGGTTCCCTATATACCTCTTGTATACATGGGTTACCCCTCTGCACGTTTCGATAAAACAATTATTACTTATCAAATAAAAATAATAATAATAATAAACATGGCTTCTTTTGCGAGGATGCCATTAAGCAACCAAAAGCAGCCTTCAACTAGCAAGAAAGCTACCCGCCCAGATTTCTGCTTAGACTGTGTTATGACTATGCTATTAGTAGCTCCCGGTCTGACTGAATCTGTCACTCTTGGCAAAGAATGGGGAAGGATGCCACATTTTCAGGTGGCACAGAAGGGAAAATTGGCAGGGTTTGTTGTGAAATCTCACCTTTTGGAAGGGAATCGACTAAAGTTTGGGAGGATGCTTGGATCCCAAATAATCCAGAATATAGACCTATTCCAAACCCGTATTTCAATCCAAAATTTTTATTTTTTATAAAGCACCACCATTGCACCAAGCACCAAAGGGCATCCCTGCAACTGCCATGCCCAACCTACCACCTCCGCGAAAGTCCTTCTGCCACCACCTTTCATCGTCTCCTTACCCGCTGAAACTAAGGAAGAGCCACCCACGGCGGTTGACTGCAAACCACCCATGGGTTGGCATGAGGCAAAATTCTGCTCCCTTTGCCAATAGGGAGACCAAAGAAAGATTACACCTTTCTCGTCTCAGCTGCAAAGCTACTCCGTCCCCTCCCTTCTTGCCGCTTTGGGATTACGTTAAGGCCTCTCCAACCACCATTCCCAAATTATGCCACCTTCACAGACCGCCTGGACCTTTAGAGCATCTCCAAGCAATGAACACCTTGTTTCCATCCCTTGACGATTTGAAAAATTCAGTCACCTCTATCCTTCAAACCAACTCCTACACCAAGTTCGACAGCCAAACAACACCTACCCAACAATATTGTTCTTTATTGGCGCTGAAAATTCTTTACAATAGACAGAAACTGATAAGAAAAGGCTGCCAATCTGTTATTTATAGTGTGTTGCAGCTGAGGGCTATACAATCATTACATTGTGATTACTTAAGAAAAATCAGAGTCACAACATACCATTACTGAAAATTACAGAAATTGCTCTGCATCAGACTTTCCCTCTTAAAAATTTAAAAAAAAAAAAAACCTTGCTCAAGTAGAACAGTTAGATGAAAGATAGACAGGAATAATTCTTATTATTTCTCAATGATTCAATAATACATCTTGTTTGTATAGAGAAGCTACACATTCTAATATGGAATTACAATAAATGAGAATATGCATCGAAAGGAAATCATATCTAGAAATAAAATCAAATCACATTTGCTGCTTATTGTCAATACTCCCCCACAAACTAAGGCAAAGATATCTCACATGCCCAACTTGCACAAGGCTGAATGAAGAACAATACTAGATTAGTATACAAATCAATCATGCCGAACTGGAGTATGAGAAATATTAATTGCGGCCTTATTGTAGCAATATAGACTCATACACTCCTTGCAATCATATCAAGTTCTTTCAGTAGAACCTTCAACCACAATAAGTCACATATCCCATGGTCATAGGTCATAATTCAGCTTCTGCACTAGATCTAGCAACCACTGACTGTTTCATACTATGCCAGGTAACTTTCCTCCCACAAGAGTGCAATATCTCGAGGTAGATCTTCAATATGTGTCTGACCCAACCCCATTTGCATTTGTATAACCTTCTACTTTTAGATGATCATGTTGGGCAAACAATAACCCTTTCCCTACTAGAGACTTCAAATATCGAAGTATTCTATAAACTGCTTACATATGAGGCTCCTAGGGTAAATGCATAAATTGGTTCACTACACTTACTACGTATGCAATGTCTGGACAAGTGTGTAACAAATATATTAATCTGCCAACCAACTGTTGGTACCCGACTTTATCCACCAAAGAACTCTCATCACGTTTTCCAAACTTTTATTCTGCTTTACTGGATTATTATCAGCCTTACAACTTATTAAAGTATTGATTAAGCGATTAAATATACTTTTTCCTATAAGTTTAAGCTTTTGGGATAACTAATGATTTAACATGGTATCAGAACCAAAGGTTCTGAAATCAAACCTTGACTCAGTCAATTCACCCCATTTAAATTAAACGTTCCACATGTTGGGCCTCACCTATTAAAAGGGAGTTTGAGCTCACACTTGAGTGGCAGTGTTAAAGTATTGATGAAGTGATTAAATTTACCTCTTCCTATAAGTTTAAACTTTTGGGTAACTAACGATTTAACACAACTGATCATCCATGTTTCTTTGAATACATCAAGAACATATTTTCATTCGGAGAGGAAGATACCATGTTCTGATCTTGCAACTTCAATACCCATAAAATATTTCAAATTGCCTAAGTCTTTTATCTCAAACTTACTGGCCATATATTTTTTCAACCTCTACATTGCCTCATTATCATTACCAGTCAACACAATATCATCCATATAAACAATCAAGGCCCCATATAGAATGTTTGATGAATAATGTATGATCGCCATGACTTTGGGGACCAATAGAAAGTTTCATGTAAACTTCTTCCTCTAAATCTCCATGAACAAATACATTTTTCACATCAGGCAGCTGAAGTGGCCAGTCTAAATTCCCTGCCAAACAAAGAATGACTCGAATAGAATTCATCTTAGCTACAAGGAAAAATCTCTCCTTGTAGTCTATACCATATCTCTACGTAAAGCCTTCAGCAGCCAATCTGGCTTTATATCTTTCCATTGACCCATCGGCTTTATGCTTCACTGTAACCACCCATTTGCATCCAAGCACCTTTTTCCAATATGCAACTCGACTAGCTCACATGTGCTATTTTTGTGTAGAGCTCTCGTCTCTTCGTGCATTGCTTGCCTCCACTTTGGATCACTAAGTACCTCTTGTAAATTTTGAAGAATAGACACATAAGACAATTTGAAAACAAAAGAACAATACAAAGTTAATGTTGAGTACAAGATCTGACCCCTTTACGTTGAGCAATAGGCATATTCATATCATCAACAACAGGTATTGATTTAAATCAGAGGTACGGATAATGTTACCTAAGTCTAGGTCTGATGTTCAGCAAGTAGTGTCAAAAACATCCTTATTCGGAGTAAACTCTCACCTTTCTCTCTGGTGGTGGCTCACACGACTCATCGGTAGGAGACTAATTAGTTGAATGGTGTTCGTCATGCTCTGGCATAGAAGCAGGGCAAAGTAAAGGGCTACTCTTTTTTCTTTTTTTTTTTGATAGGTAATCAAAGAAGTTTTATAAAAAGCGTGGGCACCCCCAAGCATACAGGAAGTATACAAAAAGGACACAAAAAGCAGGAAAAAAACCCGCGAAAACCCAACAACACCAAAAACACAGGAACTACCAAACCAGCCCGCAAAGAAGCCCAACAAACCCACAAGGAACTAATATTCGTGGCAGCTGTGTATTCTATTTGGAGAGAAAGAAACACTAAATGCTACCACCAACAGCGCCAACATGTTTGTGATCTAATTCAAGATTTTATTTTTTGGGTTTGGGACTTAATACTCTCCACAGCTTTAAGCCATCTCAGAATATTAGGCGACTCCATAGGTTATAGGGAATCTCAGAGCATATTTTCAGCAGTAAGCTAGCAATTCATGTTGTGTTATTGTCGTGAGTAGGGATTAATCTTTGTATAAGTTTCCCTCGACCTAGTTTCTTTTTGCCTTTCTTCTGGACAGTTCTTTCCTTTTTGACATAATACTTACCATTATCCAAAAAGACAAAACTGTTTATTCATCATCAATGATTCAGAGTGCTAATACAGCTGAGGATGAAAATAACTATACTGTGGTTGATGAACTAGCAAATCAATAAATCTAAGTGTACAAATTGACAATATAGAGATCTGGCGATAAAGTAGTGTGGATTGCTGATAATTTATGGGAACAGAGCATAATCTTGCAAGTAATAATCAGTGCCCCAATCACAGAGATCTCATTGTTGATCCAAAATCAAGACATTATTAGATGTTTCAAATAAGAAATTCACATATTATATGTTATCGTTAAAATATAGACCAAATAAGAACCGTGTACTCAACATATTACATTAATCATATCAAGAATACAAAGTACAAAAAGCCATGTAAAATATAATCATTACCTCAGTTTCCATTTTGAAAGTGACGTGTCTTGCCATGACTACAACAGCTGCTTCTTGGTCAAATCCAGCAATCAAGTCCTACAGCATATACAGTAGAATTATATGCTTTATCCCCAACAGAACAAGTAAATACGTCCGCGGAGAGTGAGTCAAGGCCTAAGATCAAGTTGAAAAGCATGTATATATGTAAATCTTAAAAAAAAAATATAAGAGAGAAAATTTATGGAAAAAAGGCTTTAAGGCCCAAATTTGATGGAATCTAGTAAGAATAATGACAAACATCTAAATTTATAGAAAAAAAATTTCATTCACAGCTATGAATAGTCTGAAGCAAGTGAATCAAAGGCTCAAATCATTCACAACAATCAATTCTAACATAATTATCTTTAAAAAAAAATCCTTGGCCACAATTTTCAATCAGGCACAATTGAAAAGAAAAAATCTTCACTTCAGTAAATATAAAACAATTACAAATTGGTGCATAAAACTAAAGATTATAATATATCTAAATTATGAGCCCTCTATTTAGAAAATATCCCTAAAAAGAAGTTTTTCATAGATAGATAAGCACCATAGAGTTTTTTAACAATATAATAAAAATCCATTATCTTTTCCTTGGCATTTTCTTTACTATAATAACATCACACATATATATCTTAAGCAAGAAAGTAATTCATAAGGAAATAAAACATATAAATCTCTTCATATGGTTACTCATGCAATGGTCTTTTATTCTTTTCTTTGCTCTGCTCTTTCTCATTTCTTAAGGGACTTACTCCCAAAATGAAGCGTTTTCCATAAAATCATAGCTGATAAGATAAGCATTGTAGAGTTTTTTAATAATATAATAAAAATCTTTTCCTTGGCAATTTCTTTACTACAATAACCTCACACATATATATATCTAAAGCAAGAAAGTAATTCATAATGCAATAAAACATATAAATCTCTTCATATATTTACTCATTTAATGCAGTTTTTTATTCTTTTCTTTGCTCTTTCTCATTTCTGAAGGGAGTCCCTTCAGCATTCTATGGGCCTTACTCCCACGTTTGCCTCTGATAGTGGCCTCCCTCCTCACACTTACGTCTGATCGTTACTCCTCATGCTTACATCTAATAGGGACCTTACTCCCCACGTTTAACTTCCTCACTTATCATTCAACACTGGGGCCTTAAGTGGGTATTACTTCTTCTTTTTTGTTTTTTTTTTTTTACTTTTTCATCTCTAAATTTGATTTGTTATGGTTATTGTTTGAATGAAAATTTAGAGATGGAACAAATTTGTTGAAGTTCTATTGCAGATACATAAAATTTCAAATGCATTTCAAGGAGATACAGAGAATAATTTGTACAAGGTGGTTCTGGATGATATTGACTTCTCGGAATTTGATTTGTTATGGGTGTTGTTTGAATGAAAAATGATATAGAATCTAGAGAGGACCTTAGTTGCGCCCCTCTAAGTTGCACCCCTTTGCACTTATAATATATTGATATTACCTATCAAAAAATAAATAAAATATAATTCTATTCTCCAACGTATTACACTGTTAGGGGTGTAAACGAGCCGAGCTTGAGCGAGCTTCCCTTGTTTGGGCTTGGCTTGTTTAAATTTTACTCGAGTTCGAGCTCAAGCCGAGCTTAAGGACGAGCCAAAAAATCGAGTTCGAACTCATAATAAGTCGAGCCAAGCCGAGCCAGTTCGCAAGCTAGCTTTTATATTTAATTTAATTTAATTTTTTATTATAAATTTAAACTTTAAGTACTCTTAAACGGCTCAAGAAAGCAACTTGCATATGAGCATTTGCTTAGTCTGGCTAGCCGAGTATGGAGTTTTTGTCAATACAGCAAGACATTTGGTTTCAAAGAGAGATAATATGCATCATTTTATAAAAGGATGCATATTAGAAGAAAAAAAATCATCAATTTTTATTATTAATATGAGCAATTATGTGAACAACTACCAATTCGAGCCTTATACGAGCTGCTCACGAGCTTAGCCGAGTTAAGCCGAACTTGCTTCGTTTAATATTCGAGCTAAGATTCGTGTTCACGAAACGCTTCATTTAATATTCGAGTCAAGCTCGAGCCGAGCTTATCTAAGCCGAGCCCGAGCTTGCTCGCAAAACGCTTTACTCACTTAACACCCCTATACACTGTACGAAACAATCGAATACATATTTGGGATTCCACTCCAGTATTACAATCAAACTAATGAATATGGATAGTTATTTCATCCCTAGTAATAATGGCTATTCCTTTTCCTAATGTAATAGTCATTCCACGTACCAAACGTGCCCTTAAGTGTGATGCTTAGGAAAACTAGATGAGATTACTAGGTTTTGTTCTTTCTTTTCTTCTTTATATTTTCTTTTCAATTTCCAGCAATTGTATTTTGAATTCAAACCAATATTAGAACTGATTTTTCATACATTATTTCTTTAGAGTTCAATTCCAAAGAACCTCAAATCACCCACCCATCAAATAGCTCATAAATGACCCCAAAATAGCCTTCTCGGGTTTCTGCAAACAGCCCAGAAACCCTCATTCGCTAATATTTCCAGCCATTTTCACTACAAAACCCTAATCAAACAACCTTACAGTAGCCTACTTACTTCCCTACCAACATCTTAGTCGTAGCTTTGCCTAAACCCTAAAACAAGTTGCTTCCCAGATTATCCTACACCCTAAAAAAAGTTGCTTCCCAGATTATTCTACATCAGATTTCGTATCACATCTTTTGTTCTACATCAATTTTGGTTTCAAATCTTCTCTCCTACATCATAATGCTTTGGTCAAATACATTAGATTATCATTTAGTAGCAGCCTATCAATAACACCATTTTTTGCCACAGTTGCATATACAGCCGCATAGTATTAAATTTTAATATAACTCATGCCACATTTTTTCCGACATTTAAGGTCACAGCATGATATATGCCCTACAAATAGAACACTATGCCCCCACATGTCCATTCCATGGATAGGAATCGTGTAAACAACATCAAGGAAAAATATGCTTTTCATCATGTATCATTACTAGCTTTTACTTTCTAGGTCCACATCACTACTATGGAAACATGGAACCAATAGGTTCTACTCAAGAACGGAAACCTACAAAACAAGATTACACAATGTATCATATACAAGCAAGACAGCAAAGCTTGCCTGTATGCTTCCCGGTCCAGCAACCCATCTTCTTGAAAGGGTCGTAACACGAAGTCTCGTTTGACCACCGTTATGCTGATAACTGAAGCAAAATATCTGTAATGAGTAAAAACAGTACCCATCTATACTAGGCACAACAAATAACTACTCAAAAAAGCATAAGCTTAGAGTTCATACTAAGTTAATAATTGGAAGTAAAATTGATTGCTTGTGGATTGAATGGTAGCATCTGGGCTTTCCTTCTTTACAATTTCAAAAATAAGACACAGAGATGTGGCTTTGTCAAGGCCACACATCTTCCACGCAGTAGTACTCCCCTGGCCAACAACAGTGTCAGAGCACAAAGGACCTTTCTGCACAAAGTGGCCAACAAATTAAAATCTAAATGCAATTGGCAGAAAGAGAAACCAGCGAATAACTCTTTAACTTATACCTTTTCAAGAGACGCACAAGGACCAATAATGCCCTGAACTTTGATATCCTTTGAGCAGTTTATCTCAAATATACCACTGCATAGAATATAAAGAAACAAAATGAGTTAGAATGGTCCTCCAGACCAAATAATCATATTAAGGAAGACAGAGAACATATGAACAGCTATATCAAGTAAACACAAATTAGTATGATAGCTATGCACATCCTGAATAAAGCAATATGGGCTGGTAAGATTTAGCCGGTCAAGGCCATTCTTTTCCCCTTTCATTTTCTTTTGGGGTTTGTAATAGAACAGATCTAAGCCCTTTTTTCCACTGCATCAAATTGGAACTCCACAGCTTCTTCTTTTTTGTATATATCAAAAAAAAAAAAGCGCTATGCGCCTCTAAGTACACAGAAGTATACATAGGAAAACCCGCATTATACCACAAAAAGAAGACACATAAAAGGACCCTAACACCCAAAAGAAGCCTCAAGAAACCTTGATGCCCAACACCCAAAACAGCCCTAAGCTCACAAGGCAAGCCTAAACCACCCTGCCTTTGACCCTACTAGTGCCACAACCTCTAGCGCCAAAATTGATGGAGCAATCCAAATTTTGGTTCCCTCTTCCCCTTAGTATTTGAGACAGAAACCTCCTCTTCACGGAACCGATCCTCTACAATGACTTTGAAAAGATTAGAAAGTCTTTTCTCGTCACCCCGAAAAGTCAATCCCAAGTTGGGAGCAAGGTCCATCGCGTTGAGCACCCCCTTGGAATAGCCCTCCACCCTCACCACCAGAGTGTCCTCGACAGTCTCGGCCAGCAACTTCTTATTCTTATTCAACTGCTTACCTATCTTTTCTTCTTCACTCTCCGAGAATACCCCAGCTGAGACTTGGAAACATAAGAATAAATAGGTGTTCCACAACTTATTTGTAAACTATCTTGTTAAGTTTTAGGGATTATGGAACATAACCTTTATCTTATCTCTCTTCTTTCTTTCACCCTCACTTCTCACTTTCCTAGCGGAGGCGTGTGCAGGCACATCCCACTAGCTTTCTGCTCGGATTTGTTGCCTATCAGCACAACAGGATCCAGTGCTCCAGGTTGTAGGCTTCTCCTTCGTTTTGAACTGGTTCTTGGCGGATCTCGAATCAAATCATGTAGCTGTTGGGGGTTTGCGGTGTCCTCTCTCGCCAGAGCATGAAGAAAGCTCGCGTCGATTCTTTAGGCGACAATGTGAGTGGCATGTGGAGGCGCCAATTGGAGATGAAGTGGAGGTTCTTCGTGGAAGCTAAATCTTTTTTCTCGGTGGTGGAAGGTGATGATTCGGTGCTCCGGTTGTAGGAAAGTAGGAGGGGTTTTTCCGGTATAGTGTTTCTAGGCTCCCAATGGATCGCATGACTGGTCTCAATGGTGTAAGAGTTGTTGCAGAATCCTAATGTTAAGGACTTCGCTAAATCCCTCCGAGAGGATTCAAAGGTACTCATCATCCAAAGCGGTGGTAAGAGGGCTGCCCGGTTCTTGGAGGTGGCGGTTTACACAGTGGGTGGCCGAAGATATTTTGCTTCCTGAGGGTCGTGAAAGGTGGGGATGAAGCTGAGTTGATGGTGAGTTGAACAAGGTTATGGCTTTTAGTTTTTTCTCCAGTGGGGAAGAATGTTGGGCCTAGGTTGGGTTAGGGTTCAATTCATATCACTGGGAAAAGGATTACAGGGGAAGATGGTGCAACATCGTATGCGGAGGTGTTGCAATCAGTGGCCAGCTCTTCAGCGATGATAAGAGGTACCAACAATGCAGCTAGGGCACCTGTTGGGCCAAGGCCACCCTTTCATTGGTAATCTGCACGCAAGGGCATATCTGATGCCCAACAAAGGTCCACCGTGTGAGGTAACGTTGCTTGCCCAGATGGTGTTGCAAACAATGGGGTGTATCTGCACCAAGCTAAGGAGAAGTAGTTGTCACTCCTTGGGGGGAGGAAGGGCCAGCTCATGAGGCTGCAAGTTGAGATTGGCCGGGCCTTGGGGGATGTTATGGAAGATTTGAAGGGCTTTGGAGGCTTTCGGCTTGCAGAAGCCCAAGCATGTTGGGCAACATAAAGGGGTGCATTGAGCCCCCAAGCATAGGCCCAAGTTTCAACCCAACATCCAATCCTCCAAGATTGGGGCCAAGAGTTTCTCAATACTCACCGATGTCAGTGCCTGTTCCCCTCTAACTGTCTCNTCACCGGAGCCCGCGGAGGTCCAGGCCGGCCGAGCTGGGGTCAGCGAACTCGCCCAGGTGCCAGGCCGAGGGGTGCAACGCCGACCTCACCCACGCCAAGCACTACCACCGCCGCCACAAAGTCTGCAAGTTTCACTCCAAGGCCTCCACCGTCATCGCCGCCGGGTTGACTCAGCGATGCTGCCAGCAGTGCAGCAGGTTGTTTCGCCGGAGATGTATGCGAGAGGGATGGGTACGGAAGAGGCGATCGAGATGTATGGAGAAGGAGCAATTGTCTTTTGTGGGCTGAGGGTAAAATTGTAATTTGACTGCACAGTACAAATGCAAACAGTAGATCCTCAACCCCAAACCCGTTTATCAAACAGGGCCTTGAAGGGCTTTGGAGGCTTTCGGCTTGCAGAAGCCCAAGCATGGTGGGCAACATAAAGGGGTGCATTGGGCCCCCAAGCATAGGCCCAAGTTTCAACCCAACATCCAATCCTCCAAGATTGGGGCCAAGAGTTTCTCAATACTCACCGATGTCAGTGCCTGTTCCCCTCTAACTGTCTCAGAGGTAGGTGAAACATCGAAGGGGGGTGATCTGGAATGGGCTAATGTTGGAGAGAATGAAGAAGTAGGGGATGTCGGCTACTCCGAGATTGTGCTAAGTGCGAAGGAGATCTCTCCCTTTCTGGGGATCTCCTGTGTGGGTAATGAGAAAAGGCTTCAAGATGTTTTGACAGTCCTTGAAGAGTGACGTCGTCATGAGATTGTGCTTTCTGTTTCTAAAGCGAAAGGGAGGAGGGAGCTTAAAAACTTGGAGTGTACTATTAACTTTGATTATAGTGGTAATTGTTGTAGCCGTGGTAAAGGGACTAAAGGCAGAAGGGTTCTCTCAGTGTGATGAAGAAGCCCAGGACTCTTCTGCGGGTTAAGGGTTTCTTTGTGGGTGTTTTGTTGTAGTTTTGTTCCTTTGGGTTTTTGAGGGTGGCTTGTTCTTTCCGTTTTGTCTTTTTTCCTTTTTTTTCTTTCTTTTTTGGTGTTCTTTTTGTGTACTTCATTTGTACTTTAGGGGCACCTTACACTTTTTGATGAAATTTGCTTGATTACCTATCAAAAATGAAAAAAATATTATGATAGTTAGGCACCATTCTTCTAATGAACACTGTATTATATCTTACGGATCAACATCATATGGCATGACGACTCAAGGCAATGTACCAATACCAATCAACCTATACACAATGGTAGCATGAAGGGATAATTCAAAGCTACAGCCCACCACACATTTAACAGAAGACCAAAATTATTGTCAAAGTCTAGCAAAAAATATTAGTCACATGTTGGCAATGCCAAAAGAAATTGCAGATATCAGGCAATATATATACCTTGAACAGATGCATTCTCATAGAAAAGGAATGAAATTCGACAAGCAAAATAATATAAGGCCATAGCACTTGCTGATATGAGAAACAAAGCAATCAAATATGGTCAACCTTCATTGCAATAAAATAAAAGAAATACAGAGTGACCAAAATATAATGTCCAACAATTGTCATCATATAATGATAAATAATTATGTTGACACTACTGAATTAATTTTAAGATGAAAGATGGGCAAGCAACCTAAAAAGTATGACATCAAAGTTGACCCACTATGTAAATTTTATAACTCCAGAAAATAATTTGCAGTATGATGTCATTTGATTTGACCAAGCAATACATAAATGAACCCTTACTTTGATGATAGATCAAGATCACAGTCACCCGTCTGGAAAACGCGTCTTAGTGATTCCTTGAACACTGAATGGCCAAAACTTTCTGAAAGCACTACAAGCCCTCCAGTTCTTTCAACCGCAATTTTAAGTTCAGCAACCCCCACCTGGAAGAAAGATTGTCACATGGAAAGAACACTAATATAATTGCAAAGCAAAATAAGTATGTACAAAAGTTAAGACCCAGTGAAGGGGTTGCATATGGGCATTACACCACAATTGAAGGAAAGAGTTATATTGAAGCTAAGGGACCATTGAGATACCATACTTTTTTTGATAAGTCAATGTATTATATCAAAAGCGCAGAGGGGCGCAACCCTTAGTACACTGGGAGTATACAAAAGGGACTAGGGAGAGAGAGAAAGAAAAGAGAGAAAATCTACAAAGCTAATGCCCCGCGGGGCAAGCCATCCTGTAGTCCAAGAAAAGAGTGTGACAAGAAAAAAATGAAGGAGCTCCTCTCGAGTCCTCGACAAGTCCATACTTAATCCCAGATGGTAATTACTTGACCAAATCTCAACTCAGTGGCAAGGCCACAAGCCCTACACCCACTTTAATGTGGGGTGGGCGGGGGATGTTTAAGTAAGTCCCCAAGAAAAAGGTTTACAATGTTCAATACAGGAATTAAGGTTCTTTAAGTCCTAATGTACCTCAAATCCTATTCCCCCACGGAGGGAGACACTAGAACATTAATTTTATCCAAACTTCTCACAATCCAAGAGGGTAGACAAACAAAACAGGATTCCAACAAATGAAGCTTGAAACTTCATGTTGTGCCTATCTTATACATGCTGTGCCTATCTTATATGGAACATGCGGTCAAATGGACCTATCAACATAGTTTCTCACAACTCGAGATCAGATAAGACCTATCACATATTCTCCTAGCCATCTTCAATTGATGAAGCTTTGCATTCAGCTTTCTCTTGTTCCCCTTTCTCGCCAACTAAACTTTCCTAGAAGCATTAGAATTTGGGAAACAGATCTGGCCATTAACAACATGCAGAGATTAAAAAAAAAAAGATTCTCCTCATCACTACACTTCGACTTCCTGACATAAATTAGGAACATCAAATGTCTTTATACTGCCACAGGGCTGAACACTATCTCCATCTTTCCCAAGATCAATTCTTCCTCCTGAGTAGGAGATTCACAATCATGTTCTTCTATTTTATATCAGAAACTTGTTTCCAGCTGTGTATCACAGGATGCTCCTTTTCTACTTGTGCTGGTAGTTTGTACCCCAAATCTAGAGCCAATGTCTTTGGAATTTTCTTGTATCTATAAAATTCTAGCAAAAGTAGCAACTCTCATTGTGCTAGTCGGACCAGCCAAGTCCAAGTTAATTAACACATAAACACCATCTAACATTTTTTTTTTTTTTTTTTTTTTGATAAATCAGATTGTATATCAAAAACCCATAAGGGCGCAACATAATACAATGGGTATAGAGCGCCAAGCTCACGAAAGCTCCCAAAAGACCCAACAAAACCCGAGCAACCCAAGAAAGAAAAGAAAAACCCAGGACAAAACCACAAAGAAAAACCCAAGAAACAAGAACCCCGGCCCCTACTGCACCTCAGGGGGGAAAGAGAAGGCATTTTTAGACCCAAAAAAACCCCGCCTTCGCTGACATTTCGCCTGAGACCTCCAATCACCAGCCTCCAAATTAGACGCAGCGTGCTCCTTTTTCTCCTTATGGATGACAAATAAAAGATTCATCATTCTTTTATCATCACCTCCCCAGGACAACCCCATCACCGGAGTTTATGTGGTGATTTACTCACCATCTAACATTTCAATACAAAATAAATATTTTTCAAAATATACGTACAGGGGTGGACATGCACACCAGTAGGTTTAAAATCCAGATATAATAAGTATTTACATAACAACTCAAAACAGATATACTTACACAATAAATCTAAAACACATACATCAGGGTCATTTACTCAAGCCTCAGGCCAAATCCAATAAAAAATCCACTCAATCCAAGTTGCCAAAGCTTTAAAGAAAGGCCACATACCAATACAAACTACGAGTGAGAATTTAGCCCAATCAAATGCAAATTTAGAGCTAATTATTAGTGATTAATAAGCAGCCAAGAGAGAATTTTGAGCATCGAAAATATAAGGACAAGAAAAATAAAAAATCTGATAGGTAACTGAATTTCACTAAAGTACAAATGGGCGCAACCCAAGTACACAAGAGGTATACAAGAGAGATACCAATCAAGAAAAAGATAAAAGACCAAGAAAATCAAGAACATTGGAAATATGAAAACAACTATAGGCAGTTCAATGGTAAAAGGTTTGAAGAAAAATGTCTTTACTCCCGCTATCATCCTCTCCCAATCTTCAAAACTCTAATTATTTGTTCCCTCCAATTACACCAAATTAAGAAAGACAGAATCATCTTCCACATTTTTAAGCTATGATGTCTCCAAACTGCCCTCTCCAACAAGCCAAGAGATCCACCAATGAGGCATGACACACTCTATCCAAAAAATCTGAAAATAGAGTTCCATAAGGCACTAACTATCTTGCAATGGAACAAAAGATGATAAATGGTTTCCCCATTCTTCTTACATAAACAATATCAATCTACCACTATAATACTTTGCTTCCTTAAATTATCCACAGTGAGGATCTTCTCTAAGGAGCCTTATACCACCAAATACTCCTCCACAGGGCTGTAATTGAGCCGAACCGAGTCTACTTTTCCTATTTCGAGACTAGCTCGTTTAGAAGGACCCCTAAATGAGCCAAAATCGAATTCGAGCCGAGCTCAGAAATGCTTGTCTGAACTCGGCTCAACTGAGCTATATCCAACTCGAGCTCAAACTCGTTTAAAACGATATTCAGGTCGAGCCAAGTTTAGGCTCGGCTTGAGCTTGAGACGAATGAAAGAAAATGATGAAACATAGAGGGGCAGAGGAGAAGAGGATGAAACCATGAATCTGCGACAAGGTTTTGTCAATAGGAGATATAGAGGAGCAGAGGGGAAGAAGATGAAACTGTCACTACCTCAATGACTCACGCCATGGAGGGAAGCGCTGGTGAGCTGTGGTGAAAGGAGTAGTAAGAGAAACCTAAAAAATGAAATGATGCACAAGAGAAAGTGGAAGAAGGTCTTCAGTGGTTTTAGGGTCATTGGTTTTAGGGTCATTAATTGAACAATTTTTGGAGTGAGTGGGTAGTTGAATGTATTTAATGCAGATGATAGGAATGGATGGTGAGAATTGATTTGGGTGAAAGTTAGGGGCATACTTTAAGGAGTAGACATGGAAAAATGCATAAAGTTAGGGGCATACTTCAAGGAGTCAGACATGGAAAAACGCATAACATATTAAATGGGTAGAGTTGATTTTAATGGTTAAGATTTAAAGAAGGAAATCTAATGGCAGAAAATAGGATCCGGATTCTCTCCAGTCCACTTGGACTGGAGAGGTCTCCAGTTGATGGCCAAGATGGCCTAGGAAAAATCCTAGGGCCATCAATATGACACTTGTCCCATTAATAAGAATAATAAAAAATTATTATTATTCTTTTAAAAATAATTAAAAAACAAAATGATTAAAAATTAAACAATATATTAAAAAACTAAGGGGTGTTGTGGGAAACAGAGGCGCAGGTGGCTATGGGGAGGGCGGAGGCTGAACTACCCCCCAAAGCTCTTGGGGGTGGTTCGGCCACACCCATGGCCCAACGAAGACGACCACGAAGACAGCTTCTGCTTCACCCCCACCCAAAGCCGCCGTAATCCACCCAGCACCAGCTTTCCTCATCATCAACCGCATCATGCCGCTGATTTGAACAATAGCTTTTTAGAATGTTCGGATTTGGGATTTGGTTACGACCTGAATAAGATTGGAGGATATGCGTCTGATGGTTTTGAGCCAGTTGGGGCAATGAACGCTAACGACCTAATCATTGATGAGATTTCTGGGTCTGGGTCAGAGGAGACAGTTGATGAAAGGTAAAGAAAATTGGTGACTGAAAACCTTATAATCTGAATTAAGAGAGGGATGGGTAGTTCTTGATGGCGAAGTGGGTGTGAGGGAAAGGAAGAGCAATAATAATGGGTTTGGCCCTTGACGGGAGCTTCTTCTTCCTTCTCAGAAAAGAATTTGTGCCAATACTTGGCTACCCACGAATCCATTGTTTTGTCTTTCTTCTGACATATAAAAATCACACCCTCAAGTTCATTTCTTGAAGACGCAGAGACATATTTGATTGTTTGGCTGCAAAGAAAATGAAACTAGAGAAAAGAATGAGAGATTGGGAGAAAAAATGGAGAATTTGATTATTTGAAATCAGAGAAGCCGAAGCCCGAAGCCACCCCCATGGCCCTTTGGGGGTGGTTCGGCCACCCCCAAGGGCCAAACCCATTTTTTTTTTTTTTTTTTTTTTTTGGCCCTACGGGTGGCAGAACCACCCCCAAAAGGCCATGCTTGGGGTGGTCCGGCCACCCCAAGGGCCATATCAAAAAACCAAAATATATATATTATTACATTATTTTATTATTTTTATTTTTATTTATTTTAAAAATGTTAAAATTTTTTTTTTTTTTTTGATAAGTAAAGTTTTATAGAAAAACGCGCAGAGGGGCGCAACCCTAGTACACAGGAAGTATACAAGAGAACGCCTAAAGGGGGTTAGAGAAAAGAGAAAGAAAATCAGAAAAACTAATCACTAAGGGGGCAAGCCAAGCTTCCGTCCAAGTGAATAGAGTAGTAAGAGATCCAGCAAACTTCTTTCGGAATATTCGAAAAATCTCTTATTACGTTCGGACCATAAACACCACATGATGCAAAGCGGAACCATTTTCCAAACCACGGCACTACAGGGACGACCCCCCGACCACCAGCTTTGCAAAAGATTCGCAACCCCCCGAGGCATAGCCCACGCCAAACCAAAACGACTGAAAAAAGCATTCCACAAGAATTGAGCACACTCACAATGAAGAAGCAAGTGATCAATGGATTCTTCATCCTTTTTGCACATCCCACACCTATTGACCAACACCAGATTTTTCTTCCTCAGATTATCTATCGTGAGAATCTTGCCAAGAGCTACCGACCAAATGAAGAAAGCCACTTTCGGCGGAGCTTTAGTGCGCCATATACTCTTCCAAGGAAACGGGCTGCAATCTAACCCATCAAATTTTGTCGACCCCACCATCCAAATTATGAGAATAAAGGAGACTATGAAACGAAACCAAATCATCCACTTCCCAATCAATCAACGAACGAAGGAAATTAACATTCCACTGACGAGAGCCACTCGACAAATCAATGTTATCCGCTATGGATGCCTCCTTATTACTTGCTATGTTATACAGCCCCAGGAAAGCCTCCTTAAGAGTCGAATTACCACACCACATCTCCTCCCAAAAGCTGATTCTGGAACCATCCCCTGAAATAAGTTCGGTGTGACTCGCGAAACGATGCCAATCCCTACTAATAAACCTCCATAACCCCACCCCATGGGAGCTGGCATTGTCTTCGGAGCCCCACACCCCTCTCACTGACCCATACCTAGCCTCTACCACCTTTCGCCACCGAGCATCCGGTTCGCTCTCAAAACGCCACTGCCACTTCCCAATCAGCGCACGGTTGAACAATCTTAAGTTACGGATGCCTAAACCCCCTTCACGAATAGGAGTACAGACCTTAGTCCAATTCACAAGATGGTGCTTGAATTCTTCACCCATACCTCCCCAAAGAAAATCACAATGGATCGACTCAATGCGTTTGGCTACCGAAGCAGAAATCGGAAAGAGGGACATGAGATAAGTAGGGAGATTAGATAATGTACTTTTGATGAGAGCAACCCGCCCTCCCTTGGAGAGATACATCCTCTTCCAACTAGGAAGAGAGCGAATCGTCTTTTCCACCACACCATTCCGACTCGCCTTGTCTTTAAACCGAGACCCCAACGGGAGAACCAAATAAGGAAGAGGCAAAGAGCCAATACCACAACCCAAAACCTCTGCCAAAGCACCAACATTGTTCACAACGCCAACCGGCACTACCACAGATTTATCCAAATTCACCTTCAGGCCTAACACAAGTTCAAAGCACACCAAGAAGTCACCCAGGGCTTGCACCTGATCCAAGGAGGCCTCACAAAAAACTAGCATGTCATCCGCAAACAATAAATGTGAAACGTGAACTTGCTCACTCCCCCTAGCACCCACGGCGAAGCCCGAAATAAGATTATGATCAATCGTAGCCTTAACCATTCTACTAAAGGCCTCTATCACAACAACAAAGAGAAATGGAGAAAGAGGATCACCTTGTCTAAACCCTCTCGAACTATTGAAAAATCCAGCCGGCGAACCATTGATCAAGACAGAAAACGAAGCCGAGGAGATACAACAAGCAATCCAAGAACACCATTTCTGCCCAAATCCACACCTCCGAAGAAGATAGAACAAGAAGTCCCAATTCACGTAATCATAAGCCTTTTTCATATCAAGTTTACACAGCAACCCCGAGTCCCCGGACTTAAGACGATAATCCAAGCTTTCATTTGCAATCAGCACAGAATCCAAAATTTGTCTACCTTTTACGAAATTCTGAGGATTAGAGATAATTCTATCCATTACCAACCTCATCCTATTGGCCAACACCTTAGAGATAATCTTGTAGATCCCACTCACAAGGCTAATGGGACAAAAGTCTTTAAGATCCGAGGCCCCAGACACCTTAGGAATGAGGGAAATGAAAGTGGAATTACAGCTCTTTTCAAACTTACCATGAGCATGGAAATCTGAAAAAACAGTCATGATATCCTCTTTGAGAACCTCCCAGCAAGCTTGGAAAAAAGCCAAGGAAAAACCATCCGGGCCTGGAGCTTTATTCCCATCCATACCGAAGACCACATCTTTCACTTCCCTTTCAAGAAAAGGAGCTTCAAGAGAAGAAGCTTCATCCTCATTAAGGACCTCAAAATCTAAATCATCCAGCTTGGGCCTCCAAGTCATAGTCTTGGCAAACATAGACTCAAAATAGCTGGCAGCATGTTCTCTAATAGCAGCCGGATTAGAGGAGAAAGACCCATCTATGCGGAGAGAATCGATGTTGTTAAATTTTTTTTTGATAAGTAATGTGAAAATTTTATTGAAACGCGCAGAGGGGCGCAACCCTAAAAAAATATATATACAAAGTTCCTAGGAAATATACAAAGGACACATATGCAAAAAATCATCTAACGTCGGTATCTCATTACGGTAATGAGCCATCATCCACTCATGTAACAAAGCAATCATATTCTTCCTCATCCCATCCACCGAACACTCCTTATCCTCAAAGATTCGTGCATTCCTCTCCCTCCATATACACCAAATGACGCACAGCGGAGCCATCCTCCAAATAACTCTAGATAGATCCCTCCCCCCCACCAGGCTCCAACAAGCAAACAACTCTATGACCTTTCGCGGCATCACCCACTCCACACCGAACAAAGTAAATATATAATGCCATAAACAAGTTGCCACTTCACAATGAATCAATAAATGATCTACAGATTCCCCATTCTTCTTACACATACAACACCATTCCACCACTATAATCCGCCTCTTACGCAAGTTGTCATGTGTCAAAATTTTCCCAAGTGCTGCGTTCCACCCAAAGAAAGACACCCGCAACGGTACCTTGCTACGCCAAATACTTTTCCAAGGAAACACCCCGCTACCTGGGTTGGACAAAATCTTATAGAATGATTTCACCTCAAATATCCCTTTTTTAGAGGGGGGCCACCGAATACCATCTACATTACCCTGTGAAATAAAAAAAAATTGGGTTATAGATCCACCCCGAAGGGTGGGTAGCCTTAACCGGATGTGTGGATAACTGGAAAGCCCGAAAGCTGTTCCCGTCCCTGTCAGGGGAGAATTGGCCATAAGATGAAAAAATTTTGTACATTTATCACCCTCCTTAAGCCACTTAATTCGGGATTTCTGCCTCCAACAGATTTCCTCTTGAAGAAGAGACCTCTCAAGATCCCTATAAAGCACCATTTTCCTCTCCTTATCTTCCTCACTCAACCCTCCCCCCTTTGGCAGCTACCTCAAGGCTCTTCAACTCCTCCACCCTCTCCTTGACAAGAGCACCAATATTGCCAAAGACATTCTTGTTCCATGTCTTAATATCCCCCTTGAGAGCCCTAAGCTTCTTAGCTAAAACGAAACTAGGGGTGCCTTGAAACTGGTACGCAGCCCACCAGCCTTTAACCCTATCCACAAAACCCTCCTCTTTCAACCACATATTCTTAAATTTGAAAGGTTTCCTCCCCGCCTTACGACCCCCGCTGACTAGAACAATAGGAAAATGATCCGAGCATAGGCAAAGTAGTCTTTTTTGGAGAAGATCCGGGTGTCTCACTTCCCACTCCGGGGAAACCAAAAAGCGATCAATTATGGACCAAGCCTGACTATTGGACCATGTACATAAGCCCCCAGATAACGAAAGGTCCATAAGGCCTCTCTCAAAAATGAAGTCAAAAAACTCACTCATAGCTAGACTGATGCGCCTCCCTCCAGACCTCTCACTAGGAAACCGAGTGACATTGAAATCACCCCCGATACACTAGGGCAAGTTCCACCAACTCATCAAACCAGCCAGCTCATCCCACAAAAAGCGCCTATCTGAATCCCCATTAGGGCCATACACCCCTACAAACGCCCATTCATATCCATCATCAACATTTTTGAAAGAGCAAGCAACCACAAAATCACCTACTTCCACCTCCATCTTGTTGACCACTCTCTTATCCCACATCAGGAGAATACGCCAGAGGCCCCTAAAAAAGGCACATAACACCAATCCACATAAGCACAACCCCATAAACTCCTGATCAATCCTCTAGAAATGAAATCCAACTTAGTCTCCTGCAAACACACAATATCCACCCTCCAATGCCTCAACAAATGCCTCACCATAAGCCTTTTGTCTAAACAATTCAGCCCTCTCACATTCCACGTAAGAATATTGCGCTTCATAAGATAAGACAATTGCCCCTTCCCTTAACTCTATTCCGAGACACACTACCTCCACTCCCCTCATAATGAACCGTAGAAATGAGATTAATGAGCTCTCTCGTACCTTTTTTAACCGCTTGAGATCCCCCCACAACTTTGTTATCCTCCCTATTTGCCTTATCCACAAGAATATGAGCGAACACTGCCTTAAGCTTCTCCGTATAACCCTCACAGGAGACACCAACAATCTTACGAAAAACCATAATTAATTCCACAGCCTTACCCACGTCATGAGACCCACTGCTACTATCAACCACCACCTCTTGGCTCCAATTCAAAGGAATCGGCTCAACCTCCACGAATGGCACCATTTCCAACCCAGACTTGATAATCTGCTGGGAACAATCAGAGTCCCCATCTCCTACAAAATGGCCGTTTAGCTGAACTCTACCCTGAACAGGCTCATTAGAAAAATGCTCCAGCAAAAAGTTCTCCGCCAACACTAGGAAAAAACCCTCCCCCACCGAGTCTCCTTCTCTCAGAATCTGGGTTACGGGGGTTATAGACAAAGACGACGCAGCCAGTGTCTCGCCGGCCCCCTCTGTGACATCCAGACCGCCAATACCCCCTTCGCCGACCACCACTATCCCCTTCGCCGGCACTGTACTGAGTTCGAGAGGGTAGCCCAGCCCTCCAGGTGTCTCTATCGGCGCTATCTGCGGCTTCTCTACCTGGTCCCGACCGCCGGAGCTCTCACCAGCCTCCACCATACCTATCTCCAACAAGAGCAACGTCGCCGGCGATGAGCCCAAAAATCCGGTCTTCAAACCCGAGATGCCCAAACGAAACCATCCTAAGTTTCCGTTGTCCAACGGTGCCACCATCCCCAAAGATGCCGACGACGCCTCAGACGAAGTGCCCAATCCATCGGAACTCTCAGCCGGACACTTGCGCCGACCATCCAAGCTACCTGAAACTGCCTGCTTGGTCGAGAGACACTTACCCCCCTTGCTCACTTCACCCAAGCCCACAGACCCCTTAGGCCTAAAAACCATTTTTCTCTTGGGCTTAAAGGCCCTCGTAGGCTTACTTCCAAAGCCCTCATCCTCCAGTTTTTTTTCCCTTTGTAATCCATCTTCTGCTGGACTTTGGAGCCCAGCCTAGGCCCATACATCTCCAAAATCTTAACCACCGACTCAAGTCTCTCCAATCCCACGTCAGCTTCACTTCTCGCCTTTTCCAACGACTCCTTAATGAGAAACAGCTCAAGACGTGCGTCGAGAAGAAGCTGCCCATCCTTGTCAGACCCCTCCCACCCCTTCAGTAGTACCTGGCCTAGTTTTGAAGCTTGCAATTTCGCCTTAGAGGACAGGCTACTCACCTCAGACTGCAGCCTAGTCGTCTGAAACTTCCCGGAGAGCCCACCGACCTGCAGGTTGCAAACTCCCTCCTCAGCTGACCTGAACTCCTTCACCTGAGGCTTCCTCAAGACCCTTGTAAACCCATCACTGGTCATCGCCGAAGGAGTGGTCTTCTTGAATTTCAGAGCACACTTATCAGATTCACGGGCTTGTTTGTCCATCTCTTTCGAAGCTTCTTTCAGCCACCTAGGAACTCTGGCTATCGGCTCTGAGAAGGCGTTGAAACACTCCTCCACTGGCTGCGATGACAAACCTAACACCTCTGCATAACTCCTTCTACCTAAGACCTCTTTAACCTGCTTGTCCTCTCGTGTCACTCGACCCCCACTCAGAGAGGAGTTGGCCCGGCGCACTTCCGAGATGAATCCTTCCCAACCTTGGCCAAAGCGCCCCTGTGGAACCATAATGGAGCCACACTTCCTCCTTCCATCGAATTCCTCCACCGTCAAAAAATGCCCATTTCTGTTGAAGCATTTCTGAGCAATGATCCTAGGATAACCTGCTCTAGAATGATCCCAAAAAACCTCTGAATTCTGCACTGCCGCCAACTTCTCCACAATACGTGCCAACCATGCAAGCTCCTCCTTCTGCAGAAAGATAGACCTTTGTTGTTTGTAGCTTCTCTCAATAACCCTCACACCTGAAAGCCCTCCTTTTATCACAAACTCAAAATCTTTCGATTCCACGGACCACTTCCTCAAACCAGCCATACTACTGTCTTACCGAGTAAAAACTAACTCTAACGCACCACCCACGCGCCTAACTCAGGCACGAGTAGATGAGAGAGAAGAGAGAGCTAACGTCTTACAATGTTCAAGACAAATTAAATAGATACCGTGACAGTTTGGGGTTGTTTTTTATTAAATAATAAATTGGGACACATGGCATTTAATATTTAATATTAAATATTAAATAGATATCGTGACAATTAAATAATATTTTACCGTGACAGTTTGGGGGTGTTTTTTATTAAATAATAAATTGGGACACATGGCATTTAATATTTAATATTAAATAGATACCGTGACAATTAAATAATATTTTATTAATATTTCAAAAGTGGGACACATGGCATTTGGATGGCCTTAGGATTTCTCTTAGGCCATCTTGGCCATCAACTGGAGACCTCTCCAGTCCAAGTGGACTAGAGAGGATCCGGATCCCTGAAAATAATGGGAATAGTGGGAAGTTTCTAGAGAAGAGATGCATTTGGGGAAATGGGAGGTTGAGGACGTGCAGGACAAAGAAAAAATTGGGAGCAGTTGGAGGCATTAAATGAGAGGGAATTAAAACTAATGGATGTCTTTAAAAAAAATATATATATTAAACAAAAAAAAACACCTAATGGATGTGATTAAAAGAAACTTAAAGAGACTTCTATAGTTCAATGTATCTTCTACGAAGGAAGAAAAAAACTAATGGTTTGTATATAAATATTAAATAACCTATATAACATATATTACTTAATTACTGATATAGATAAATTTATATAAGTAATTTTTAGTAATATATTAATATATATGTGTATATATATACAAGACATATGAACAAGCTAACAAGTCAGTCAAGCTTTAAACGAGCTGAGCTCGCAAACTCCTATCATATTTTATTGAACGAGTTAGATATGTATCATTTACTAACCGAGCGGGTTTGTATAGTATCGAGCTCGAGTTCGAGTTCGAGTTCGAGTTCGGGTCGAGCTGAACCGAGCGGGTTGTCGAACAGACTGGCTTATTTATAGCCCTCCTCCTCCATCAGAAATGAGTGCTATCATGAGGAAGTAAGGCATTATAGAACGATCCGACTCCAAACACCCGTCTCTTGAAAGGGATCCAACAAAGCTTGTCTTCAACCCTAACTCATTCTGATGGAAGAAGTCTATCAAACAGTCATAGGCTGCTCTAATAAAAAAAAATTTTGATAAGTAATAAGGAGTTTTATTGAAAAAGCAAAAAGAGAAGAAAGAACTGTACAAGAAGAACAAAAAGCACACCCACAAAAAGAACCCCACAACACAAACCCACCCAAGAACCCTCAAAAGCACCCAAAAAACCCCACAAACCCAAACAAATCACTACATCACAGTGATCTTGCCCCTCCTTGCCCGGGATGGCCCGCGAGCAATACCATAATTAATAGAGCTTTCTAAATTTGACAGCTCTCTCTTGCCCTTAAACTTAGGTTGCTCGACCAATTTTTCACCTAAAAATTTCTCAATCTGCTCAAAGTGAAACACCAAAATAGATTCTCTCTCCTCAACGGACAGCACCCCATCAAGCACACCTTTATTCACCCGGAGAAAACTCTCTTCGATATGCTTCAAAGCCACCTTAGTTGTATCATTGACCTTTAATTCTTTCCTCAAGCGCTCAATCAACCCTAATTGGGTATCGGTCAACTCAACAGAAGTGGTGTCAATAAAGGTATCAAAAGTGCAAAAATCCAAAGGAGAGGCCCCTACAGCACACTTCTCAGGATCCAAATCCAGAACCAAAATAGATTCCCTCTCCATCAGACCCACACTCACCGTCTCAAGGGCAGCAAGCACCTCAGAGATGCCACCAGAGGCCAAAGCAGAAGACGAGGCAGAAGGAGCAGAAATCGACCCTAAAAAACCCCGTCGAAGCATGCCCTTCACCGGGAAAGAGTGACAAACAGCCTTATCAGGATTCTGCTCCACCGCCAGCAAGACAGAACCCACCACAACCAAACCCATGGCCCCCGACAGGCCTTCATCCAGAGGCTTCACAGGCGAAACCCCAGCACCCATCACAGGCGATAACTGGTCCTATAGGGGAGGAGAAACGAACCCAGAAGGAGGAAAACCGGACCCATAAATAGAAACGAGACCGGAACCAGGGTCAAAACCGGAAATAGGATCCAAATCGGGAAAATCCGACCCGGTAACCTGATCCAACACAAGGCTCTTATCCGACCTAGAAAACTGAAGCGACCCGGAATCCAGCTCCAACCCTTTAGCAGGCCCGACATCTTTCATCAGCTTGAGCTTGGACTTCACCCGGAATCCCTTGGGCTTCACAGCAGCCCAAACCCACTTCACGAAAATCCTCCAGAAGCTTAAAAACCCTAACTTCTTCGTCTGCCTCACCTTGCTGCCGCCAAGTGACAAGCCAGGCGTCTTCTTCGGCTTCATCGGCCTAGGAGCCTGCCTCTCCAACTCAAAGCAATTCACCACCATTCTCCCAGCTTCGACGTCTCTACATGACTTCATCTTAATCAGGTCCAACACACGCACTTGGTGGACAGCCACTTCGCCCAACACCGCGTGTGACGTGGAGCACCCAATAACAGAACCGGAGCCGGAAGGGGGCACGACCGTGGCTTCAAAAAAAGCCTTCACTTTGCTCAGTTCCCCAGCGAATCTGCCCCATCCCCATCCTTTGCGGCCTTCAGGCAGCACGATAACGTTCCTCCTATTGTCCACCGCTTGTGTAGTGACCACCAAAAATCGACCATTCCTGTTACCACCCCTCCTGACAGTGAGAGCCTTCGATTCCACCCGGATGGATTTGAAGAACTGCTCTGAACCAGATAACCTCAGCAGCTCTTTCAACATTTCTAGCAACCAATCCACCCCCCTGGGACCCAAAAAGACAAACCCTAAAAAACCTCTTCTCCTTTCCTCCATATAGAGCTTCGGTTTACCTTCCTCGACCAAAAAAGAGAAGACTTTGGCCTCCACGAAGAAGCGTGACTCCATTGTGGAGGCCTACCCAAAAAAAACCTAACTTTATCCAAGAGGGGTAGTAGAGAGGGAACGCAGCGGTATCCTTTGCCGGAGTGAGAGAGGCAGGAGTGAGGGAGGAAGAGATAGAGGGTATCAATCTTACATCGTCACCAGAGACGGCGACCTAGGAAAACTTTTTGAAAAAATTTGAAAAAACTGATGAGAGAGAACGGAGCTTTTTTCACTGTAGTGGGAGTTGAAATTCTATGACAACTTTTTTTTTTCTTTTTTTCTTTTTTTCATTTTTTTGAAACCCTAAATTAGCATTTCACCGCAAGGAGTCATTAAAAAACTGTAAATGATCTACCATTGAAGCATCTATAAAGCGAGCAAAACTGAATAACTCTGGGAAAGCTACCTTTAAAGTCTCATCCACACACCAAATATCATGCCAAAATCCTAGCTTAGAGCCACACCCACCTCAAATCTAGTAAATCAAGAAAATTTCTTACAACACTTGATAATATTTTTCAAAGACCAACCCCATACGGTCCTATTAACAACAATAGAACACCACCCACCACCACAAAGTGCCAAATTTGACATCCACTTCTGATGTAGGACAAGGAGCCCCCCCTTGTGGGGCACAAACTAAAAACACATGGTGGTTCGTGTGTTGAGCGAATGGAGCCTCTTAAAGAAGTCCCAAAGGCCATTCCAAGAAGCTCTCTTGAGAAGCCATTCCGAGAGCTTCCAAGAGGCCATTCTGAGAGGCCATCCCAAGCTCTCGAGAGGCCATTCCAAGAAGCCATTCCGAGAGCTTTTGAGAGGCCATCCCAAGAGGTTGTACCGAGGGGCTCGTATTTCCGAAGAACTCATCTTCCCAAGAGGCCTTTCACCGAAGGACTCAATTTCTTGAAGGGCTCATTTTCCGAGCAACCTTTACCGAACGACTCAGTTTACTGAAGGGTTCATCTTCGCGAGAGGCCTTTGCCGAGGAGTTCATTGTGCCAGGCAGAGTTGCTAACAAGCAAGATTATTCAATATCAACATTACCATTGGGTATAGAGCTTGATTGTCAGGTTATTAACAAGTTGGGGTTAACACGGAAGAGCTTTACCATCGGAACTAATCAATGGGTTCTTTCCAACAATAGACTTCAGGTCAAGCATCCCTTACCGTTTGAGCAAGATGACAATTGATCTTCAACAGTGGAAATACAAGAGGTAAAGACATAGTGTCTTACCCGCGGGGTATATGACAGCAGAAGATTTACTAACGGGATTAGCTAATCTTCACGAAGAGTTGACCAATGGGAATGTTCAAGGATTTGATTGACGAGATTTTCAATATTGATGAGATCTATTATTTTGGATCAATTCTAACTAGCACGTTATTGAATCAAATCAAGAAGATTCGCCCCATAAAAGGAAAAGGTTAGCCACAAGGTTGCTGTCAATTTCAATGGACTTCAAGGAAAGATCATAGACTGGATTTTTAGCATTTGTAAATATATTCAAGTTTCTTTTTTTTTTTTTTTTGATAAGTAATGTGAACGTTATAGAAAAAGCGCAAAAAAGTGCAACCCTTATACAAAGAATATACAAAGGAAACCCCTACGGAATATACAAAGAACACATATTCAAGAACTCTTCTATAGTCGAGACATAAATACGGTGATGGGCCAATGCCCACAAGTGTAGCATAGAGATCATATTCTTCCTCATCCCATCCACCAAACACTCCTTATCCTCAAAAGTTCGGGCATTCCTCTCCTACCAAATACACCAAGTGACGCATAAAGGCACCATTCTCCAAGTAACTTTAGAAATATCCCTACCCCCCACCCGATTCCAGCAAGCAAGCAAGTCGAGGAAGCTTTGCGGCATAACCCACTCCACACCAAACAAAGTAAAGACATAGTTCCATAGCCGAGTAGCCACTTCACATTGCAGCAACAAATGATCCATGGACTCCCCATTTTTCTTACACATACAACACCATTTCACTACCACAATACTCATCTTTCTCAAATTGTCATGCTTCAGAATTTTGCCAAGAGCTGCAGTCCACCCAAAAAATGCCACTCGTGGAGGCACCTTAGAGTGCCAAATACACTTCCATGGAAACATCTCATAGGTTTGAGTGGACAAGGCCTTATAGAACGTCTTCACCTCAAACGTACCCTTTTTAGATAGGGGCCAGCGAATACGATCCTCATTACCATGAGAAATCTTACAAGAGTACAATTTTTCAAAGAAAGATGATACCACATCCACCTCCCAATCTAGGACGGAACGCACAAAAATTACATTCCACTCAAACATCCCATTTCTCCAAATAAAATTATCCTTCACCCATGCTTCGTTGTACCTTGCAATAATAAACAAGGAAGGGAACACATGTTTCAACATGTTGATCGGAACACCAAACATCATGCCAAAAACGAACTTTCGATCCTATCCCCCACCTCAAACCTCACTCCCTTGGAAAAAGTATCCCAACCTCGTCTAATGTGCTTCCACAACCCCACACCATAAGGACCCGACACCTCCTTCTAACACCACCCACCGTCCTAATCTTCATATTTGGCTTTAATTATCTTGTACCAAAGAGCTTCACTCTCTATCGCATATCTCCAAAGCCATTTCCCCATAAGTGCTTGGTTAAACTTATGCACATTCCGAAAACCAAGACCTCCAGCCCTTAAAGGACGGCAAATTTGGTTCCAACTAACCAGATGTAGTTTTTTATCATCTCCCATTCCTCCCCACAAGAACTCTCTTTGAATTTTCTCAATCCTTTTGGCCACACTCATAGGAACAAGAAATTTAGTCCAAGTTT
>CM017321.1:28477081-28512797 GCA_006937295.1 Carpinus fangiana
CCCCCCCACATGATTCCAACAAACAAACAAATCTAGGACCTTTTGCGGCATAACCCACTCAATGCCAAATAATGTGAACATATAATGCCATAATCGAGTTGCCACTTCACAATGGATCAACAAGTGATCTACGGATTCCCCATTCTTCTTACACATACAACACCATTCCACTATTACAATAGTTCTCTTCCTCAAGTTATCATGTGTCAAGATTTTCCCAAGTACCGCATTCCACCCAAAGAACACCACCCTTGACGGCACCTTGGATCGCCAAATACTCTTCCCAGGGAACATCTCAGTGGCTGTATTAGACAAGAGCTTATAGAACGACTTCACCTCAAAAACACCTTTTTTAGATGGAGACCAATGAATCCGATCTACATTTTCCTGTGAGATCTTACACGAGTAAAGCATTTCAAAGAAAGTCGATATCATATCCATCTCCCAATCCTGTATAGAACGAATAAAAACGATATTCCACTCCACAACCCCATTCCTCCAATTAAAGTTATCCTTAACCCATGCTTCTTTATACCTTGCAATACGATACAACGACGGGTATGCATGCTTCAACGGCTAATTTCCACACCACTTGTCATGCCAAAATAGAATTTTCGAACCTAAACCCACTTCAAACCTCACATTTCGAGCAAACAAGTCCCATCCTCATCTAATGTGTTTCCACAACCCTACTCCAAAAGGTCCCGACACCTCCTTTGAACACCATCCACCATCTTGCTCGTCATACTTTTCCTTAATTACCTTATACCAAAGTGCCTCCCCCTCAGTCGCATATCTCCAAAGCCATTTTCCCAATAAAGCTTTATTGAACTTGAGTACATTCCGAATACCAAGGCCACCGGCCCTTAATGGACGGCAAACTTGATTCCAACTAACAAGATGCAATTTCTTTTCATCACCCATTCCTCCCCATAGGAAATCTCGTTGAATCTTCTCGATCCTATTAGCCACACTCATAGGAACCGGAAATAAAGATAAGTAATACGTTGGAAGATTAGATAACGTACTCTTTATTAAAGTTAATCGCCCTCCCTTTGATAGATATATTTTCTTCCACCCTGCCAACCTCCGCTCCATCTGCTCCGTCACCCCATTCCACATAGAGGTATCCTTATATGCAGCCCCTAGTGGCAGCCCCAAATATTTCATGGGCAAACCAGCAACTCTACACCCAAGATATGCAGCTAAATTCCCAATATTTTCCACTTCTCCTACAGCCATCAATTCTGATTTGCCAAGATTTACTTTCAGCCCCGAAACAGCCTCAAAACATAAAAAAATAAGACGTACATACCGTAATTGTTCCAGGCATGCTTCACAGAAAATCAACGTATCATCGGCAAAAAGAGAATGAGCAACTACCAAATCTGATAAAGCCCTCTCTCCCACAGCAAATCCTGATAATAAACCTTGCTCTACAATCGCATTTACCATCCTACTCAAAGCCTCCATCACCAACACAAATAATAGCAGTGAGAGCGGATCCCCTTGCCTTATTCCCCTTGAACTATTAAAGAAACCCTCTGGAGTACCGTTTACTAAAATTGAGAACCAAGCTGACGAGATACACCACTCGATCCATCCCCTCCATCGCTCTCCAAATCCACACCTCTTCATCAAGTATAATAAAAAATCCCAATTCACATGATCATAGGCTTTTTCCAAGTCCAACTTACATATTACACCCAGCATACCGGACCGCATACGAGAATCCAATACTTCATTTGCAATCAGCACCGAATCAAGAATTTGACGCCCTCCTATGAACGCATTTTGGGAATTAGATATAATCTTACCCAAAACATTTTTCATTCTATTTGCCAGCACCTTGGACAGAATTTTATACATTCCTCCCACCAAACTAATAGGCCGAAAATCCTTCATCTCCACCGCATCCACCTTTTTTGGAACCAAGGTCACAAAGGTAACATTCAAATTCTTCACTAGTTGTCGTCTTCTATAAAATTCAGAAAAAACAGCCATGATGTCATGTTTCACCACCGTCCAACCTTTACCGAAGGACTCATTTTCCTGAGCAACCTTTACCAAAGGACTCAGTTTACTGAAGGGTTCATCTTCCCGAGAGGCCTTTGCCAAGGAGTTCATTGTGCCAGGCAGAGTTGCTAACAAGCAAGATTATTCAATATCAACATTACCATTGGGTAAAGAGCTTGATTGTTAGGTTATTAACAAGTTAGGGCTAACACGGAAGAGCTTTACCATCGGAACCAATCAATGGGTTCTTTCCAACAACAGACTTCAGGTCAAGCATCCCTTACCGTTTGAGCAAGATGACAATTGATCTTCAACAATGGAAATACAAGAGGTAAAGACATAGTGTCTTACCTGCGGGGTATTGACAGCGGAAGATTTACTAACGGGATTAGCTAATCTTCACGAAGAGTTGACCAATGGGAATGTTCAAGGATTTGATTGACGAGATTTTCAATATTGATGAGATCTATTATTTTGGATCAATTCTAACTAGCACGTTATTGAATCAAATCAAGAAGATTCGCCCCATAAAAGGAAAAGGTTAGCCACAAGGTTGCTGTCAATTTCAATGGACTTCAAGGAAAGATCATAGACTGGATTTTTAGCATTTGTAAATATATTCAAGTTTCTTTTTTTTTTTTTTTTTGATAAGTAATGTGAATGTTATAGAAAAAGCGCAAAAAAGCACAACCCTTATACAAAGAATATACAAAGGAAACCCCTACGGAATATACAAAGAGCACATATTCAAGAACTCTTCTATAGTCGAGACATCAATACGGTGATGGGCCAACGCCCACAAGTGTAGCATAGAGATCATATTCTTCCTCATCCCATCCACCAAACACTCCTTATCCTCAAAAGTTCGGGCATTCCTCACCCGCCAAATACACCAAGTGACGCATAAAGGCACCATTCTCCAAGTAACTTTAGAAATATCCCTACCCCCCCACCCAATTCCAGCAAGCAAGCAAGTCGAGGAAGCTTTGCGGCATAACCCACTCCACACCAAACAAAGTAAAGACATAGTTCCGTAGCCGAGTAGCCACTTCACATTGCAGCAACAAATGATCCATGGACTCCCCATTTTTCTTACACATACAACACCATTCCACTACCACAATACTCCTCTTTCTCAAATTGTCATGTGTCAGAATTTTGCCGAGAGCTGCAGTCCACCCAAAAAATGCCACTCATGGAGGCACCTTAGAGTGCCAAATACACTTCCATGGAAACATTTCATAGGTTTGAGTGGACAAGGCCTTATAGAACATCTTCACCTCAAACGTACCCTTTTAGATGGGGACCAGCGAATACGATCCTCATTACCATGAGAAATCTTACAAGAGTACAATTTTTCAAAGAAAGATGATACCACATCCACCTCCCAATCTTGGACGGAACGCACAAAAATTACATTCCACTCAAACATCCCATTTCTCCAAATAAAATTATCCTTCACCCATGCTTCGTTGTACCTTGCAATACTAAACAAGGAAGGGAACACATGTTTCAACATGTTGATCGGAACACCAAACATCATGCCAAAAACGAACTTTCGATCCTATCCCCCACCTCAAACCTCACTCCCTTGGAAAAAGTATCCCAACCTCGTCTAATGTGCTTCCACAACCCCACACCATAAGGACCCGACACCTCCTTCTAACACCACCCACCGTCCTAATCTTCATATTTGGCTTTAATTATCTTGTACCAAAGAGCTTCACTCTCTATCGCATATCTCCAAAGCCATTTCCCCATAAGTGCTTGGTTAAACTTATGCACATTCCGAAAACCAAGACCTCCAGCCCTTAAAGGACGGCAAATTTTGTTCCAACTAACCAGATGTAGTTTTTTATCATCTCCCATTCCTCCCCACAAGAACTCTCTTTGAATTTTCTCAATCCTTTTGGCCACACTCATAGGAACAAGAAATTTAGTCCAAGTTTATTCAAGTTTCTTCATTTAAGTTTTTTTTTTTTTTTTTTTTTTTTTTGATTAATCAGAAGAATATATTAAGAAGCGCAGAGGGGCGCAACCCTTAGTACACAGGGAGTATACAAAGGGGGCTAGGGGGAAGAGGAGAAAAGAACGAGAAAATCAGAAAAACTAATCACCCGCGGGGCCAACCAGCCCGCTGTCCAAGTGAATAGGGTAAAAAGAAAAAAGTGGAGGAGCTCCTCACTAGACCTCGAAGAATCCTCGAAACATCTAGCATTTCGCTCTCTCCAAATACACCACATAATACAAAGAGGCACCATTTTCCACACCACGGCACTTCTAGGACGACCACTCGACCACCAGCTAGCAAGTAACTCCCTAACTGAGCGAGGCATAACCCAATAAAGACCAAACCGGGCGAAGAAGGCATCCCACAAGGCTCTCGCCGCCCCACAATGAAGAAGAAGATGGTCAACCGACTCCTCATCCGATTCACATAACCAACATCTATTTACCACCACCATACCCCTCCTCCGAAGATTATCCACCGTAAGAATCTTGCCATGGGCAGCCGTCCAAGCAAAAAACGCCACTCTAGGAGGAGCCTTAGATCTCCAAATGCTCTTCCAAGGGAACGAAATAGCCCTAGTGGGGGAGAGAACTCGGTAAAAAGACTTGACCTCGAACGAACCCTTGTGCAAAGGCACCCACCACAACTTGTCAACCCCTACCCCTCTCATCTTACAGTCATACAAGCATCTGTAAAACGAGGCCAACACCTCCACCTCCCAATCGTGACTCAGCCTAGTAAACTGGATGTTCCATTGAATGATACCACTAGAGAACTCCATATTGTCCGCAATAGTCGCCTCCTTAAATCTGGCAATGTTAAACAAACCAGGAAAAACTTCCTTAAGAGCATTATCCCCACACCAAATATCCTCCCAGAAGCGAATTTTAGAGCCATCACCAAGAACAAATCTAATATGGTTCCTAAAAATCTGCCAACCCTTACAAATGTATTTCCAGAGACCCACCCCATGAGATCCAGAGATGTCCCCCGAGTACCAACCTCCCCAGTCCGACCCATATTTAGCTACCAAAACCGACCTCCACCAGGCCCCCTCCTCATGAGCAAACCGCCACAGCCACTTACCCAAGAGAGCTTGATTAAACCTCCTTATACTACGGATACCTAATCCTCCCTCATCCAAGGGGGAGCAAACCTTGTCCCACTCAACCAAATGCATCTTTACCTCATCATTCAACCCTCCCCAAAGAAAATCCCGTTGAATCTTCTCAATACGCTTAGCCACCAGCGCGGAGATAGGAAATAAAGACATCATATAAGTAGGCAAGTTCGATAAGGTGCTTTTGATCAGTGTAACCCTACCTCCCTTGGAAAGATACGACCTCTTCCAAGGAGCCAACCTCCAACCATCAGCTCTTCCAACTCCACCCACATAGTTTTGAGCTTGAAAGAAGCCCCCAAAGGCAGCCCCAAATACTTCAAAGGCAACGTGCCAGTACCACAGCCCAACAACCCGGCAAGTTGATCCACATCACCAACAGAGCCAACTGGAATCAAAGCAGACTTACCCAAATTAACCTTGAGAACTGAAACCGCCTCAAAACAGACAAGTAAAGCCCCCAAACGTCTGATGTGGCTATCAGACGCCCCACAGAAGACCAATGTATCGTCTGCAAATAGAAGGTGAGAAACAACGACCCGATTCTACTCATTGGAGCCCACCGAGAACCCCGAAATCAGATCCCTAGAGGAAACAGCACCGATCATCTTACTAAACGCCTCCATAACCAAGACAAATAAGAAAGGAGAGAGAGGATCTCCTTGGCGCACCCCTCGAGAACTTCCAAAAAAACCAGAAGGAACACCATTGAGCAACACTGAAAACCGGGCAGTCGAGATGCATTGCTTGATCCATGAACACCATTTCTCCCCAAAACCGCAACGCCTCAATAAATAAAGAAGAAAGTTCTAGTTGACATGATCATACGCCTTCTCCATATCCAATTTACACAACACCCCAGGAACTCCTGATTTAAGCCTACTATCCACACATTCATTCGCTATAAGAACCGAGTCTAGGATCTGACGCCCTTTCACAAAAGCATTTTGCGGCTTGGAAATAATCTTGTCCATAACTCTCCTCATCCTATTGGCCAACACCTTGGCTATAATCTTGTAAACCCCACCCACAAGGCTAATAGGGCGAAAATCCGATATCTCCTTGGCCCCTTGGAACTTAGGGATAAGCGAGATAAAAGTACAATTAATGCTCTTCACAAATTTACCTTGAGAATGGAAGTCTGCGAAATAACCACTTCCCTAAAGAGCTCGGTTGAACGTATTTTCCATTTAGTCCAATATTTTCTTCTTAAAAGGATTCATTGCCTTTTAACTTTAGTTTTCCAACATTAGGCGATTTTCCCATAATTAGGTTTCTAGCAATTAGTTTATTTCCTTTGAAGGCTATGTATTTTCTACAATTTAAAGAGACCTCATTGTATGAAGAAAACAACTTTTTCAAAAGCATGCGCCATAACCACTTCCCTAAAGAGCTCGGTTGAACAGTAGTATATTTCAGACCCCACACCCCCCTTCTTAAAGTGGAGTACAATCTTAGACCAACTAACTAGGTAAAACTTGAACTCTTCTCTAATACTACCCCATTAAAAGTCTTGTTGTAACTACTCTATGTGATTAGCAACACCTGGAGGGAATAAGAGACCCGCAATATAAATTACTCTCAATCAAGGTAATCCTACCGCCCTTAGGCAAGTACAACCACTTCCAACCAACCAAACAACACTCTATTATTTTAACAACGCCATCCCAAATAGATTTGACCTTACAAAAACCTCCCAATGAAAGGATTAGGTATTTGAATAGCAAAGAAGATACCCTACCACCCAGAATACAAGCCAGACCCCCTACAACCAAGAATACAGACCTTTACATTGTCAACATTACCAACAGAAACCAATTATGACTTAGCCAAATTAATCTTCAAACCGGAGATAACTTCATAACACAAAAACAAACATTGCAAATATTGGAGGTGACCTGGATTTGCCCCACAAAAAATCAAAGTGTCATCTGAAAACAGAATAGAGATATTTAAGCACATCATACTTCCGAACCCCACAGAAAAACCTAATAAAAAAACCCCTTAACTGCAGTAGAGAGCATCTTAATTAAGGCCCCCAAAACAAGGTCCCCGCATCAAGCCACGAGCTATTAGAAAAAGACCAATGGGAATGTAGTACATCAGAAAAGAAAAACACACCGAAAAAATACAATGAGATATCCAACCACACCATTTCTCCCCAAAACAGCACCTCCTCAACATATACAACAAAAAAACTCATTTAACATGATCATAGGCCTTTTCTATATCCAATTTCGAAAAGCATACCCAACTCCCCAAATCTAATTATACTGTCAAAGCATTCATTAGCAATAAGAATGGAATCTAGACTTTGTCTTCCTTAGACGACTACATTTTTGTGTTATGGAAATGATCTTCTCCAAGACCACTTTCAACCTATTAGCCAATAATTTGGCAACTATTTTTTAAATTCTACTCACAAGACTAATAGGTCAAAAATGATCATTGACATTTCTAAAGGAACAAGCCACAGTAAACTTTTCCTCACAATCTTCAATTTTTTTCAGCCACCCTCTTATCCCAGATAACCATATCCAGCTGGAAGCCCCTCTAGAATCTAAACAACACTTATCCACGTATTGACAACCCCACAAACTACACACAAGAATACAAAACAAATTCTCCAATTTAGTTTCCTGAAAACAAACATCTACCTTCTACTCCCCAAGTAAATTGCAAACCCTTGGTCACTTATCCCCCTCATTCAACCCTCTCACATTCCAAGATAACAATTTAGGCTTCGTAAAAAACCGAAAAACCCTTCGCATTAACTCTTCCCCGGCTAGAACTTCCACTTTCAAAATCATAGTTAACAGAAGAAGCCCATGTTTTTATTTCACTTTAACCTCTATTGACTAGTTTGGAATTGGATGCCAACTCCTGATAGTGACTCACTTAGATGTCTGTAAACCAGGAAACAGTTTGACAATTTCAACTGTCTCCAAACCCAAATCTATCAAGCAGATAAACAGAACCGTCTGAACCAACATAATATAGGACTCTCAATATCAAGCTTACAAATTAAACCAGCAATTCTCCTTCTTATCTTGCTATCTAAACATTTATTGGCAATAAGAGTAGAATCTAGGATTTGTCTCCCCCTCAACAGAAGCACAATGCGAGTTTGACACTCATTTAGCCAACTGTCTTCATTCTATTAACCAGAACTTTTGCTAGTAGCTTATGCATGCTATCAAACAAGCTAATTGGACGGAAGTCCTTAATGTTTTCTGCACCCATCTTATTTGACACCAAAGTGATGAAAGGTGCATTCAGAGATTTTTTAAATCAACAAGTATTTGGAAATCCATTAAAAATCCCTTCATATCATTTTCCACTAGTCAGCAACAATGCTGAAAGAAAAAACCATAGTAAAACCATCCAGGCCACTTATATGGACTATTGATCTAGTTAATCTATCAAAGAAACCACTTATATCGTACCATCTAGGCAAGCTATACTAGGGGAGATTGAAATCAATATTACCTGGTCGAGTGCACAAGCAAAAAGATCTAGCACATGTCCTTGATGTACAAGCTGCCTTGAAAGTCCCTCATAGAACTTCACAGCTTTGTGATAAAGTGGAGCAGCATCTTTGTCTAGGTCCTTGTGAGAACGAATTGGTTCAGACAAATTCTTCAATACAATCTGCAAAATGTTTGATAATGCAAAGCTCAGCAGAAAAAAGGGGAAAAAAAAATTAAAAAAATAAAAGAGCAAAACAAAAACCAAAAGTACAGAGATCTAATCCAAGTATTTCATATACATTCATGTTTAAAGGTCTAAAATATAAAAGCAAGAAGAGATTCACAATCTTCTGAAAAGCAGCAAATAAAAGAAATTCCCAATCTAATTAAACTGAAAACAAAAATTAAGAACCTTATTCACCGCTCTTACTAAGGACTTGGGAAGCACTCAAAACATTTTTAGTAAACTAGAAATGTTTTTTTTTTTATCGGNTTCTTCAATACAATCTGCAAAATGTTTGATAATGCAAAGCTCAGCATAAAAAAGGGGAAAAAAAATTAAAAAAATAAAAGAGCAAAACAAAAACCAAAAGTACAGAGATCTAATCCAAGTATTTCATATACATTCATGTTTAAAGGTCTAAAATATAAAAGCAAGAAGAGATTCACAATCTTCTGAAAAGCAGCAAATAAAAAGAAATTCCCAATCTAATTAAACTGAAAACAAAAATTAAGAACCTTATTCACCGCTCTTACTAAGGACTCGGGAAGCACTCAAAACATTTTTAGTAAACTAGAAATGTTTTTTTTTTATCAGTAAAAAAAAACAAAAAACAAAAAAATGTTAATTGAGATATGCAACAAAAGAAAGTTAAGTCGCTCTTTCTCTAAGAAGTACAATAAGTTCCGCATATTCATAATTCTAGTGTCGTCAAAATCCAGGGATTGAATAAATCATTCTCAAAATTTCACTTATTGAAAAAATGGAAATAATGGTTAAGCATAATATGTTCGCCTGTGGCATTATTAATATCCCAAAGCTCCAGTCAGTCAATTATAACACTTTGATGGTGCAAAGCTTGGTGTGAGCATTTGCCAATTTAATTAGCCACAAAGGCCAGGAGAACAGTAACTGGTTCAGCAACCTTTTTTCCTTTTTTCCCAAACATCAAAAAAACCTATTTCCTCATGCTCCCACACCTTCTCCCAACCTCCATTAGATCTCTACAGCACTCAACTTCCAATGTCCTGCATTTGAGAAAGCACAAGATACAGGAGATATTTGAGGCTTCATCTCTTTCATTCAAATTAAATGGATAAGAAACACCATTTTCTTCCTTGAAAACCATCATGTGGTACAGGGGACTTTACATCTGCTTCTTTAGCTAAATTCTGAGTGATTTAGGGATGAACAGGTTGCTTATAATATTCATCCATCTGATTGACTTTGTCAGCTGCCTCATTTGTTTTCTTGCTGATTATTAGATGCTTTCATATTACATCTAAAGAATAACTTCCCAAGAAAAAATCCGATCTATGGTACCAAGAAATGAGTTCCAAGTTAAATTATCATCTGAACTTCATTAAATTCACAAGAAAACCCCTTAAAATCTATAATATTATAAGGGGGTACAAATTTTTTTATTTTTTTTTTATAGATTAAGGGGGTACAAATTAATTCTTGTTCAAATGGAACCTCCTCCCTTTGGAAGAACAAGGTGGAAAACGAGGCCATAGGTTCAAACTCCATCAAGTACATGTGTAAATCACCCAAAAAAATAATAATAAATAAATAGGGGCATGTCCCCCACCCCCCACTATTCGTTGCCTCTTATCATATACTACTTATCAAAGTCACTACTATAAAACCATGGGACATCTCAAAGATGCATCATGTCCATGTGTGGTGGACATTATGGCAATGAATATTTGATTTTCTATCAGAGCAGTTAATAGAAAGGAACATTATTGCAATTAATTATTTTTTTTTTTTTTTTTTTTTTTTTTTGGATGAATTCACAGAACTGAGCATACACAAGCATAGAAAATGAAAATGGAACTGTATTATCATTAAGGAGTTCATAGAAAATGTAAAACCAGCAGTACTTACAGCACCGGGGCCTTCGGTTGATGGACCACCAATAAACGCCAAAATTCTAGCCCCAGAACCAGGAACACACGCTCCTAACAAACTGGCCGCGATACTCAACGCCGTGCCGGTGCACCTAGTAGCCCGCAGGTCGGCAGGCACCCCCCAAGGATCCTTCTGTAACTCCTCCAAAACCTTTTAAACAGAAAGAAATGAAATCTTTGTGTATACTGAAGTGATGAACAAAAAAGAAGAAGAAGAAGAAGAAAAAGACGAGATTGAAATTCTGGGTGGTACCGAGTTAAAGGCGAACTCGCAGTGGGACTTGGGCAACAGAAAGCGTGAAATGCTCTCAGTAGAAAGCCCGTCCCTGGCACCAGCAATGACACCGGTGGCGGGCTTGGGCTTCTTGGCAAAAAAGTTCATTTGCTCAAGGAGCTGGTCCTTGGACACTTCCTTGGACCCCTTGAACACGTACGTCTTGGGGATCTGCCCGAACCCTAATTCGTGGACGTGCACGAAAGTCCCAAAGGTGATCAGCCCCAGCAGGGAATTGTCGGGCAATAAATCAATGGCCTGGGATAGCGCGGACTTGAGGAAAAGCATCTCCTCCTCGATGACGCAGGTGTCGACGACAAACATGAAGACAGGCAGGGGAGGGGCCTGGGAGGGGGAGGGAGTTTGGTCGTACTCGATGGTAGTGTATTGGGGAAAGAGCTCGGCGGGGAGATTGTCATCGGAGATGGAGGAGTAGGCGGGGGGGAAGTGGTTGCGCTGGAAGCAGAAGGGGCAAATCCAGATCTTGGCGGCGAAATCGACGATGGAGAAGGGGTTTAGGACGGAGCGGCAGGTGCGGCAGCGGAGTGCGGAGTAGGGGAGGACGGGCATGTTTGGGAAGGGCTTGTTTGGGGTATAGATGGCGGACACCGGGACCACGCAGTTGCTGGCCTCTTGCTTCGTGCCCGGGATCACGTTCCACGCCATTCGGACGCCGTCAAGCGATTCTAACTCTACGAACTCCGCCATTCTGATTCCTTGTATTCAATTCTGCAACATATTTCTCTTCTTATTATTATTACAATCAACGCTCATCAAAAACTTTACTCTTCTTCATTTTTTAATTATGGCTTTGCAGTGCATGGAAAAGTGGTAATGCGTTGATCCACCTATGGCGACGACGGCAGCTCCGATTAGAATCTAATAAACGCACCAAAAACAAAGGCATTATCCATATTTTTCCACGTCATCCATCCAATGCACACGTTTTTCTTTTCTTTTTTTTTTTGGGGGGCGAGTACAGTAGAAAAAACAACGAGAAGAAAAGAAATTAAAAAAAAAAAAAATCAAAACAAAACAAAACAAAAGAACCAAACTAAGAAAGCAATAAAGAGACTAGAGGACCCTTTCCACTAGTAATAGGAACAGAGAGAAAAAGAGGGGGGTAACAAGGAATGCAATTTCAAGTCGTGGCCCAATGTGCTTCATAATGAGTACAAAGGTTTGCATTTTTTATGACCTTCCTAACTTCCCAGAAGGAAGATGTTGGGATAGAGTCAAAAGTATTTAAGATAATAGATGAAATCTGTCAATCTTGAGAAATATTGGGTTGTCGAAGAGCAAGTATAACAACTTGAGAATCACCTCTGAGAAGAAGAAGAAAAAAATACCAATACAGAGCGAAGAGGCTAGTGACATTGCCAAATGAGCTGCAAGAGCTTCCCCGTAATTACAGGCAAACAAGCAAGACTCACTTGAGAAATCATTTGAATTATAGAGCCACAAGAATCTCAAAGAATCTCAAACAGCTGTATCAAAATTTATCTTAAACTAATAATTGAGAGGAGGAATCCAGGATTCTTTTGATAAAGAAGACTTATTTTTCCATGCATGAAAGTGCTCCGAAGCAATTTTGTTGATATGGGCAGAGATACTACAAGTAGGGGTGGTCGTCGATCGGTTTCGGAGAAAGTCAGAAGGGTTTTTTCTTGACCGCACTAGAGTTGGTAAAGTCGGAAATTTCACCGACTTTACCCACCGGACCACTCTACCGAAATCGACCGACACCGACAAGTCGGTTACGGTTTCGGTCGGCTAAAGTCAGTTTGGGCTGGATCCGACGGCCAGCGGTTCTCCATTTCTGATCGGAGCTGAGCCTGTGAAATCCTCTCACGCCGCGTCAGATTCAGATCTGCCGGATTCGACAGCCAGTGAGAAAGATCTGCTTCTCTGATTCGCCAGCCAGGGAGACAGATCTGCGAATCTGAGAGAGAGAGAGAGTGGGTTGAGTTTCTGTGTGGTTGAAGCCGATCGGAGCTGAGGTGAGATGAAAGTGAGACAGAGAGAGGCGATGTCGAAGGTTCTGGACAGGTTCAGCCGAAGTCGGTAATGTCGGGGCAGTGTCGGTCGAAAACCGACTTTTTCCAAATCCCTACCGCCTACCGAACCGACATTGTCGAAAATGAAAAATCTGTACCGCCTACCGTCCGGCGAGTTGTCGGCGACGGTCAGTCACTGTCGGCCGATGGTCGGCACACGGCTGGTACACGGCAGGCGGTGAAAATGCCCACCCCTAACTACAAGCATCAACAATTTTGACATCATGAAGGCTTTATTTCAATAGAACCATAAGAGATCACATATTACTGAAGCAAAAATTTGGAATTTATGATGCTCAACGATTTGTATGGCAAGAGACGAGCCAGGAGAGAGAATCACATTTATCCAATTAACCATATTTGAGCAATTCATAGCCGAGGAGTCTAAAGGCCAAAAGGAATTTCGCCACACAACTCAAGCAAAAATGCAGTTGAAAAAAAGATGTTGTAAAGAGTCCATGGCATTTTTGCATAGAGGGCAAAGGTTCAAAGAGATTTTTTTAAAAAAAAGATGGAAATATAGCATCCAATCTAGCTTTTGTGGGAAGAATATCCCAAGCAATTTTCCAAAACATTTAATCTCCATATTGATTTCCAGAGAAAGTTGGGAACCGGTAGTCTTGCTGGGGAGGACGAGAATTAATAATCGAAAGATAAGCCGAATTGGTGTAAAATTTTCAGGAACAAGAAGTCCAGAGATAATGATGGATAGGATTTGAGGAGATTCTGATTTTTAAAATTTCTCTAACTGTGTTTTGATCAAAAAGAGCTATAATTGTAGAGAGATTCCATTGACACTACACAAAAATGGGGTGTTTTTAACGTGTTAGGAGTTTGGTAAAAAATGCCACATCAAAACTTTTTGACGTGGCATTAAGCAACACATCAAAAAAGTAATTTTTGACGTGTTAATATTGCAAAGTTTTGACGTGTCAATATTAACACATCAAAAATTACTAACGTGTTAAAAATGCCACGTCAAAAAATTTAAATTAATTTTTCCAAAACAAAATTTATATTCCATTTTTAAGTTTTTGACGTGGGAAGGGAGTGCCACGTCAAAATTTTTTGACGTGGCATTTTACCACTTCAAAAAATTTTGACGTGGTGAAAAGCCACCAAGCCAAAAATTTCAAAATTAATAAAATTACTAAAATTAATAATATTAATTATGTTAATTACATTAATACATAATATTATGGTTTAAACTTATTTGAGTTAACTGTATGTTTTTTTTTTTTTCTCTTCCAAATTACAAGTTTAAGAGTCATGGTTGATCACTTAGACTTTATCTATAGAGTAATAACCTCAATTATCTTATAAAAGTTTAAGAGACTAAGTTAACATATTAAAACGATTATTATTTATGCTCGATCAATTATGCAAAATCAAATAAGTTGTCATGTCATAACTGATGACGTGGCCACTTGTACCAAGTGTCAAATTTTCATTCGTCTACTTGTCAGTCCGTTAGGTTAACTAACAGTCAGCTGACAGAATGATTAATTTGGTTACTTTTCAAAACCACAAGAACTAATTTTTTTCATTTTTCAAACCCTAAGGGAAAAAATTAAAGTTTTGAAACCCTAGGAAGAGATTAGGTATTTAACCCTTAATTAATTTAGCTAAACCATATATATTTATAAAAATAATTTAAGAAACCCTAAACTTTCCATATTAATTTGCTAATTAGGTAGTTTCCATATTTAATCAAAATATTTTAAGAAACCCTAAACTTTCTATATTTGATTTGCTAATTAGGTAGTTTCCATATTTAATCAAAATATATTAAGAAACCCTATACTTTCCATAATTATAGTTAAACTTTTCAAACCCTAACGGTCAGCTAACATCTTGAGGTTCATGTGTTGATTTATTCTTAAAAAAATATTCTTATTCAAAAATAATTTTTACAATTTGTAACTTTTGAAAATATGAAAATATTCTGATAAAATAACACATGGCTCAATTTATGTCTTACTAGGAGTATAAGGTTTTAGAAGAGTGTTTTTAACACAATTAATGTGTGATTCTAGGCAAAAGTCTACTATATTAAAAACTTAAAAGAACAAGAAGCTAGAGATGTATCATCTTCCCCATCTTAGGAAAATAGTTTTTTTTTTATTATTATTTTTTTTTAATGTTGTCTTCTAGAGTTGCAATTAGATTTTGTTTTTCAAATGTCTCTTCGAAATTCTAATGATTCATTTGTTTGTTAAAATTAGCAGAAGTAATTGGAAAGTTGGCCATTTAAAATAAATCGATCATTTTCACATATAATGTCAAAGTACCTTAATGGGATGAATAGGTGATGTGCGGTAGTAATATTTTGGAGTAGCCAAACCCATGAAATCATTAGTAGCTTTGATATATTATTTATACAGCAGTTCTGATATGTTATTTATGTTGAGACGATGTTGTTAAAAGAAAAATTATTCCATTGCAATTTTTCTGACTTATTGTATTATATTGGGTCGCGTCACATGAAAAATAAGATATTTTTCACTTAAGCCTGTTTATCTATGTTTTCTCTCTGGCAGACATTCCTGACGAATGAGAAAATTCTTTCACTCTCTATCTTTCTTTCTTTCTTTTTTTATTTTTTATTTTTTTTATTTAAACATTAGTTATTCAATCACCTCTTTTTCTTTTTATTTATTTATTTAAACATTAGTTATTCAATCACCTCTTCCACTCTCTATCTTTCTTTCTTTCTTTTTAAACATTACTTATTCAATCACCAATCAAGGCCTTCTATTTCTCTTCCTCACGTTGGTTCATTTTTATGACATTTGTTAATAAGTCCTCCAAGTTTCTAAATCCTATTTGCATGCCAAAATATTTTTACCAATTTACTAAACAGCCCCTGAACTTTGGTCCTTCTCCACTTTCCATATTTTGCATGCAATCCTTGGGCTTTTCAATTTAAAGCCCAAAACTCTTGAATTTATCCTTAAGTGGCTGACCCTTAACGGGTTTTTCCTCTTGCATTAACATTTGTCAACCCATTAAACATCACTAGGCCAATTTTCCATTTATCCCATTAACCAAAAATTTGCCAATTTCACTCCTTTAGCTAAAAATCAAACAATTTAATTCCAACTTTTTCTTTAAAAAAAATCAACCCAAGCCGAAAATAATTATTTAATTTTAAATCCACCTTTATAGAATCAAAATCTCAAACAATTATCTCCAAAACAATCATAATTCCACGTAAAAATCATTATCCAATTTAATTAAAGAATAATAATGACCATAATAATATCAAAATATTGAGTAATGTTATAAGGCTTCCTAGAGTCTTCTTATGGTCATCCTAAATGTGATGTGACTTTTAAAATTACCGTTGAATTTAATATGTGATTTATTAACTTTTGATCTATTGATGATTTTAAAAGTCACGTCACATTTTGGATAACTCTAGGAAGACTTATAGCATTACTTCAAAATATTTACTTCCTTAAAAATGATTAAAAATCCTACTTATCCTAAGAATAAATTATTTATCCAATACTACTAAAATAATTCCATAATTTAGAAAATAATTCCTTTAAATCAACGAAATTAATATTCTAGTAATAAAATATTATAAATCCACATCCGTAAAATAAAAGTTCCTCGCTTATGTAATGAAAATCGGAGCATTACACATTTTGAGAATTTTTATTCTCTTTTTTTTTTATTATTAAATATAACTAATTAATTTGTTTTAATTTATAATTCTTAAAAAAAAAAATTGTAATTTTTTTGACGTGCCACATGGACACGTTAGAATTTTCTAACATCACTTGCTGACATGTCAGAAAAGTTCCTCAAGAAGGAACCATGCAAGTTGTCCCCATTTTTTTTTTTTTGGGTAGGTACCTTTTGCCCCTATGAACTACAGCGTTTAGGCACTTTCTCCCATAAATTACTAACTATGATACTTGACCCCATCAAAATACCATTTTATGACACCTTCCCGCCTTTCGTCAGTCAAAGGGGTTAAAACTAACAGTCAACGGTCATGTGACTTGCCTGTGTGATTTTACATTTTTTTTCTTTCTATTTTTGCCCTCACTTCAAATTTTTGGATTATGGTTTATGAGGGTATAAGCGTCATTTTATTGATCTAAAGTGATGGCAAAAATGGAAGGAGAAAAATGTTTAAAATGGTTGACTATTAGATTTAACCCATTTGACTAATCGAATGAGGGAAAATGTCATAAGATGGTAGTTTAATGGGGTCAAGTGTCATAGTTNAAGGCTTCCTAGAGTCTTCTTATGATCATCCTAAATGTGATGTGGCTTTTAAAATTACCGTTGAATTTGATATGTGATTTATTGACTTTTGATCTATTGGTGATTTTAAAAGTCACGTCATATTTTGGATAACTCTAGAAAGACTTATAGCATTACTCCAAAATATTTACTTCCTTAAAAAGGATTAAAAATCCTACTTATCCTAAGAATAAATTATTTATCCAATACTACTAAAATAATTCCATAATTTAGAAAATAATTCCTTTAAATCAACGAAATTAATATTCTAGTAATAAAATATTATAAATCCACATCCGTAAAATAAAAGTTCCTCGCTTATGTAATGAAAATCGGAGCATTACACATTTTGAGAATTTTTATTCTCTTTTTTTTTTTATTAAATATAACTAATTAATTTGTTTTAATTTATAATTCTTAAAAAAAAAATTGTAATTTTTTTATGTGCCACATGGACACGTTAGAATTTTCTAACATCACTTGCTGACATGTCAGAACAGTTCCTCAAGAAGGAACCATGCAAGTTGTCCCCATTTTTTTTTTTTTGGGTAGGTATCTTTTGCCCCTATGAACTACAGTGTTTAGGCACTTTCTCCTATAAATTACTAACTATGATACTTGACCCCATCAAAATACCATTTTATGACACTTTCCCCCCTTTTATCAGTCAAAGGGGTTAAAACTAACGGTCAACGGTCATGTGACTTGCCTGTGTGATTTTACATTTTTTTATTTCTATTTTTGCCCTCACGTCAAATTTTGGATTATGGTTTATGAGGGTATAAGCGTCATTTTATTGATCTAAAGTGATGGCAAAAATGGAAGGAAAAAAATGCTTAAAATGGTTGACCATTAGATTTAACCCATTTGACTAACCGAATGAGAGAAAATGTCATAAGATGGTAGTTTAATGGGGTCAAGTGTCATAGTTGGTAGTTAATGGGGGGAAAGTACCAATGTGTTGTAGTTCATGGGGGCAAAAGATAATTACCACTCTTTTTTTTTTTTTTTTTCCTTCTCTCTCCTTTTCTCCCTCCCGCGCTCCAATTCTCTCCCTCCCTCCAACTGCTTCTCTTCTTCTTCCTCAAATTTTTCCATCTCTTTTCATCACCTCCGGCACCTCTCCATCCCCGTCTGTCTTTCATCGGCCACCAGCCAGCTCCATCTCTCCATCAACCTACAGCTACACACTCAGGTATTTATATATATTATATATTTATATTTTAAGAATATGAATATATTTGTAAAAAACAAAATTTATTTTTAGCCCACCATATCTTGACACGTGTCCTCTTCCGATAGGTCCAGCATTGCGGTCAACTGTTCTCCGGCAACTCCTTCAGTAGGTCCGGTGCTCCTCCTCAGCTATTTTTTAGTGTGTATATATATATATTACATATATTTATATAAATAATAAAATGTCTTAATTAAAGTGGCAGTTTTTGGGATTTGAAAAAATTGGTATGTATGCATGTTTAGTGATTGATAAATTTGGCCTAATATGTAGAGATAAAAAATATATATATTGTTGTGACCAAATTGATTTAAATTATATATATTTTATTTTTTTGGAATATATGGTAGCTAGGTATAGTACGTATACCTAAATTGCATGCATGCAAATTGTTTACTTAATGCTAGTTTTTATGTTTCTAGAAAAAAAAAAAATATATATATATATGATGTTTAGGGTTTACAATTAATCTTGATGTTTTTAATTGGAAGTCCATATGTGCCACATATGTTGCCATATATGGACTTCCATTTAAAAACATCAAGATTTGTAAAGCAATAATGTAAATTTTGAACGATGTAAAGAAAGTCACTTAAGAAAAAAAGAAAAGAAAACAATAATAACTGACTTAGGGTTATTTGAAAGAAGGTAGGACGGGATTGGGGGTAGTAGTTGGTGATCATGAAGGAAAAATGATGGCTGCGCAGTGCTGTGTTCGTATGGGTGTCATCGATCCACTTGTTGCAGAGGCTATGGCCGCTGTGAATGCCTTGCGGCTCTGTATTGATCAGGGTCTAAGTGATATATGCATTGAGGGAGATGCCAAGAACGTGGTTGAAGCAATGTGGTCAGAGTCAGTCAACTAGAGCAAAATTGGTCATGTCGTGGCGGATGCAAAATTGCTGGGTGACAGATTTCAGGCTTGGGAAATAAACCACGTGGGGCGTCAGGCCAATTCTGCTGCTCACAATCTTGCAAAATTGGCGGCATGTATGGGTTTTAATAGATTGTGGCTGGGAGAAATCCCTAATTGTATCTCGGGGATAATCCGGAGAGAGCAGTCTGTAATGTCTTTTGATTGATTTAATGAAGTAATGAATTTTCTTTCAAAAAAAACTTAGGGTTATTTGTTTTGAAAGACAGGTGTCCAGTAAAAAAAACAACTTATAATTAATTAACCTAGGGTCCCCATATAATATGAGAAGTTTTACATATCAATCTCAACTTTTGCATTTGCTTAATTAAGTAGACATTTAGCAAATTAATTAGGTTATTTATGTTAGGGTTTGGTGTTAATGAAAAAAAAAAAAAATGGAACGGTGTAAAGAAGGACAGTAAAATAAATAAAATCAAATTAGCTAACCTATGGTTATCTTATTTAAGGTTACATATCAATTTAGATTTTTACATTTGTTTAGGGTGATAAAACAAATTAATTAGGTTTGGTATGTTTAGGGTTTATCATTAAAAAAAAAAAAATGGAACGATATTAAGATATACACTTTAAAAAACGAAAAAAAAAAAAAAAAACAATAATAACTAACCTAGTGTTATTTGTTTCTTTTAGACACGTACACTAAAAAAAAAAAAAAAACGAAACTAGGGTCCCCATATATACAATATGAGTAGTTTTACATATTAATTTTGACTTTTACATTTGTTTAAGTGAACGTTTAACAAATTAATTAGGTTATTTATGTATGTTGTTTAGTCTTAACAAAGGAAAAAAAAAAAAAAAAACACCCAATACTAATCTTGATTTAATTACTTGATGTACGTAGTAACGCTATGGACAAGAGTTAAATGACAAAGTCTAGATGTATGAGGAAATATAGAGACAGGTGTAGATCATTTGTGGACTTCGTAGTTAGGAATTGTAGATTCCTTGATGGAAAAATTCACTGCCCTTGTAAGGCGTGTCGAAATAACAAACGTCACTCACCAGGTTTCGTACTTGACCACTTGACGGGGGTAAAGGAATAATGACTACATACAAAAATTGGTATTATCACGGTGATAAGCCTATATGGTTGACTGCTGCAGCCTCTAATTTGACTACCACGAGCACAGATGCGGGTAGAAGCACAGAACCTGGTGAAAATATGCATGCAATGTTGCGTGATGGTTTTTGGTATGCATGATGGCAGGGTAGACAATTGTGATCCTCAGGTCGTAGGGCAGGGGGATGAAGAAAATGTGAATGAAGAAGCCGTTGTAGGTGATATACTCAAGTATCATGACTTGCTTAAAAAGGCTAAGAAACCACTTCATGCTGGGACCAAACATAGCAAACTCAGTGCTATTGTACATCTATACAACTTGAAGTGTGTTGGTGGAGTTAGTAACACAGCATTCTCCTCATTCCTTGAATTCATCAACGAGTTGTTGCCTACGAATGATGAAGCCTTGTCCGAGAGTACATATGAGGCAAAAAAGTCTCTAAGGGACATGGGACTCGGGTATGAGAAGATTCCGGCGTGTCGACAGAATCTTAATACAGTTGTCGTAACAACTGTATGTTATTTTGAAAGGAAAATAAAGAGTTAGATTCATGTACCATATGTGGAGAATCTAAGTGGAAGGATGAAATTCATTTAAATGAGGATGGTCAACCAATATCGTCCATTAAGAAATGGTCAGTGAAGGTGTTGCGGTAGTTTCCACTCATACCATGACTACAGAGGTTGTTCATGTCAGAGCACATTGTGCCCCATATGAGGTGGCATGCTGATGGCCGCACAAAAGACAGTGTACTGAGGCATTCGGCCGACAATCATGCATGGCAGTCGTTCGATAATTTGCATCCGAAATTTTCAGCAAACGATAGGAATGTAAGGCTTGGACTATGTTCGGACGGATTTAATCCATTTGGGAACATGAGCACATCTCACAGCACTTAGCCCGTAATGATTGTACCATACAACTTGCCTCATTGGATGTGAATGAAAAAAACGTCTTTCATACTATCCCTTATTATCCCGGGTCCAAAGTCACATGGAATGGATATAAATGTCTACTTGCAACCCTTAATCAAAGAGTTACAGGAGCTATGGAATGTAGAGATGCTCACATTTGATGCATTAAATAAAACAAATTTTGTGATTCGAGCCAAGTTGATGTGGACAATCAATGACTTCCCGGCATACCTAGATTTGTCCGGGTGGCCTAATAGGGGTGAGAAAGCATGTCCTTGCTGTATGTATTTAACAAGGTCTTGATGGTTAAAACACAACAAAAAATGGTGTTATATGGGGCACAGACAATAGCTGCTTCGTTTAGGTAGAACAAAAGAACATTTAATGGCAACCAAGAACTAGGATGTGCACCTGATGTGCCAAGTAGAGATGAAATCCTGAGACAGAAGAAATGATATTTAGGGATGAGAGCGCGGGTCAGGCAAGGACGAATAATGAGCAAAAACAAAAGAAGCGGAATAAGAGTACTCTTATGGAGCAACAAGGACAGACGGATAATATATTGTGGAAGAAGAAAAGCATTTTCTTTAGGTTGATGTACTGGAAAGATAATTTATTACGGCACAACCTTGATGTCATGCACATAGAGAAAAATGTGATGGATAACATACTTCACATAATAATGGACATTAATGGGAAAACAAAGGACAACCTCAAAGCCTGCCAAGACTTGCAAGAAATTGGTTTGAGACCTACACTTCATCCATGGACAGCCGAGGATGGTAAAACATATATGTGCCCAGCTTGCCACATGATGTCTAAAGATGATAAAACACATTTCTTGAAAGTACTTCGAAATGTAAGGGTGCCCAACAGATATGCCTCAAACATCTCCCGATGTGTACAGCTCAAGAACTGCACGATATCAGGTTTGAAGAGTCATGACAGTCATGTACTAATGCAACAACTTCTCCCAATTGCATTGCGTGGATTTCTGCCGGATAATGTGGTTCAACCTCTTGTTGAGATGTCTGCGTTCTTTACAGGCATATGTTCAACAACATTAACACAAGAGGATATGAACCGATTAGAGAGAGGCGTCTGTATCACATTGTGCAAGGTAGAACAATTTTTCCCCAGTTTCTTTACCATCATGGTTCACTTGGTTGTGCATCTTGTCCGTGAATGCCGACTAGGTGGGCTAGTACTGTGTAGGTAGATGTATCCGGGAGAGATGTATAATTTGTTTACATTTATTTATTATGTTGATTTTCCTTATTAGAATAGTGGGAAGAAGAGAGAGCGGAAGAGAAAGTAGAAGCATTAACACACAATAGACTACATTGTATTGTGTTGAGATTATATAGAATGGATACAATAGCCTCCTTATATAGAAGGGAGAGAGGAGCCTTAGCTCCCAATCTTACCAATGTGGGACAAGCCCCACATATACACTAACATCCCCCCTCAAACTCAATGTGTCTAAACATTGAGGTTGGAAAACAAAAGCATAAAAAAAAAAAAAAAAAAAACGATTTTTTTTTTTCTTTTAAGTCCGCTGGAAAAGTTGTCGAAGGTGGCCGGAGTTGGGCGGCTGGAGGCGGTGGACAGCAGCGGGCAGCGGCAACTGGTGACTGGAGATGGTTGGAGGTGGCTGCTGGACCCAAAACATTGGGCTTGAGACTTGTATTGAGAGCCTTATAGGCTAATCGGGCCGGTTAAATGGGTCAATATTTGGCCATAACCCATGGACCATTAAATATGGTTGACCCAAATATAATATGAACCGGGTCAAGGATCTGAACTGAAATGAGACCTGCTTGGTCGAGTTGACGGATTAGATTGCTAGATTGGTGGAGCTGGTTCTAACCCACTGGACCAGGTCGATAGTTTTGGATCCGCTTTAAACCCAATTTGAATGGGTCGGTTTAAATGGGCCTAAAAGACCGAAACCCCTGGACCGATTGAAGGTCTGACCTACTTGAGAAGATCCTGTTCTAACCCGTTGGATTGGGCCGAAAATATTGGATCCGGATCATATTTGACTCTTTTTTTTTTTTTTTTGGAACTTGACACGTGGCAGAGGCTAGGGCTGATGTGGCGGCTCTTTGGAGGACACATGGAAGCTGGAGAGTGATGAGGAGCGCCTGGCGTGTGTAGTGCACGCACCAAAGTGTGATGGCTGCAAGGGCGCTTGCATCTCACGCGCCAGTAAGCGCATGGGGTTTGAAGAATGCCTGACGCATGTAGTGCACGCGCAAAAGCCTGATGACTGCATGAAGCGCGTGCATCTCACGCGCTAGTAAGTGCATGGAAGCGTGAAATTCACGCTCCAGAAGGTCTAGGGCGCGTGGGAGCTTGAATTTCATGCGCCAGAAGGTGCTAGGGCGTGTGGGAGATGCTACTGGTGCGTGGAGGAGCGTGCCACACCATGGCGGTGCGTGGGAGCGCGTGAGGCGCGTTTGCAAACTGGCAGATCCTTCTGGACGCGCATGTAGGCGCGTGGAAGCTTGGACGGCGGTGATCTCTTTGAATCTGGACTCGAAGCGTCTGATCTGTCGTTTGGGGAGGAGCATAGTGTGTGTGCAACGCCGGAATGGGCTGAGATTGCACAGATCCATCGATCCGGGGCCGAGACACCACTTTTGGTGGTTCTTTTGGCCGAGAGGGGTGTAGGTGGCGGCGCGATAGGCTCGAGCAGAAGTTGTCGGAGGAACTGACGGCGCATTTGGCCGGAGATGGGCGGCCGCCGGAGGGAGCGCCGAAAAAGGAGCGGGAATACCGCTTGGTGTGCCAACGACTAGAAGGTCACCGGTAGGAGCACCAAAAAACGTCATTGATGTTTATTGGCTGCCACAAGAAGGTGGCTCTGATACCATGTTAGAATAGTGGGAAGAAGAGAAGAGCGGAAGAGAAAGCAGAAGCATTAACACACAATAGACTACATTGTATTGTGTTGAGATTATATAGAATGGATACAATAGCCTCCTTATATAGAAGGGAGAGAGGAGCCTTGGCTCCCAATCTTACCAATGTGGGGCAAGCCCCACATATACACTAACATTCCTCAATTATAATACAATGACTAATTGCAATAATTGATTGATGATCATATGTAAGAGCCTTGAGGGGTTCAAATCTAATGTACGCAATAAAGCGGCTCTTGAAGGATGCATTGCGAAGGGCTACATAGTAACTGAGTTAGTGACGTTCTGCGCGAGGTATTTAGATAACACCCAAACATTTCTCAATAAGCCTCTAAGAAACCTAGATGGTCCGAAAGGGGCTGGAACGCAAGTCATCCTCAATCGTATGACATTGACACAGATTCACTAATACATTGTGTTTAACTTTGATGACTTCCTTGAACTGCGGACGTAAGTCGTGTTATTAGAATATTTATGTCCAATCACCTTAAACCCTTAGTTGTGGATTATAATAAATTTAATTTCGAATTGTAGGATGCACATGGATACAATTAGGTGATCATCCCATCGGGGGCGAATGACGGATGAGCAATTGGAAACCCAACATCATGAGCAAATCTGCGATTGGTACCGTGACTATGTAAGACTAATGTGATGTGTAACTATTACAGTTCGAGTATATTTACTGTAGGTCGTGAACAACTAACCAAACTAACTTTGCGTTTTCTCATTGTACGTAATATACTCACAGGTCGATCGATTGGATGATCAAAGAAGGAATGAAATGGGTGACAAACTGGTAATGCATTGTAAAGGTCTAAGGGAGACAGCTGTCAGATATAACAAATATGTGGCTAATGGCAAACTGTTTCGCACCCTTGCATTTGATGTCGAGAAGAGGACTTAGAACAGCAACATGTGCGTGCCGACAGTTAATGGTGATCCGTACTTCAGGAAGTTAACGGAAGTAATTGAGGTGGAGTACTTCGATAGGACTAAGTACGTTATGTTCAAGTGTAACTGGGTGGATAGTACGAGGGATAGGGGGTACAAGGTAGACGAGTATGACTTAATTTTTGTGAACTTCAAAAATCTTGTCCACAGGGGAGAAATGATTACTGATGAGCCATATATGCTAACGTCACAAGTTGACCAAGTATTCTACGTCGAAGATGAAAGGGATCGAGATTGGGCTTGCACTATAAAGTCTAAACCTAGAAACGTATATGACGTTGGTCGGGGTGAAGGACATCATGATGCATCTGCCAACTACCACGAGTGCGAGCCACTGACTCTAACTAGTAGTGATGATCATAATTCTCAGGATGATGTCTACTACGTCTGACCAGACTTAGATCCAATCCAAGTGTATGTGAATTTACAAATAATAATTATATATTGTTCACATTAATTGTTTGGTTCCCTATCATATTTCATCAATTGAAGACATATTAATTAATTTTGTGATTGATATATTCTACAAGTTGATATGAGTTATAGGGGGAAGACTAGAGCACGGGGATTCACACATTTAGTGCAGCAGTCTACCGTGCATGGGGATTGTCCGGGCATGATGATTTCGACACACAGGACGTTGGCTATCATTACAATGCAGCAAACATGATATAGACCAGTACTTCCATCAGATCAGACCATTTTCCCCAATCCATATAGTCGGGAAGGCATGGCCCAGATGGGATTTATGAATCATACTCCTAAGTATGATGATGGAGATGTGGAACGGTCTACTCCCACAATGAGGCAGATGTGGACGATGGTGAGACACAGGGGTCGGATAGGGTTGGCAAAATAGGTACCTGACACGACCCGTTTACAACTCACAGGTACCCATCACACGATTAGCCTATACATGAACACGACCCATTTATCTAAACGGGTAATCGGGTCTGACACGATTATAATACAAAAATAGCCGGGTAACCCGACACGACCCGTTTAAAATAACCAGATCATATTAGGTAGACACGACCTAACGCGTTTCGTAGTCTTACAAGGTAACCCGACCCGACCCGACAAAAACCCTAAACCCCCTAAAAGGCTTTTTTTTTTAAAAAAAAAAAAAAAATTGTATGATTACAATTTTGAATTAATATTCATTTATTATTATTACAATTCAATGAATCCATTTATCATTAACACTGGCTTTGTGATTCAACCATATAAATCATAATTGTCTCACCCAATTGCCTAATGTGGTGAGATCAAGTCTTATAACCAAATTGTCTCACCCAATCTCCATATAACCAAATAACCAATCTCTACTTCTCTAGTGCAAAGTGCAAACCAATGCCTCAAAACTCAAAAGTCATGAATATTGGTTATATGAAATTTCAAGCCAATATTATTGAATACCAATGCAATTGTTAATAAAAACTGAAAACATTCACAAAATTAGCAATTTTCAACTCTATACAGTATATTGTATACATATTAGCAATTTTCAATTCTATATATATTAAATTTCACATATATATTCAATGGTGTATATAAGAAATGAATATGGATCAAATTAAATTTCCCACGGCATTTCCATCATAACAATAAAGAAAATGATAATTAAAAAAAAAAAGCTAACAAAAACAAAAAATGATGAAAAAGGAAACAGAACACAAAACTACATCATCATTAGATTCATTACAAATTAGGTTTCCATGGGCCATTAATCATTATGCCTGTTGTTGTGACTGTTGTCCACTTGAAGTCTTGAAGGATCCATGATCCATTCCATGTAATAAAAGATACGAATTATGAAACATTACAAATATCAAATATGCTCAATCTAAGAAAGATTAACAGATTGTACTCCAGATGAATTTGGAATGTCACAAGAATTAACATCAATAGTCAAAATATCATCTTCATTGCTATCCAACTTCATTTATGTGAGTTCTGTATCAAAAAATGAGAAAAATTAGTGTTATTTTATTATAGTGTAGTAAAAAAATAATACAAGTAAGTGAAAAAATTAAATATGCAAATAACTAATATTACCTTTATCTTCATATAACCAATCTTTAGTGCAAATCAATGCCTCAACAATATCAGGCTTGAGTGAGCTCCTATATTAATCAATCACACGTCCACCAACACAAAAAGTGGATTATGAAGCAACACTAGAAACAAGAATACTCAGAATATCTCGAGCCATAGCAGCAACTTCAGGATAGCGAAATTGATTTCCTTTCCAAAATGAAAGGATGTCAAATGTATCATCCAAATCCACTGACCTAGGTTCCTCTAAATAAATTTCCAATTGATCCTTTTGAAAATTAGTTTCATCTCCAGCAAATGCTAAATAGTCCTACATGAAAAAGAAAGAATATAAACATAAATAATTAAGAGTATATATATTATATACTAAGTTACTAAGAAGGTAAGAAATTAATGATATTATTCATCTTTTGCCAAGATAGTTTTGCTCGAGGTACTTGGGGCCGCTGAAAAGCTATGAAGCTTGAACTTGAAGTATTAGAAGAAGCACTATACTCCATAAAAAGGTTCTTTAATTTCTCACAAACATTCTCAAACTGTAGAGAATCCATAACTCCATAGATCTTCGTATAGTAATAATTTACAAAGTGAAAGCTTGTAATGAGGATCTAATATAACTGCTATAGCCAACATTTCACTGAATTCAAACCAATATTTCTCAAATTTTGAGATCATTTGAATTGCCATTAATTTCCTATGCTCATCTTCACCCACAAGGTCTTCCTTCAAAGATACATAAATCATGTCAATTACAGGAAAGTATAAGTTAGTAGTGAGATACTTAATACCAGAAAAAACACATGTAGCTTTGTAAAAGCAAGCTAAGAAACTACGGATATTGTCCACCTTTTCCCACTCAACTGCAGTAGGACAATGCTTATAGTTTAAATCAGTCATCTCCAAAATAACTACAAGCACTCCAATAACACTCTCAAGCATAAGATAGGTAGAATTTCATCTAGTTAGCACATCTTGTTTTAACCCCTTACGACTATCCCATGACACTTGCTTTACAGCATGAAGAAAATATTGTTTTCGCCCTTGTGATCTTCTAACATACTTCACGCTATCTCGAACCTTTCGATAGCATCATCAATTTCTTTCAATCCACCTTGAACAATTAAATTCAAAATATGAGCACAACAACATAGATGAAGGAACTCACCTTTACAAAGAAAGGCTCCTTAATGTTCAGTTTTTGCTTTAACAACTCAATACAACGATCATTAGCAGAAGCATTGTCCTATGTTATGGTGAAAATCTTCTTATCAATCCCCCACTCTTGTAGCAAATTTAATATCATATCAGACAAAGAATTACCATTATGTGGTGGGGGCATAAATGAAAAATTTAACACCCTTTTAGTTAATACCCAATCTTTGCTAATAAAATGTGCAGTAAGGCATACATATCCATTAGTTGTTAAAGAAGTCCACAAATAAGATGTTAAATAAATTCTCCTAGGACAAACACTTAACATAGATTTAATCATTTCTTTCCCCTCATATACATCTTCACCAAATCAGCCTTAATAGTATTTCTAGAGATAAATGGCACATCACTACGCAAGTACTGATGTTTGTCTCTTACACCTTCATATTCAACATATGAAAAAGCCAAATCATGCTTAATAATCGAAATAACCACCCTCTATATCTTTTGGGATCAAATTTAAAGTCACTTACTGACAGAGATCCTGATTTGTTAGCTAAGAGCATTTGCCCAGCATCACGAATGTTTGCCTTCGGGCAAGCTTGAATGTGCTTTCTTAAATTTCTAGTTCCAAATGAATTTCAAGCCTTATATTTATTGTCACACGCCTTGCATTTTGCCCATACCTCCGGGTCTTCTGGATCAACATTAGGCACAATATCATAAAATTGCCAAACAACTGAAGTCTTCCTACGCTTCTTTCCTTCTTTCTTACTCCCCATAGAAATAGAGTCATTTTCTAGTGAATGTAACTCAACCACATCATTGTCAATTTCAAATGCATCTTCAACAATTTCTTCAATATTCATCTACACACATAATCATTAGTTAAAGTATATGACTATATGCTATCAACTAGTTTAATAAGATTCAATCAAAACATTCAATATTGAAAAGCAATTGCAAAATTATAACTTTTACAATTTTCAATAAATTGAATAATAACTTCAATTTATCATTCAAAACGGCACTTAGGCTAGTTCTAATAGCAAATCAGCAATAATAATCTCAAATAAACATTCAAGCAACTCACAGTAACAATAAATTAGCAATAATAACCTCAAATAAATATGAAAGCATATATGTTAAAATTTGCCCCATTAGGGAAATAAAATTTGCCCTAAATCAGGATGTAGGAATATATTGTATGATATGATAGTAATGATACCACGAGTATTATCCCCAAATTAGGATTAAGAATATATTATATCATCCAAAGTACCACGAGTGTTTGCCCAGATTTGCCCCATTAAGGCAATAATAACAGTATGAATATATTATATATGAATATATGTTAAAATTTGACCCAAATGAAGACAATATAACATGATTATATGTTACAATTTGCCCCATTATGAATATATGATACCCTAACCCAAGGTCCCAAAATTAGAAATATACCGGCGGTACAACCATTATGGAGACAGAAAGGTGCGACTGACGGTGATGGTGAGGAGGCGTGGCTCACGGCAATGGCAAGAGGAGGAGTTGAAGTTAGACTGTAGAGAGACTGAGAGAGAAAGTCGAGGGTTCGCGAGACTGCGAGAGAGAGCTCAAATAGGTTGACGGAGACGGGGTGACGGCTTGGCATTGACGGTGGGGGCTCACGACGGTGGGAGTGGCAGAGTGGGTATCAATTTGTAGTGGGTCCGTCTGGGTCCGTGGGTGGAGGTGGGCACTGGGGTCTGGAGGCGCACCGGGTGTAGTGACCCAAATATTTAACTAAGCATAAGTGGCTTAGTTAAAGGATTAATTTGAACTTTGGGTCACTAGGATCAGTCAGAAGGGAATTTTGGAAATTTGTCTTCTGGTTTGTCTTTTAGTACGGATGTACGCTACTTTCTGGTGGACCTAAGCTCGTCTTTTAGCCCGGACGTAAGCTAGGGTTGGCGGACGTACACTCTTATCTTTTTCCGCGGACGTATGCTACTTTTTTGCAGATGTACGCTGGGGGACCACCTGACATACGCTGACATATAGTATGCCATACTCTGTGAATAGTACACGAACGTACACCCAAAAGTACCAAACATACGCTACTTTTTGTAATACTCTCCGGGTTATACCTAGATGTACGAGACAACCTTTGGACCGAAGTATAATAGTACCGGACGTACGCCACTTTGGCCGGACGTCCGCTGCTTTCTGGCCCTATAAATACCCCCTCGCCCATTTCACACCAAATCCACCCCTAAACCCCTCTCTTAGCCCCCAGGGTGCTGGTAGACTATGTTGTGAGTGTTTGTGAGGTTTCGTGAGTGTTTCGGTATTGCCGAAGGAGAAACTCTTGAGGTTTTGCTTTAAGGAGTAACGTTCGGTTTCTTTAGCTTTTTAATACGTCATTATGCTGCTCAATTATAGTTCTATGTTGCTAGTTGTAGTTGTTAGCTTAGTTATGCTTTAATCTTGCTTAGGCTAGCATTTTGATAGCTTAGCGTTGTTGTCTTTGCATGGAGGTTTCGATCTGAGTTAGGAGGCCTTAGGTAGCCTTTGTTGGCCTTAGGAGTCGGAGAATAGGCAGACAATGAAGAGAAAATGAGGTTCTCCCTGAAAGACGTTGGAGCTGACGTACGGTCTCGTGACCGAACATACAGCCTGAAGCATCACAGCGGACGTACGACCTCGAATCAGACGTACGGTCAGTGTGTGACAGAGAAACCCTATTTTTACCAGCCGTCCCATAACTCCTGTTTCCTTGTTGTAGATTTGTTTGAGTATAAATAGAACTAATGATAGGTCTTTTCTCAGTATTCGAGGTTATGGAGCCTCAAGGGAATTACATGGAGGAACTTTACGGTCCGGGTGAGTACAAACTCACATGGATGCTTTGTTGTTACTTTTCTTGCATTGCACGTATTTTATACAGATGTCAAACATGCATATCTTGCAACTCTCATGAAATACATTTTGAAACTACGGGTAACTCTCTTTTGTGAAAACGTGTGTCTGTTAACAAAATAATAATGAGACTTGTAAAACTGTGCATGTAAATGACTGATAAGACTAATTGCATCGTATGACATGGTACACTGGTATGTGCGGTATAATGGCCATGGGCTTACTATACGGGTTAACTTTATGGTCAATGTGTGTGTGTAGGGGGGCTTTGGATCTAATGACTCATGACCAATGATGCAGCCATTCCCAATGGATGGTCACTATAGAACGGATGTCATTAGCGGTTGGGCCACCCGAGGTTGGACTCGGTCGTGTCGNAAACATAAATATATATAAACAAATCCATAGTGAGGGAAAATAAGAGACTAAATTAAAACAACTATAAGCATTAAATAAAATAAATGATAAAATGACGTTTAGAGGGTTTTACAGTGATGAACGGGGAGGATTTAGGCCACAAGGGACACCTCCAAGCGTTTTCCAAACGTAGGGTTCGTTTACAAGAGAAAAGGGGGATATTTATAGGCTAAATTTAGGGTTTCTGCGCTGCCAGGTCAGATGAGGTGCGTTCGATCGCACTAAGTGCGTTCGAACGCACTCGTGCATGAATTTCGGCATTTGATGGGCGCAAGTGCGTTCGAACGTAAAACATGCGTTCGAACGCACTGCCTTCAGAATTAGCCCTCACATGTGAAATACAAAGTTGTAGATCTTTGAGTTAGCTTTCCAAAGACACCAAGATCACCCCAATCGGAGGTCTATAACTCCAGATATGATCATTTTGGTGGGACTCGTCGGGTACAAATTATCGCTCGACTCAAATTTGCTGTCAAAGCTCCCCGAACTGTCTTAAGCCCCAGAGTTGATGGCATTAGCCCCAAATGTAACTTAATAACCTGCAAAACACTAAAACACTAAAACTAACCAAAACATTAGAAATTAACAATACTAAGAGCCTAACGAACGCAAATTAAGGGGTTCAAATAAGCACTTTTAGGCATTCATCAGCAGCCATTCCCAATGGATGGTCACTATAGGACGGACGTCATTAGCGGTTAGGCCACCCGAGGTTGGACTCAGTCGTGTCGCTAGTCTTACGTATGGTATGTTTCATGCAATGGCTAGGGCACTGGCATTGTACTACAAGTCCCTCAGGACAGCGTCAACCCTGCTGAAAGTGGGTAATATCTCGGATATACCATATTGTTGAACTATTACTGTTACTCATGATTATAAGCATATATTATATTATATTATATTATATTATATATATATCACCTGCATGATAATTGTCATCTTATAATGTTGCATGTGTTTTATAAATAAAAGAATCCACAAATTAATGATGGGTACGTCAAATGGATTTCTACTCACTAAGTTGTCGGACTTACCCTTGTATTATTTCTCTTTTTTCTCCATATGTACGATTATGCTGTTATAGATAGTGGATACTATGAAGCATTCGGTTCTTATGGAGGATTCAATCCAGGATATGCTTGAAGACTTATTGCAAGCTTAAGCGGGTACTCATGGTAACTAGTATTTTTGAGTTATGTTGTAGACTTAGGACTTGATGCATGCTTGCATATTAAGATTTAGCATAGATCCCTTGTACTGATGTTATATATATAGTATGATTTCCGCTACTTTGATAATCTTTGGTTAGATGCTCTGGTTATACTGATTAATGTTTATAATACTTTGTTACTTTCGCTGCTTAGTATCCTCTGTTTTGAGGAGTAGAGGTCCCAGAGGTCTTGTTTGGAGTGGAATAAGGCTGGGAGACGAACTATGGAATTAATTATCAGTTAATTAATTCTCGAGGTGTTACATTGGGTCTGGGGTCTGGTCTCACGAGTCACGACTTACGGTTTACTGGTTTAGTTTTAGGTTTTATTATTTTGATATTTTCTCTTAAAAAAAAAAATCGGGTTTGGTGGGTCAACCTGCCAGACATGAAAATTTTCGGATTTTAAATAGGTAGACCGATTAAGACCCAAACTTGATAAGCCCAAACCCATTACCTATTTTTTCCGTGTCGTTTTCGCGGGTCGTGTAAAAATTTTCGGCCCTACGTCAGATGACCTACATGGTGGGATTGGTGCCACGCATGGCGAATAGTCTGAGGACCCTGCTACACAAGTGATGGGCCCTAAACAACTTCGAACGAGAAGTAAGTATATATGCTAAAAATAAGTATTGAATTCACAATAAGTAACTTCTGTAATTATTAATGTGTTAGGTATCTAGCCAGATGAAAGCAATTCAAGTGTTGAACATGAAAGGCTCCATGCTTTGTGGGATATCCCCATCGAGCAAAAGGTCGTGTGCGGGTATAATAATGCATCGCAACCCATAGGGATGAGTGCTATGAAATTTTAGAGGATGATCGATAGTATTGTAAGGAGCGAGAATTATGTTAGAATGCAGGACGACTGGTCACAGGTATCGGAGCGTACCAAGGAGGATATATGGGACGCCTTGATGGTATGATTAAACTATATGTTATATGATATCATGTTTATTTTATTATGTCAAATGTCTTAATTATTGTTAATATATATATACACACACACAAACGCCTTATTTGTTACATATGCTCATTTTTTAACTTGTGTAGATATACTTTTACATCCTGCCTGGGTTGAATATGGTGGCCATAATAGAAGATGTTTTTCGAGATATGGGGTCGAAGTTGAAGATTTGGAGACACTTATTAAAAAATAAATTGAATATTCAAGATGATGATACTTCTGAGAAGGTCAGGGCGAGAATGGGCCAAATTTTCCTTGACTGCTATTGTAGTGACCCAAATATTTAACTAGGCATAAGTAGCTTAGTTCCAGAGTTAATTTGGACTTTAGGTCTCTAGGATCAGCCAGAAGGGCATTTTGAGAATTTGTCTTCTGGTTTGTCTTTTAGTGCGGACGTATGCTAGGGTTGGCGAACGTACGCTCTTGTCTTTTAGTGCAGACGTACGCTGCTGTCTTTTAGCGCGGATGTATGGTGGTCCCCCACCGGACGTATGCTCTGACAGATAGTACAACCGTACTCTATAAATAGTACAGCGAACGTACGCCAAAGTACCGAACGTATGCAATACTATTCATAGAATCCACTGGGTAATACTTGGTCGTACAAAATAACCTTTGGACCACTGTGGAATAGTACCGAACATATGCCCTTAGGACCGGACGTCCGCTACTTTTTAGCTCTATAAATACCCCTCACCCCTTGCCCATTTCACACCTATTCCGCCCCTAAACCCCTCTCTTTGGCCCCAGGCTGCTGGTAGACTGTTTTGTGAGTGTTTGTGAGGTTTCGTGAGTGTTTCGGTGCTGTCGGAGGAGGAACTCTCGAGGTTTCACTTCAAGGAGGTAATGCTCGGTTGCCTATCTCTTTAGATACGTCGTTATACTGCTCGATTATAGTTCTACGTTGGTAGTTGTAGTTGTTAGCTTAGTTATGCTTTAATCTTGCTTAGACTAGCGTTTTGATAGCTTAGCGTTGTTTCTTTGCATGGAGGTTTCGATCTGTGTTAAGAGGCCCTAGGGAGTCTGTGTTGGCCTTAGGAGTCAGAGAATAGGCGGACAGTGGAGAGAAAATGAGGTTCTCCCTAAAAGACATCGAAGCAGACATATGGTCTCATGATCGGACGTACGGCCCATTGTGACTCAGTGGACGTACGGCCTCGAGCTGGACATACGGCCAGAGTGTGACAGGAAAACCCTATTTTCACTAGCCGTCCCATAGCTCCTGTTTCCTTGTTATAGAGTTGTGCTTTAGTAGAAATAGAATTGATGATAGGTCTTTTCTCAGTATTCGAGGTTATGGGGTCTCAAGGGAATTACATGTAGGAGCTTTACGGCTCAGGCGAGTACAAACTCACATGGATGCTTGTTGTTACTTTTCTTGTATTGCACGTCTATTTTATATATATCAAACATGCATATTTTGTAACTCTCATGAAATACATTTTGGAACTACTAGGAACTCTCTTTTGTGAAAACGTGTGTTGATAAGATAACAATAAGGCTTGTAAAACTGTGCATGTAAAAGACTGATAAGACTAATTGCATCGTATGACATGGTACACCGGTATATGAAGTATAATGGCCATGGGCTTACTATACGGGTTAACTTTATGGTCAATCTGTTTGTGTGTGTGTGTGTGTGG
>CM017321.1:28512804-28595038 GCA_006937295.1 Carpinus fangiana
GGGGGGGGGCTTTGGTTTCGTGACCAATGATACAGCCATTCTCAATGGATGATCACTATAGGACGGATGTCATTAGCGTTATGGGTCACCCGAGGTTGGACTTGGTCGTGCCGCTAGTGTTACGTACGGTATGCTGTACAATGGTTGGGTCACCGGCATTGTATTACAGGTCCCTTGGGATAGTGTCAACCCTCCTAAGAAATTGTAATATCTCGGGTAGACCATACTGTTGAACTATGATTGTTACTCTTTATATCATATGCATATATTAATATATATATCACATGCATGATAAACTGTCATCTCATAATATTGCATGTGTTTTATAAATAAAAGAATCCACAAATTAATGACGGGTACGTCATGTGAATTTCTACTCACTAAGTCGTCATACTTACCCTTGTATTATTTCCCTTTTTTCTCCATATGTACGATTATGTTGTATTAGATAGTGGTTACCGCGAAGCATCCAATTATGTTGGAGGATTCGATCCGGGAGGTACTTGAGGACTTATTGCAAGCTTAGGCAGGTACTCATGTTAACTAGTACTTTTGAGTTATGCTATAGACTTAGGGCTTGATGCATGCTTCATATTAAGGTTTAGCATAGATCCCTTGTAACGATGAGATGTATATAGTATAATTCTAGCTACTTTGATGTTCTTTGGTAGACGCTCTGGTTGTAATGATTAATGTTTATAGAACTTTAGTACTTTCTGCTGCTTAGTATCCTCTATTTTTTTGGAGTAGAGGTCCCGGAGGTCTTGTTCGGAGTGGAACAAGGGTGGGAGACGAATCATAGAATTAATTACCAGTTAGTTAATTCTCGGGGCATTACAGCTACGATCCTTTGGACTTGGAAGTGTTGTTAGATAAATGGTGTGAGAAGAAGAATAAAGTAGATCACGATCAAGTTAGATTATTATTTTGTGTAGTTTCATTAATTATAATTGTGTTAGAGCTCACACATAGATGTGTGAGAGGATGCTATAAAAAAAAAATGGGAAATATTTGGTTCTTTTTTTTGTTTGTCATTTTCTTGTCTATCTCCGTGCAAGAGATGGGCAAATCCACCATTGAATATGTTGGACTCTGCATGTGGGTCTTATAGATTCAATTAGGAATGGGCATGGGTCAAGTCGGGGCGGGGCGGGTATCAGCCTTTTTCCCACCTGCCCCGCACCCTGCGGGTTTTGGAAACTCCAACCCATCACCTAAGCACAGTGAACAATATCCATGCGGGTTCAAGGATTGCGAGGCGGGTTCAATAGGTGCAAGTTGAGCAGGTTATGCGGGTTCTTTTCCAGATCCTCCATTTTTTTCCTCCACTGGCTTCTCTTCTATCTTTTCCTCTTTCTTCTCCTCCATTTTCATCTTTTCACAGATCCTCTAAAAGCTCTGAGAAACAAACACAACCCTACATCAAACCTATAAACAATGGAAAAGGAACCAAAGAATGATTCATGAAAGAGGTCTATAGAGGAAAAAAAAAAAAACACTTGGATTAACATGATCCTGGTCTGTGGAGGTGGGAGCGGTGAGCGGTGCAGTAGCCCCCGTGGTTTGAGGAGGTGGAGTGGTGGCATAGAAGAGAGAGAGAAGCAAACAAGAGACAGAGAGAGAGAACACACATTACACACTAGAGAGAGAGAGAGCGAGAGAGATGAGAGAAACAGGAACGGCGCAGTAGAATAAAGAGGGAGGCCGAATAGATTAGGGTTAGGGCTTTTAGTTTTTATACTTATGCGGGGTGGATTAGGGCGGGGCGAGTACCCGCTGGAAAAAAAAAAAAAAAAAAAACCCTAAAACCTGCAACCCGCCCCAACCCACACGGGTTGGGAAAATCCTACTCGAACCTACCAAAAAACACATGAAATCCGGGCGGGGTGGGGCAGTTCGGGGCAGGGCGAGTTTGTGGGTTGGGCAGGTTTTTGCCCACCCCTAGATTCAATGCTGAGTTTGCAAAAAGATAGACATAATAGATGTGCAAGAGGATGCATGTGTTGTAGTTATTTCAACACCTAAGCTAAATTCCTACCCTAGATGAAAGGTCTAAATAAGTAAGATTTTGTTTAAATGTTGTTTGTAGTCAGGGGCGGATTTGGGGNGGGCGCCTCATTGTAATCAGGTGGAACTCTCTCCGGCATCTTTACTGTTTGGGCATTTAGAAAATCCCCTGCACCCTTTATAGCCTGCTGAACAACAAGATTAGGGTGCAAGAAGGAGCCATCATGAATAAAAGCATTTCACCTCAACCATATCCTTTTGCTCACGCCAACAAAATGTTAGAACTCCACTGTGGAACACTTTCGAAACATATCTTCAACCACGTATAGAAAGTCTGCGGACTCTGTTTCGTGGTAGCAACTCTTCTAGAAAACAACACTCCTAGCGCTCCACACATACCTTGCCGAAACACATTGCCACAGAATGTGAAATGTAGTTTCAGCCTCATTTTCACAGAAAGGGCACATAGGATCAGAAATAACCTACCTATGAAGCAGATTGTCTCGAGTTGGAAGAATATCTTTACAAGCTCTCCACATAAAATTTTTTCCACACTCGGAATGTTTAGTTTCCATAGTGCCCTCCATATGTTACTTGTTCTAGCCCGGGATGACCCCTCTGCCTTGGTCGCCAACTCCTTTTCTTTTTGAATGTGGTAAGCACTTTTAACCGAGAAGACACCTGCAGCTGTTCCTCGCCAAATTTGCTTATCTTCCTGGGTCGAGTGGCTAACATGAATAGATAGAATAGCCAGAATCTCCTCCTGTGAGAAAATCTGATCTAGCAGGGGCTTATTCCACCATCTTATGTCTTCATCAATTAGCTTGTCCACCGTATCTAACTAGTCAAGAACCTTCGGGGCTGATTGCACCATAAAAGTAGAAGGAGTTGGCAGCTATTTATCCCCCCAAATAGGAATAGACTTGCCATTCCCAATCCTCCATGTCAAACCTTCCCGGACCAAGTCACTTAAACTTTGGATACTTCTCCAGGCGAATGAAGGTTTAATTCGAAGAGGGGCCTCAATAATAGAACACTCTGGATGATACTTGGCTTTTATGATTTTTGCTATTAGGCTATCCGGTGTTTTCCACATTCTCTAGATTTGCTTTGCTAGAAGGGCTTTATTGAAACAAGATAATTCTCTAACACCCAAACCTCCCAATGTGACATCCCACATCGCCTGGGTATGGAGATGGGGATGTCCTTATATGTATACTTACACCCTTAATGGCAACAACGCCTTTTAAAGCCGTGATGGTAATGATCCCATCAGAACTCCGCAGTTAAGCGTGCTTCTGCGAGAGTAGTACCAGGATGGGTGACCTTCTGGGAAGTCTGGTTTAGGGGAGCCAAAAGCGGACAATATTGTGTCATTGGGGTGGGATGCCACATATGGTATCAGAGCCATTGCCCAGCCTGAGATGTGGGGGACCGTGCACAAGCCCATGAAGGTCGCTAGCGGATGCTCGCTGGGACGGATGCCAAGAGTGGGCTAATCCCATGAGGCCGCCAGCGAGGACGCTGGGTCCTAAGAGGGGGTGATTGTGACGTCCCACATTGCCTGGGTATAGAGATGTGCTTATATGTATACTTCCACATTCAATGACAACAACGCGTTTTAAAGCCGTGATGGTAATGATCCCATCAGAACTCCGCAGTTAAGCGTGCTTCTGCTGGAGTAGTACAAGGATGGGTGACCCCCTGGGAAGTCTGGTTCAGGGGAGCCAAAAGCGGACAATATTGTGTCATTGGGGTGGGATGCCACATATGCCCACCCTAAACTCCTAAAAATCCCCTTTATCATGGTAAAAAAAAAAAAAAAATTGCCCTTATTATGCCCTCTCTCAACCATGATTATGTCCCCTACCCTCATGCTTAAACCATATTATGCCCCTTAATAAGTTGAAATTTGAAAAAAAAAAATTAAAAACCTCAAATTTTCAGATTTTCAGCTTCAGTTGCAGAAAAACCTAAGAAAGAAGATGATGAACAGTATTTCTATCTAAACGATGAGTTTTGTTAAAAAGTGAGACTTGAGACCAATAGTAGTGGGCTGTGGGGGTGGGTCCATGGGAATAAAAACATTAGGGGAAAAAAAAAAAAGAGAGAGAGAGAGAGAAGGCATTGAGCCTTTAAAAAGCTGGTGCTACCGCCAGCTTTTCAAATTAAAAAAAAAAAAAAATCTAAAAAGGCATTAAAAAGCTGGCGGTCAACTAAAACAAAAAAAAAAAAAAAAAGGCTTTGAACCTTTGCTTTCCGCCGCCAGTATTAGTAAAACAAAGAAAGGATTTCTACCTCATCTTCCCTATAGTAAACTGTAAACCCTAAGAAAAAAAAGAAAAAAAGCTTTAGCCGCCGCCAACTTGCACCTAAAACAAGAGTGGTTAAATTTTTATTTGTTTAGGCTTCTAACTTTCTTATTTTCAACTTCAATGAAACTAAGCCTCAATTTTCTTTCACTTTTCAACTTCAAAGAAAAATTAAGGTATGTAAATATGTAATTGAATTTTTAGATTTAGATTTAAATTATTCTTTTAATTTAATTGTTTTAATATTATATTGCTAATTTGCTATTCAGAAATCAGGATTCAGCCTATTCAGCTATTCTTAATAATAACTTCAACGAAAAATTGAGGTATGTAAAATTGTAAATATATAATTAAATTTATATTGCTATTAATTCAGCCTATTCTTGATAATCGTTTTTATATTTAATTATTTACGAATTTATATAGTTTTGTTTCATATTTTAATTGTATAAATATATAATTTGTAGTTGTATGAGATTATGAAGAAAAACAACGATTTTATTGAGTTAGAATCAAATTCTAAATGACCTCGTGTTGAAGTAGATTTAACAAATCTGCCTGGAGATCCCAGCTTAAGAAAAAAAAAGTGTGATTATCATCCTAGTGATAGAGATCAAATACGAAGAGCATTTCTACAAAAATGACCTTGTCAACCCTTTAACCATGATTTTTCAAGAAAAGAATATAGAAAAACAATGCGTCGTTTTAATCCAGCATGGTTCAAAGAATATAAATGGTTGGATTATAGCATTTTAAAAGATGCTGCATATTGCTTATATTGTTATCTCTTCAAATCGGACATTGGAAAACAAGCAGGGAGAGACTTGTTTGTTACTTAAGGTTTTAGTAATTGGAAAAAGAAAGAGAAGATTGAAGGTCATGTTGGGGCTCACAATAGTGCACATAATCAAGCTCGGCGAAAATGTGAAACTTTGTTAAACCATAAACAAAGCATCATAACATTTTTTGACAAGCAATCGGATCAACATAAAATAGTATACAAGACTCGTTTGAATGCATCAGTTGATTGTGTTCGCTTTTTACAACAACAATGATTAGCATTTCGTGGCCATGATGAATCTAAAGGTTTAAGTAATCAAGGAAATTTTCTTGAATTGTTACGGTTTCTTGCTAAACATAATGAAGAAATTGACAATGTGATCTTAAAAAATGCTCCTGAAAATCATCAAATGATTGCAGGAGCCATTCAAAAAGATATAGCAAATGCTGCAGTAAGTAAGACGTTAGATGGTATTCTTAAAGATTTTGGTGAGTCGTCATTTGCTATCCTAGTTGATGAATCCTGTGATATATCCGTTAAAGAACAATTGACAATTATTTTGCGTTGTATAGATAAGCGTGGTCATGTGATTGAACGTTTTTTAGGCATTGCACATGTTAGTAATACCACAACTATAGAATTGAAGAAGACAATTGATTCAGTGCTTAGTAGACATAATTTAAGCATTAATAGATTATGAGAACAAGGATACGATGGAGCTAGCAATATGCGAGGTGAGTTGAATGAACTTAAAACACTTATTTTGAATGAAAATTCGTCTACCTATTATGTTCATTACTTTTCATATCAGCTTCAACTCACTTTAGTTGCTGTTGCCAAAAATCACATTCAAATTGCAACTTTTTTTAGTTTGGTCAATGGTATTTTTAATGTTGTTGGAGCATCATGCAAACGCCGTGACATACTTTGTGAAAAACAAACTGCTGAAGTAGTAGAAGCACTACAAAATAATGAAATGTCAACTGGTCGTGGCTTTAATCAAGAAATGAACATAAAGAGACTTGGTGATACTTGTTGGAGTTCTCATTATGGTGCAATTATTAGTCTTATTACCATGTTTTCTTCTGTCATCGATACGGTTGAAGACATTGTTGAAGATGGTTTCACAATAGAGAGCGGAAGCAAATATACTAATTCAATCACTCCAAACTTTTGATTTTGCTTTCAGTTTGCATTTGATGAAAAATGTTTTAGGGATTACAAATGAGTTATCTCAAGCACTACAATGAAAAGATCAAGATATTCTGAATGCAATGAAGTTAGTTGAAATTTCAAAATTGTTCTTACAAGCTATGAGAGAAGATGGGTGGAATTCCTTATTTGAAGAAGTTTCAAAATTTTGTGTCAAAAACAATATTGTTGTCCCCAATATGGATGAGCTTTACCAACCTCGATTACGACGAAAAGCTCAAGCCATGAAAAATTCACAACATTACTATGTGAAGCTTTATTATCCTGTTATAGACATGCAACTCCAAGAACTTAACAGTCGCTTTAATGAGGCAAGTTCTAAATTATTACTCTGTGTTGCGTGCTTGAGTCCAAATGACATGCTTGCATCTTTTAACAAGGATAAATTAATTCGTCTTGCTCAATTCTATTCGAATGATTTTTCGACAGTTCAACTTATCACTTTAGACAACCAACTTGAGACATATATATTTGACATGTGTTCTAGTGATGAATTTGTAACACTCCAAGGGATTGGACAACTTGCTGAGAAATTGGTGGAGATGAAAAAAGATGTCGTATATCCCTTGGTTTATTCATTGGTAACATTGTCATTGATTCTGCCAGTTGCGACAGCAACTATTGAGAGAGCATTCTCAGCAATGAATATTGTTCAAAATCGTTTACGTAACCGAATGGGAGATCAATGGATGAATGATTGTCTGATTACTTACATTGAAAAAGACATATTCAAGACTATCAGTAATGAAGAGATCATACAGCGATTCTAAGGTATGAAGACTCGTCGAGGACAATTGAATTAGCGCTAGTCGTGACGAAACAAATTGTAAGTTATATTTATATGTTTTAGAACATAATTACATTTTTGTTGAATTTATTCACTTATTCCGTTAGTTATATTTTCGTTCAACTTTATTTTTTGTATTCATTAAAAAAAAATGCCCCCTATGAATGAAATTCCTGGATCCACCACTGTTTGTAGTTTTTTCAACGGTCTAGATTTGATTTTACTATCGCTCTTTTTGTCATAAGAAACTTGGTATTAAGTCTAAATCGTTGAAAAAGTTAAAGCACGTGTTGTAATCCAAATAAATAAACAAAAACCATATTCATTGGTTGATAGTAAAAATTATCCATGTCAACTTTTTGTATTGTGAAAGCATTGCATAAGCACCTTATTATAATTATAAACCTATAACTTACTAAGAAGTAATAGTTTAATCAACTTCAATAATTTTATAAAATTTTAATGGGTTTGAATATATCTCTTACAGAATCAACATAATTAATTAGTTTGTACTGAATTTAAGTTAGAGAATTTATATCTAAACACCTTGGGTAAACACGCCAAAATTTTAAAATTCCTAAGTTTTTTTTTTTCTTGACAATTTACTCCATAAGTCAATCAAAATTACAATAAAATTCATGCCGTTAATTTTTTTTAATTGCCGTTAGTCTAGGTCACCATTTTACCTTATTAAAATATTAACTTTTTTAATTTAATTTTAAAATTTAAATCTTTAAAAAAAAAAAAAAAAAGAACAAGGGGTGGCCATTTTGCTTGGGGGTGGTTTGTCACTCCCTTGGGCCAAACCCTCAAATTTTTATTTGAGGGAGGGGGTGGCTCGACCACCCCTATACAGCCCCCGAGCCACCCCCTTGGGCCAAGGGGGTGGTTCGGCTAACCCTTGTTCTTTTTATTTTTATTTATATTTTTTATATTTAAATTTTAAAATTAAATTAAAAAATAATAATATTTTAATAAGGTAAAACGGTACATTTTGACCTAGACTAACGGTTGTTAAAAACTTTTGACGGTAGGGATTTTATTGTCATTTTGATTGACCTATGGAGTAAATTGTCAAAAAAAAAAAAAAAACAACTTAGGGATTTTAAAATTTTGGCATGCTTACCCAAAATGTTTAAATATAAATTCTTTTTAAGTTATAACTTAAATTCAGTACAAACTAATTACGAGTTTAGTAAAGTTTGCAATACTTAAACCAAAATATATGACATTTAAAGTCCTAAAAATTCAATTTGATTTCTCTACAATAAGTTATTTAATTCTAATTAAAACAATCATTATAGAGAGAGAGAGAGAGAGAGAGAGAGAGAGAGAAAACACCTAAACTACAATGATATAGTGAGATTTGTGTAGGTATGCTAGTCTAGTAACCTTCAGTGAGTACCCTGAGACAATGAGAGATTTGGTGGGGAATCGATTGCCTAGATTTACTGCATTGCAATCGAAGATTGTTGAAAGGTTCATATGATTTCCCTGACATAAATTACTACACAGCAAGATATGCAGAAGACTCTTCATCTTTCAGCAGCATCAACCTAAGTTACACAATTGATAGCTATGCAAATCTTACCGGTTAAGCTCACAATCCTCTTATTTGATCATGAGCTTAAATATTTACAAGTTAATCTTATGTTTCCATTTGATACTTGTTAAATTACCAGTTATCTCAAAAGCTTAAGCTGATAGGAAGAGGTAAATTTAATCACTTAACCATTACTTTAACACTCCCCCTCACGTGTGGACTCAAACTCCATTTTTTAATAGGTGAGGCCCAACACGTGGAATATTTAATTTAAATGGGGGGTAAATTGACGAAGTCAAGGGTTGATCTCATGACCTTTTGGCTCTGATACCATGTTAAATTACCGATTATCCCAAAAGCTTAAGCTGATAGGAAGAGGTAAATTTAATCACTTAACCATTACTTTAACAATACTCACACTATCACATTATGTCTTGTCATAGTGTTCAAAGATGGTATTCTATAATTTATTTTAAAAAAAATTATTATGGCTATATTAATATTACTAGAAAGATTTCTAAAATTTACCATACCAACAATTATATATATATAATCATGATTTTATGATATATATTGTGTACCAATTAAATTTTGTTACCTAATTTTTTTAACACATGTATTATAATTAATATTATTAATTAATTAATTATAATTGAAATGCTGTTATTGATATGTGAAATAATGGCACATCAATAATGGGTTGATGTGTCATTTTGACACGTCAATAAAGAGAGATGTGGCATAATTTGCCATGTCACTAATGTATATAATTTAAATTAAATTTAAATATAGCAACGTGACAATCTTTGACACGTTGCTATTTATTGATGTGTGAAATTTGCCACGTCATATAAATAGTAAAATCAATTGAAAATCACAAAAAGAGATGCAACAATGAGAGACATATATCAGCTCAAGGCAGAAGAAAAAACTAATCTTATGTTATGTCCAAGTTGACCACCTGCAGCAGTCATTTAAAACCACAAATAATTTCATATAAATTGCAAAATCATTTCATTTAATAGCAATCAGAGCCATGGCTTCATTAAAAGATTAAAATTACCTGCAAGGATATAATTTTAAAATTTCTATCTCTTTCTAAAGATGCTGCATATATCAGATAGAAGCCAATAGTTTAGATCTAAACGATCTTCAAGTAGCGCAAAACTTGAAGGAATATTACCGCAATTTTTCAAGCATGGTTGAAGCTTAATAGGACTATTACCATCAGTAACCTACCATGGATTTACCAATAAAACCAGATCGCATGTCCTCTGCATCCTTCTTATTAGAGCTAGTGATTTCACCTTCTAAATGTGAAGGTTAGTATTGTAATGCTTCATTTTTTCAAGGTTTCGTATTACCTTCTAAATGTTATGTCGTATGTTCATCATCCTCCCAACTGGCAAGTTTATTTAACAATATCCAGCATACTTTCTCACAAGTTCTCAGTGTAATAGGTAACACAAAAGTAATATGATGGGACATATTACTTCTCAGCTCAACTACTAATTTAGAGATAAAAGGCCATCCAATCACAAGATTGTCGTATAACGTAATTTCTAGTTAAATTATAAATTCAAAGTAAACCTAATTTGATTCTATGATGCCTATGCTTAAATGCGCATGTCGCCTTCTTATTGAGACGTTTAGTTCATTCAACAATGGTTTCGGTATCGATATCATCTATACTCTGGGTAGCTTTAGTGTAGCGGTCAAGGTCGATCAAATAAGACATGACACAATTGAAATTGAAGGTTCGATCAAATACACAATCAATCCTAGTGAATTAGTTTAATTGATTGTGATAGGATCAGATGATTGAAATAATTAAAATGAACGTTGTATCGAACATTCAATTGATCTGGTTAATTAGTTCTATTGATCGTGATATGATCAAATCATCTATCAAACTTGACACAATTTAAATTGAAGTTTCGATCGAATATCCAAGTCAATCCTAGTGAATTCGTTCAATTGTTCGTAATAGGATCATATGATTGAAACTACTGAAATTAAATGTTTGATCGAACATTTGATTGATATTGGTGAATTAGTTTGATTGATCGTGGTATGATTAGATGATTAAAATAATTGAAATTGAATGTTCAATCGAACATCCGATCGATCTTATTGAATTAGTTCGATTGATCGTGATAGGATAAAATGATTGAAACAATTGAAATTGAATGTTCGATGAGACATCCAATTGGTCCTAGTGCATTATTTCGATTGATTTTGACAAGATCAAATAATCGATTAAACTTCAAACAAATTAAACGTTCTATCGAACATCCTATCAATCCTAGTGAATTTGTTTGGTTGATCGTGATAGGATCAAATAATTGATCAAACTTCACACAATTGAAATTGATTGTTCGATCGAATATCCAATTGATCCTAGTGAATTAGTTTAATTGTTCGTGATAGGATTAAATGATTGAAACAATTGAAATTGAAGGTTCGATCAGCTTCTATCTGGTGAATTATATCTTAACATAAAAATGATCGAATGTCAATTATACTCTAAAAATTCTATAAAAATGATAAAATGACACAGTTGGAATTTGTCATGTCACATAAATAGTAAAATCAATTGAAAAGAACAAAAATAGATGCAACAATGAGAGACATATATTAGCTCAAGACAGAAGAAAAAACTAATCTTATCTTATGTCCAAATTGACCACCTGCAGCAACCATTTAAAACCATAAATAATTTCATATCAATTGCAAAATCATTTCAAAATTTCGATCTCTTTCTACAGATACTGGATATATCAGATGGAAGCCAATGGTTTAGATCTAAACAATCTTCAAGCAGCACAAAACTTGAAGGAGTATTACCGCAATTTTTCAAGTATGGTTGAACCTCAATAGGACTATTATCATTAGTAATCGGCCCATGGAAGACAATAATGATCAACAATATTATATTATGTGACCCATCAAAATCTTGTTACAAGATTCATAACTGAGTTGTTCAGACTTGACATTACCTCCCTCGAAGAGCTAAAAATAGATACCATATATTTATCAATAAAACCAGACTGCATGTCCTTTGGGATCATTCTTATTAAAACTAGTGACTTCACCTTCTAAATGTGAATGGTTAGTATTGCAATACTTCATTTTTTTCAAGGTTTCGTATTAACTTCTAAATGTTATGTCGTATGTTCATCTTCCTCCCAGCTAGCAAGCTTATTTAACAACATCCAGCATACTTTCCCACAAGTTCCCAATGAAATAGATAGCACCAACAAATATCAGGAAAAGTAATATGATGTGACATATTACTTTTCAGCTCAACCACAAATTTAGAGATATAAAGTTCATCCCATCACAAGATTGTCATATAACATAATTTGTAGTTAAATTACAAATTCAAAGCAAACCCAATTTGACTCTATGATGACTAGACTTAAATGTGCATGCTGCTTTCTTATTGAGATATTTAGTTCATTCATCAATGGTTTTGATATCGGTATTGTCATGCCCCCAAAGAAAAAATAAAAGGAGAACGCAAACTAAAGAACCACGAGTAAAAGAAAAATATTTTGAACATATATCACATACATCACTACATCAGGGCGAAGGTAAAGGAGACAGCTATGATAAACTTTTAATATTTGTATATCAGCTATCGTGTAATATAAGTCACCTGAGATTCCTCATACAAAGATTTCAACCCAAACAAGGAGTTATAGCAAAAAAAACAAAAGTGACTTTTTAAGGGAGATTACAACTATCCTATAAGTCAAAGTCCTCATGTACAAAAAATCAACCCGTACAGTCTACAAAAAAAAAGAAAAAAAAGACCGCACTATCAGGGCTTACTTCTGCTATCTACAGAGGAAAACCCAGGTGTTGACACTTCTAAGGGTCTGCAAAACATATCATCCAGGTGTCCCAATCATATGGCCAAATGATCGGATCCTAAATCACTAGTAGGCCCACTGGTAGGCCTGACCTCACTATAATAACATATAGCGCCATTTGAAAAAATTTAAGGAAAGAGGGGTGAGTTCGACAACTTAGTAAGTAGTCACAACACCAAGATGCGATAAAATATGCTATGCAATTTATGCCATAATCTTAATCATGCACAATATCATAATTAAATAAAGCATGCTAGTTGCAAAAATGAGTAATCAACACTTTCTTTTCACTTTTCTGTCAAAATAATGCCCCTTTTACCCTTGTGACCCGACACCGCCGTTTACTGTGAGCGGCGCACGTTGGCGTGTCCCAAAGAACCTATATGCTCATCCTGTCATCACAGGGGAGAGCTACCAGGCTGAAAACTCCCCCTAGGTGAAAGCCACCCGGCCGGTAACACACACCTTCTCGTAACCGTCCTTCGGTGTGCTTGCCCTGCTACCTTATGCGGTACCGAAACTATAATCGTGTCTCGAGGTTAAACATTTATGAATGCACTATAACATTTATGTAAGCTCATCTGTAACTGTATATTGCATTCATGTAACATTTCTGTAACTGTACATTTGTATAACATATCACGAGCTCTTTCATTCATAATCATATCCATGCATAATTTACTGTAATATGTAACATTTTTGTAATCATGACATATGATTGAATAAAACTATGCATTAAAAATAGGAAGTGCAATTGAAAATCATGTAAGTGGATTCTTTATAAAATTCGCAACATTTTCCTTTTTTTAAGGATTTATAATAAAATCTGATGGGATTTTTGGTGTTGTGTCCCCTTACTTAGATTTGCTACTTGTTGTCGAGTTGTTCTTCTAACTACCTAAATAAATCGTAAAAGTGGATTTAGAGGAGTAAATTTAATAAAAGGTACTTAATATATAAATAAATATATATATATTCATAAACCGTTCCCAAGGTTTGAACCCAAGAGAAAACATCCCCCTGCAAAGGTCTATTTATATATATATTCAATTAGTCATATATGCCTACAAATATATATATATATACACACACCTGAGCACTCATCGTAATTATGTATATAAATATATTGTGGTTGTTAAAAGCAAGTAAACGATGAACAACTAAAAGTTGTAAGTAGTCCCTTCAAAGAGCAGTTATAAGTAGTAACCAAAATCAAGATCAATCGAACATAAGTGACCATAAGCATAATATCAGATTTATTAAAAGGCTAGAATAACCAAATTACAAAGAAAAGAAAAAGGAAAAGAAAACCAAAAATGCAAGGCAAAGCGGTAAACCCAGGCATAAAACTTACAAATTCAATAACCTTAAAACCCATTCAACTACCCATGAGAAGAAAGAAAAGAAAAGAACTCAAGAAGCCGGAATATACCTCGAGGATCTCTTGCTACTGAGTAATAAGGAGAAAGGAGTGTGCGAGTATGTGAGGGAGAGGAGAAGAACTGGACTTTAAATAGCCCATGAGAGGGAGGATTAAGAGAACAAGTATTACCCAGTGTCCTTAACTGATGATGCATAAACACAGGTGTTCCTTCTGTAATAGTGAGGTGGCGGGTAAAAAGTTCCCTTTTTTACTGGTGAGGATACGAGTTCCCTTTTGTAATATTGGTGAGGACACATTGAACTCAACTGGCCCTTGCATGCCACGAGTTTTTTCTTTTTTTTTCTTTCAAAAACTATAGGTTGAAAACTGACGATAGTAACTGAAATAATATAATAATAATAAAATAATAATAATAATTACCTAATATGTATATATATATATACATATATTACTAATAGCACTTATGAAACATAAAATGTTCTAAAATTCTATTTCTAAATCTATAGAATTTATAGGGCATCACAGGTATCATTTGTGCTTTGGGCAACCTCAGTGTAGCGGTCAAGGTCGATCAAATCAGAAGTGACACAATTGAAATTGAATATTCGATCAAATATACAATTAATCCTAGTGAATTAGTTCAATTGATTGTGATAGGATCAGATGATTGAAACAATTAAAATGAACGTTGTATCGAATGTTCGATCGATCTGGTTGGTGAATTAGTACGATTGATCGTGATATAATCAAATGATCGTGATAGGATCAAATGATCTATCAAACTTGACACAATTTAAATTGAAAGTTCGATTGAATATCCAAGTCAATCCTAGTGAATTTGTTCAATTGATTGTGATAGGATTATATGATTGAAACTATTGAAATTGAATGTTTGATCAAACATCTGATCAATCCTAGTGAAATAGTATGATTGATCATGGTATGATTAGATGATTAAAACAATTGAGATTGACTGTTTGATCGAATATCTGATCAATCATGATGAATTCGTGATATGATAATGTGATTGAAACAATTGAAATTGAATGTTCGATCAACCATCCGATCGATCCTAGTGAATTAGTTCGACCAATCGTGATAGGAACAATTGAAATTGAATGTTCGATGAGACATTCAATTGGTCCTAATGCATTATTTGATCGATTGTAATAAAATTAAATAATCGATTAAACTTCAAACAAATTAAATGTTCAATCGAACATCTGATCGATCTTAGTGAATTAGTTCGGTTGATCGTGATAGGATCAAATGATTAATCAAACTTGACACAATTGAAATTGATTGTTCGATCGAATATCCAATCGATCCTGGTGAATTAGTTTGATTATTAGTAATAGGATCAAATGATTGAAACAACTGAAATTGAAGGTTCGATAAGCTTATATCTTGTGAATTATATCTTAACCTAAAAATGATAAAAATGTCAATTATACTCTCAAAACTTCTATAAAAATGATAAAATGACACAATTGGAATTTGTCATGTAACATAAATAGTATAATTAATTGAAAAGAACAAAAAGAGATGCAACAATGAGAGACATATATTAGCTCAAGGGAGAAGAAAAAACTAATCATATGTTACGTCCAAGTTGACCACCTGCATCAACCATTTAAAACTACCAATAATTTCATATCAATTGCAAAATTATTTCTTTCAATAGCAATTAGAGCCATGGCTTCATCAAAAGATTAAAGTTACCTGCCAATGATACAATTTCAAAATTCCTATCTCTTTCTATAGATACTGCATATATGAGATGGAAGCCAATGGTTTAGATCTAAGTAATCTTCAAGCAACACAAAACTTGAAGGAGTATTACCGCAATTTTTCAAGCATGGTTGAAGCGCAATATGATTATTACTAAGGCCGACAATTTTGACACGACCCGTGAACCCGACACGAAATTAACGGGTTTGACTCGTTTACGACCCATTTATCTTGCTTAAACGGGTCGTGTTGCGGAATACCCACCAGACCAGTTTACTTTTTTTATTTTTTTTATTTTTTACCTAAAGAAATTTTTTAAAAAAGATGAAAAGTTAAACACTAAACCTAAATTCTCACTTCTTGTTCTTGCCTCCGCCTTAGTTCGAACAGTTCGAGTTCGAGTTCCTGCCAGTGCTGCCTGCTGCTGCCACCCCTCATCAATCTCTCTCTTGCTCACCAGTCGCCGCTCACTCGCTCAGTCTCAATGACTCTACCGCTCGTCGTTGCCGTTCACTCACTCTCTCTCCTGCTCCCCGGCTGTCGCTCTCTCTCTCAGCTCTCCACTCGCTCCGCTCTCGGCTCTTCCCCTCTCTCTGTTGCACCGATGCCACCGACTTTGCACTCCGAGTCTCCACCGATGTCGCATCCTGATTCAGTATGTAGGATAATTTTAGTGAAATTTGTGGGGTTTTTTGCCCTTTTGAGTTTTAGTAGTCTAAAGTTTGTAGGATTGAGGATTGTATGTTTGATTGGCCTTTTGTGGGGATGATAGTGTTTGGATTAACAATAAAGGATCAGACAAATGATGCCGAAGTTGGTCGACTATCCCACTTATATATTCCTTATAGTTCTCTTTGTGCCAACCCTCGGTAGTGAAGCAGCTGTCAAACACTACATATGTAGATAGAGTGTTAAACCATCAACCATTGAATTGGAAACTTTTTTCCAAAACTTAAATTTTCAAAATATATATATAGTTTCTGAATACTATTCGATTTGGGACTTAACCACTGACACTAACATGTGTACACTCCAATCAATAGTGATGGCCATGTTTTTTTTTTTTTTTTTTTGTAAACGATGGCCATGTTTTATAAGCAATGGAAAAAATCACAATTACAAAAAGGAATTTTATGCTCCAGAACCTTCACTCTATTCATTATACTGGAAACAAGATTGAGTTCCCTTTTCTCTGCCACCAATAATACAATGAGACATTGACATAGCATAATCCTCTAAACCCAAAATTTAGCTACCATTTGATACTTCTAGTAAGTAATTTCAAACACCCACTAAAAAGTATTGCCTCAACTTAGATTTCTGTAGCATATTCTTGTATAACTCGAACCAGCCTATTGATAATTTGGTATTGTGTTTTAGTGGTTTGTAATTTTGGAAGGTGGTTTTGGCTTTGGTAAGTAAAGAAGATAGAAGAACTCACTTATGTTGTTATCACTTTCTTTTTGGTTAGATTTTGATTCCTTCTCTGTCATAGGAATCATAAACTATTTCTTCATTTATTTTGAAAAGCTTTATTGCTTAAACAATGAGACTGTTATTTCTTTTTGTTCTAGAGAGAGTACTATGCCTAGATTTTGTGTAAAAGGTTCTAGATTTTAACCCTTGATGTCATATGTGGAGAGATAATGAGTGAATATAATCAATCACTTAATGTGCTCAGGAAAAAAAAAACCAATCTCTTTGATTCTCCAATTACAATTACTGTTCTTGACCTTTAATTTAATTCCTCATGATGTAACTTACCTTTAGTTTATTATCTGTTTGTTTTATTCTAGATAAGTTAGTTGCTTTCATTTTGTAACATTAATCATGAATGTGAGTGAGTCTTATGTGGTTTTGATAGTGAATATGTATATATTTATGTTCATGATAAATTAGAGATGGAGCTATGAATTGGTGTTCTGTAGAGAATATAGGGGTCATTACTCATTAGGACTTGGTAAGAGAGAGTGTTGGGCATTGAATAGGGATTTGTGGTTCTTTTAAATTCTTCAATTTTTAATTTGTAACTAACTTACTAATGATTATGTGTGTAGGTGTTTAACGAAGATTCAGTTGACGATGTGATTGAAATAAATACAATAGGAGATGAAGATCCTTCTATTCATACGAATCCAATGACGAAAACAAGGGTCTAGAAGAAGCGTAAGAAGACCTCAATAGTTTGGACCCATTTTGATGAACTTCCTTCAAAAGATCCAAATAACACAAGGATATGGGCAAAATGCAAGTTTTGTGATCATAAATATATAGCTAACAATTCACATGGAACTGGAAATCTACAAAAGCATATGAAGAATTGTGGGGGAAAAACTGAGCATGATATTCAGCAATTGCTCCTATCTGGTAGTCAAGGAAATTTGTCAATAAGTGCCTCAAAATTTTGTCCTAAAAGATATAGAGAATTGTTGGTTACTACGATTATTAAGCATGAGTTGCCATTTTCATTTGTTGAGTATGATGGTATAAGAGAAATGACTAGATACTTGCATAAAGATGTGCCATTAATCTCTAGAAATACTTCTAAGGCTGATTTGGTTAAGATGCATTTGTTGGAGAAACAGAAGGTTAAGTCTTTATTAAATGTTTGTATTGGGAGGATTAGTTTAACATCTGATATGTGGACTTCTTTGAAAATCGATGGGTATATTTGCCTTACTGCACATTTTATTGACAAAAATTGGGTATTATCTAAAATGGTGTTAAGCTTTTCATTCATGCCCCCGCCACATAATGGTGCATCTTTAGTTGAAAAGATATATGATTTGCTTCAAGAGTGGGGGGATAATAAGGTTTTCTCTTTAACATTAGATAATGCTTATGCTAATGATTTGTGTGTTGAAAAACTAAAACCAAAATTAAACATGAAGAAAGCCCTTCTTTGTGATGGTGAGTTTTTTCATATGCGTTGTTGTGCCCATATTCTTAATTTGATAGTACAAGATGGGTTGAAAGAGATCACTAATGCTATCCAAAAGATTCGAGATAGTGTTAAGTATTTTAGGGGATCACAAGTGAAAAAAACATAGTTTTCTTCATGCTGTTACTCAAATGTCATTGGACAATAACAAGGGGTTAAAACATGATGCGCCAACTAGATGGAATTCGACATATCTTATGCTTGAGAGTGCTATTCACTATAGGCGTGCTTTTACTTATTTGGAGATGACTAATCAAAATTATAAGTTTTGTCCTAGTGCACTTTAGTGGGAAAAGGTGATTGATATCAGTAGTTTCTTAAGTTGCTTTTATTGTGTTACATGTGCTTTCCCTAGTACCAAATATCCCACAGCTAATTTATATTTTCCCGTAGTTGCATTGATTTATGTGAACTTGAAGAAAGAACTTGTGAGCGAAGATGAGGATAAGAGATTAATGGCAAATCAAATGATCTCCAAATTTGAGAAATATTTGTCAAAATTCAGTGGTAGTGTTGGCCATTGCAGTTGTCTTAGATCCTCGTTACAAGCTTCGCCTTGTAAAGTACTATTATACAAAGATTTATGGAGATGAATCTATGGAGTATGCCAATGTTAAGGAAAAGTTAACTAAACTTTTTATGGAGTATAGTGCTTCTATGACTTCAAGCTTCAAAGTTGCTCGGCCCCAAGAAGACTCAGATTGGGAAAAGGTAAATAATATCATAAGTTTCTAAGTTTCTTAGCTTATTAGTTATTAGTAGCTTAGTATATATACTCATAACCACTTACTAATTTTATATTTATGTTCTTTTTTTTCATGTAGGAATTTTTGGCATTTGGTGGAGTTGATGATAATGCACAAAAGACTCAATTATAATTTTAGTTGGATGAACCCAAGTATATAGATAAGAGTGGCAGTGTGATATTTGACATCTTTTCATTTTGGAAAGGAAATGAATTTCGTTATCCTGAAGTAGTTGTCATGGCTCGTGATATTTTGAGTATTCCTATTTCCACTGTTGCTTCAGAATCCACTTTTAGTACTGGTGGACGTGTGATTGATCAATATAGAAGTTCACTCAAACCGAATATTTTTGAGGCATTGGTTTGTACTAAAGATTGGTTATATGGAGAACAAGGTAATATTAGATTATTAGTTATTTGCATATTTAATTTTTTCATTTACTTGTTTTTTTTTTTTATTATACTTTAATAACATTAACTTCTCTTATCTTTTGATATAGAACAAAATTTAATGAAGGTGGAAGAAGAAGAAGAAGATGATGATGTTTTGACATTGGATAGTTTCAATTCCTGTAACATTCAAAGTTCTGAGATTCCAGGTTCATCAGGAGCATGCTAAAATGAGTATATTTGTTGGTTATTCAAGGAATCAAGATCAAGACTCAAGAGTTGACAATACAGGACAAAAATGGGAACCCAATGCCAATGGGCCAATTTGTATAATTTTATTTGTAATTTGTAAATTGTAATGATGTGGTTTGTTTTGTTTTTGTTTTTTTTTTTTAATTATTTATTATTTTTTATTATTAGACAACTAGGCTTATTAAGTGATTTTGTGCTAGCCAACTAGGAGTTTAATTTTAAGAGATGAATTGCTAAAACTATTATTAATTTATTATTTCACTAAAAAAAATTACATTTTAAGCTAAGCAGGTTAAACGGGTCGTGTTGACCCATTAGACCCGTTTAGGCTAGACCCGTTTAGATCAAACGGGTTCAAGGGTCATGTCAGGTGACCCATGACCCGCCAGACCCGTTTAGATTAAACGGGTTCATTGGTCGTGTCGAGTGACCCGTGAATTTTCACGGGTCGTATCGTGTTTGGGGCTCCGACCCATTTAATAAACGGGTTGTGTCTGGGTTTGGGCTAAACAAGTCACGGGTCATAAACGGGTCGACCCGTGGACCCGTTTTGCCAGCCCTAATTTATTACCATCAGTAAGGTGACCCATGACCCGCCAGACCCATTTAGATCAAACAGGTTCATGGGTCGTGTCGGGGGACCCACCAGACCCGTTTAGATTAAACGGGTTCACAGGTTGTGTCGTGTTTGAGGCTCTGACCTGTTTAATAAACAGGTCGTGTCTGGGTCTAGGCTAAACAGGTCTTGGGTCGCCACTGGTCGTAAACGGGTCGACCCGTGGACCCGTTTTGCCAGCCCTAATTATTACCATCAATAACCTGCCCATGGAAAACAATAATGATCAATAATATTATATTATGTAACCCATCAAAATCTTGTTACAAGATTCATAACTGAGTTGTTCAAACTTGACCTTACCTCCCTCGAAGAGCTGAAAACAAATACCATAGATTTATCAATAAAACCAGACTACATATCCTCTGGATCCTTCTTATTAGAGTAAGTGACTTCACCTTCTAAATGTGAGTGGTTAGTATTGCAATGCTTCATTTTTTCAAGGTTTCATGTTAACTTCTAAATGTTATTTCGTACATTCATCATCATCCAAACTGGTAAGTTTATTTAACAACATCCAGCATATTTTCCCACAAGTTCTCAGTGTAATAGTTAGCTCCAGCAAATGTCAGGAAAAGTAATATGATGGGACATTACTTTCAGCTCAACTACAAATTTAGAGATAAAAGGCCATCACATCACAAGATTATCGCATAACGTAATTTGTAGTTAAATTACAAATTCAAAGCAAAACCAATTTGACTCTATGATGCCTAGACTTAAATGTGCATGCTGCCTTCCTATTGAGATGTTAAATTCATTCAACAATGGTTTCAGTATCAGTATCATCGGTGCTCTGTGCAGCATCAGTGTAGCGGTCAAGGTTGATCAAATTTGACGTGACATAATTGAAATTGAAGGTTCGATCAAATATACAATCAATCCTAGTGAATTAGTTCAATTGGTTGTAATCGGATCAGATGATTGAAACAATTGAAATTGAACGTTGTACCGAACATTCGATCAATTGGTCTATCAAACTTGACACAATTTAAATTGAAGATTCGATTGAGTATTCAAGTCAATTCTAGTGAATTCATTCAATTGATAGTGATAGGATCATATGATTAAAACTATTAAAATCGAATGTTTGATTGAACATCTGATCGATCCTGGTGAATTAGTTTAATTGATTATGGTACGATTAGATGATTAAAACAATTGAAATTGAATGTTTGATCGAATATCTGATCTATCATGATGAATTAGTTTGATTGATCATGATAGGATCACATGATTGAAACAATTGAAATTGAATGTTCGATCGAACATCCAATCTGGTCGTACCAAAAATAGTACTCGCCCAATTGCACGAATCGTTTGCAGTGCAAGTGCGAGTGTCGAATCCCACAGAGAACCGTGGTTGTTAACAGATTAATTTAACGTCTAGGTTAGTATCACTTTAACCTAGTTCCAAGTGGGTGATTTTGTGTCAACGGAATTGTAAACTAAGTTAATGCCGTAAAGTAAACAAATAAACAGCTAAGGTTAAGGATTTCACCTCACCATTTCAAAAATGCTAATTAAAAACACTAAGCTAAAATAATCCTTCTATCGATTAAAACAACACTTAGTCTTTTGCGCCTATCGAAGGATTCAAAGAATCCGTCCATTTGACAAAAGACAAAACATGAACAGGTTAGGTCCAAAGGATCCAAAGTGAAAGTGATTTAACACTAACTACAATGGATAAATGACCGTAACCCGAACGATAAAATGTATCCATCGGACGAAAAACTAAGAATAAATGACTATGGCACAGTCTTACTTGGTTGTGTCACTCAACCAAGTTCGAAACGACAAAGCTCTAATAAAATGACGAAAATAAATAACTTAAGCGTAAATAACAAACATAGAATCCATGGTGAGGCTACATCCTCAACCTTAGTTGAGGATTTAGCCTCCCATGTGCAAAGGAAGCTAGAACAAATTAAAGGAAAGCATTAAAATAAATAAGTAAGTGCTACAAATAAATGGGCAGAGCAGGGCCTAAACAGTGTCAAATGCTCTTAAAAACGCGCCCAAAATCGAGAACTCTCGTCAAAATGCACTAAGGGTCCTATTTATAAAAGACTAGTGCGCTGCCAGGTCATAGGGCTGCGTTCGAACGCAGGCTGTGCGTTCGATCGCACTGATGTATGAGTTCGATCGTAACTTTTGTGATCGAACACACGTAACTGCCACGGCACAAGGCTGGAAGCGATGGAATCGTAGGGCCGGCTAGGGCAACAGCGTGAGACGCGGGTTGACTGGACCTGCGTTCGAACGTGCTCCTTGCGTTCGACCGCAATTGTGCTCGATCACACCAAGTACGGTCGAACGCACTGACAGGAGCTCTATAACATCTCTTTAAGTCCATTTTTCCCTTGGTAGCCATGTGTTGATGCAATGACCTGCACACCACAAAATACTAAAAACAACTAAAAATGTTAGATATTAACAGTGTTAAAGGCTTAACAAATATAAGTTAAGGGGGTCAAATATACAATATTTGGCACCGATCAAATACCCTCAAACTTACATTTTGTTAGTCCCTTAACAAAACAAAAATGAAAAACATAATTAAAACATAGGTCCGCTTTCGTGGGAGAACGGTTGCATTTAGCGTATGCAACAAGCCTTTTAAACCTCTAGGGATTCCTTAGAGAACGAGTGAAGTTTCATGAGGGTTTTTCAGGAATGATACCCACAAACATTGTACAACATTTTATTCTCAACCATGCAACAATATAACAATTATGGTTCTTATTCATGAGCAAACTTAACCAAACAAACACCATCTTCACGATTTTCAGGGAATTATTAATCAAGCTACAAACATGGCATTATGAGACATCACACAATTCAATTCTAGTGAAAGTGAATTTAGCACATAAATATGGGACTTCAAAACTAATTTTAGTCATGCATGCTTCAATACTCAAAATTCATTAGACTACCCATTAGACACAATAACCGAGGTTTTTTATTTTATTTTATTTGCTTATCTCCCTTAAGCTTTCTAATTGACCCATGTATCAAGCGTTAAGTTAATGACTCCCAAACCAGAAGGTTTTAGGGCATTAGGTGTAAAAACACCCCTAAGGACCTACTAACTCGAGTCAAAAAGGCTACGAAGTTTCGCTAGCCAAGTCTAACTTCTCACTTTTTTTACGCGAACGCTCAATACTTAATGAGGCAAGAGATCCAGTTACTAGGTGAAAAGCTGAAAATGATCATTTCATTTTTTTTTTATATACAAAAAATAAAGGTTATTTTTCCAATGGGTTACCCAACTGCATTCAAGCTTACAAAACTAACATGACTAACTCAGAATTCATACCCCACAATTTACATGCCAATGTGCTTGTGAAAATCAAATTGAACTGTAATATCTCATGTTGCCAAAGAAGGTAACACAATTTAAATTTCCTTAACAAAGTGATCATATGTTCATTAGATTAAGCTCACAAAAGAAAATAAAACCATAATTAAAATAAATTGCATAAATGAAAACAAAATGTGCACGAAAAATACCCCCAAACTCAAAATTCGCACTGTCCACAGTGTGCGGCTATAAAAAATACAAATGTAGTGCAAGGGGTGTAAAAATAACCAACACGTCATAAAGATGTCACTGAGCTGGTGGCAGCCTGTCTAAAATGGCTTGCAACATGTCCTGGGTCTCGAGCCTGTCCTGGCGTGCATCCCACTATATGTCCACAATCTAGAATCGGATGTCCTCCAGGGTGTCCTGCAGAGCATAAAAATCAACAGCGCTGAGAGTGATCATCTCCTCATATTCTTCTTCTGCTGGCTGCTCATCATAGTCTGCCGCCCTCTCTGGCTCAGCTACTCTCTCCTGCTCAGCTGTCATCTCATGAATGTCCATGGGCTCTGGCTCTAGCTCTGGGGCTGCTGCGGCTCTAGGCATGTGGGAACAACTCTGGTTCCACTGGATGCGGCCGAAGTGTGGGCTCTCAGTGATTGGGCCGTCCGTTGCATTGCCTTTAATCCCCTTCTTTCTAACTATGTGAGTGATAAGAAAAGGGAAAGGCAAGCCCCAAGTCTTCGTGTGCTCAGCTGCTCTTTGGTGCACTCCTTCCCAGAATTTGTAAATCTGTCTCCATATAATCTTGGGAATGGAGTACCAAAAACCTTTGTGGAACGCATAAAGGGCACTGAGGAACATGTCCAGCCTCTGTGTCTTGTGTCCCAAAGGACACACATTCCTATAAAGCACCATGTCAATGAACCAAAGATTCTGAGGAATCTTCGCTTTGCTGGCTGCATTCTAGTGCTTGTCTGCATATTGCCCCTCACACATGTCGGAGACGATGTCCTCGAGGGTGAGTATGGAGGGGCAATCAATCTAAGGAGCATCCAACTTGGGAGGCTCGTGACTGCACTTCAAAACAGCCGCTACATCGGCTATGGTCACCTCCACGTCTCTATCGTCGATGGAAGAGACAAGAACGTCTGGCTGGCTGCAATCGTATCTCAGATGCTCATAAAAAGCTCTGACCAGACGCTCATATGCGGTGGAGGCGACGGGCTTAAACAACCTCTTCAAACCCCGGCGCTTCAATTCTTAGACTGCCCAACTTGTAGCATCATTATTGGAGAACTCCTCTTTAATGGCAAAAGTGTTCTCCAAAATGAGCTTCCGANAACAGCCGCTACATCGGCTATGGTCACCTCCACATCTCTATCGTCGATGGAAGAGACAAGAACGTCTGGCTGGCTGCAATCGTATCTCAGATGCTCATAAAAAGCTCTGACCAGACGCTCATATGCGGTGGAGGCGACGGGCTTAAACAACCTCTTCAAACCCCGGCGCTTCAATTCTTAGACTGCCCAACTTGTAGCATCATTATTGGAGAAATCCTCTTTGATGGCAAAAGTGTTCTCCAAAATGAGCTTCCGACTCTCAAAAGGAGGCCTGGCTATCATGGCTCGGGTTCCAGAGGATCGAGAAGTCGAACCTTGCCCTCTAGGCATGCTGCAGCTCTTTGGGGAATTTTACCGAACACCTGGTGGGCACCCCGAAAACTAGGGTTTGGAAAACCCCGCTAAAAACCACCCCAACCCCCTGCAAAAACAAAAATACCAACACAGAAACAAAGGGGCACAATCCGTGGGTGGATTTGTGCCCATGAAAGTTCAAAATCGGGACAAAAATGATGGAGTTTGGGGAAGAATGGGTTTGTGAGAGAAAGTGGAAAAATGGAGAAATGTGGAAATGGGAATGATGGGAAGGGCCGGCAGTGGTGATGGGCAGCGGTGTGGTGGTGCGGTGGATGGCTGGAGGTGAAGAGTTGGTGGTTTGGTGGAGGTTTGGGGTTGTGGTGTTGTGGAAGAGTGAGAGGTAAGGAGGGTGATGGTGTACGGCGCAGTGGAGAAAATGAAGGGGAGAAAGGGAAGGTGACCGAAAAAGAGGTCACGTGAAGGCTCAGAACGCATGCGATCGATCGTACATACGTGCGTTCGATCGCATTCGTGCTGAGTGTGTGTGTGTAGTGGGCTCTGCGTTTGAACATACAGAGTACATTCGATCGCATGTGTGCAGGAGTGTGTGTGTGAGATGGGGTCCTATGCTCGAACAAATGCAAGTGAGTTCGAACGTAGGCCTGTGTCTGTGATCGAACATACAGGGTACGTTCGTACGCATAGTGTAAATTTTTATTTTTTTTTTTACAAAAAAAATATTTACACCAAAATATTTACACACACAAATCTACCCCACCCCCAAACTTAAAATGTCACATTGCCCACAATGTGATCGAATTTTACTAAACCTAGGGAACGGGTCAATTCAGGTGTAGCATAAAAGAATGCTCCCCCAAATTTGACTGGCAGATTCAAATGCTAAAATTAAAACAAGAAACATAATGAGAGGTGCCTCCCACAAGCGCTAAGTTTAACGTCTTCAGCCAGACTCGTGATACAGATCAAACTACCTATGACACTAGGTAGACACATCAACTGCAGTACCAAGAATGGTATGCACTATCTTGCCAGGGTCAAACGGGTAATGATCGTAGCTGGGATAATCAATAATCAAAAAGAAACATCCAGCTAGCCCTCTTAATAGATGATCACAGAATGAGGGAGGAAAATAATCATTCCTTCCCAAGGTCAATCTCGGCCACCTAGAAATGGGTGCAATCCATTTGCTCTCAATAATAAAATCGGGTGGCTCAAATACTGACGAATAAGCAGTGGAGAAAGATAACTCCATGGTTTCTCCACACTCCAGCTGTAACTCAGACATGGGATCGCAAATGAATGTAAGTAGCTCAATTACCTCATGAAAGTACTGTGCATCTCCCAAATGAGCAAAACTCTCAAGCTCAATGTCCTCCAATCTTGGCTCAACTACTTCCCTAGTTGGCTCAAGTAACCTACACATATCTATGTTTCCTCCATCCTGAGCGAAACATTCAAACTCCGGGTCCTCCAAACTAAGCTCATACATCGGCTCATCATGCTGAAGTGGCTCACTCAAATCAAACTGACCTATAGATGGTGCAAAGCACTCCACGTCAGGATCCTCTAGGCTGGGCTCATACAAATCATTCTCTTGCCCAATCAGCCTGTCAAAAACCAGGTCATCTTGATCCTGAGTAAAGCACTCAATCTCAGGGTCCTCAAAATCAAAATCATCAGTGAGTTCTTCAATTAAGCAAACCGGACGGATCTCATCATAATCAAGTGGCTGGGAATTGATGTTAAAAATGTTAAGCTCCATTGTCATTTTCCCGAATGAGATTTTCATAACTCCCGTCCTACAGTTGATTAGGGTGTTAGCCGTAGCTAAGAAAGGTCGCCCTAAAATCACTGGAATTTGATTCACTGCACCATGCACCGGCTCCGTGTCTATCACTATGAAGTCCACAGGGAAATAAAATTTATCAACCTTAATCAACACATCCTCAATTATTCCTCATGGTCTCTTCATTGACCAGTCAACCAATTGGAGCGTTACCGTGGTAGGCTTCAATTCTCCCAGTCCCAACTGTAAATACACTGAATAGGGAAGGAGATTCACACTTGCTCCCAAGTCTAACAATGCCCTATTGATCTGACTCACTCCTATCATGCAAGCAATGGTTGGACACCCAGGGTCCTTATACTTGATTGGCAACTTGCATTGGAGGATGGAGCTCACTTGCTCGGTCAGATAAGCTTTCTTCGGGACATTGGTTTTTCTCTTGATTGTGACCAAATCCTTCAAGAATTTTTCATATGATGGCACTTGCTGAATTGCATCTAAAAATGGGATGTTTATTTGAACTTGCTTGAACACCTCTAAAATTTCAGCAAACTGTGCATTCTTCTTTGGAGCTCTCAATCTCTCAGGATATGGGGCTTTTGGGACAAACGACCTTGGAAGGTCCTTCTCAATGGGAGTGACTGTAGATGGCTCAGCATCTCTCTCCTCCTTCTCATCACTCTCTTTCTCTTCTTGCCCAACAGGGGCTTTTTGTGGCTCTACTTCATGATCTGCTTCTGGTTCAGCCACATGGTTATCCACTCATCTCCCTGACCTCAATGTGACAATTGCATGTGCATGCTCTTGAGTTGAAGAATTTCCGATAGTGCATGCCTTAAGGTTGTTCATTGGTTGGCTGGGGAGCTTTCCCTTGTCTCTCTCACCAAGGTGATTTGCCAACTGTCCCACTTGTATCTCCAACTTGGCGATTGCTTGGGTGTTCACCATGGTGGAATGTCTAACGTCACTAATGGATTGACCAGTCATTTTCATGAATTCTCTCATTGTCTCTTCTAATGACTATGTGGATGACGCTAGGGCTTGAGTGGGGGCTTGATATGATGATGACGCTGGCTGAGCTGAGCGTCCATGATTTTGATATGTCGGAGGAAATCCAGAAGGTTAATGATTTTGAGCATGTGGAGCTCCTCCTTGAGTTGTGGGCTGGTTTTGCTTCCAAGAGAAATTAGGGTGGTTCCTCCACCCTGGATTGTAAGACTCAGAATATGGGCCACTTGACTGCTTTTGAAAATTGTTGAAAGCGTTCACTTGTTCCATTTCAGAAAATACTATCATCGATGGAAAATTCTGTGCTACTATTTGGTCGTACCAAAAATAAACAAAATTGTATATTTGGACAAAATTTGGACTATTTGGACAAAATCTGTGCTACTATTTAGACAATTCTGGACAAGCAGTAAAGTAAACAAAATTTGGTCGTACCAAAAATAGAACTCGCCCAATTGCACGAATCGTTTGCAATTTAGTGGTTGTGCAAGTGCGAGTGTCGAATCCCACAGAGAACCGTGGTTGTTAACAGATTACTTTAACGTCTAGGTTAGTATCACTTTAACCTAGTTTCAAGTGGGTGATTTTGTGTCAATGGAATTGTAAACTAAGTTAATGCAGTAAAGTAAACAAATAAATAGCTAAGGTTAAGGATTTCACCTCACCATTTCAAAAATGCTAATTAAAAACACTAAGCTAAAATAGTCCGTCTATCGATTAAAACAACACTTAGTCTTTTGCGCCTATCGAAGGATTCAAAGAGTCCGTCCATTTGACAAAAGACAAAACATGAATGGGTTAGGTCCAAAGGATCCAAAGTGAAAGTGATTTAACACTAACTACAATGGATAAATAAACGTAACCCGAATGATGAAATGTATCCATCGGACAAAAAACTAAGAATAAATGACTACGGCACAATCTTACTTGGTTGTGTCACTCAACCAAGTTCGAAACGACAAAGCTATAATAAAATGACGGAAATAAATAACTTAAGCGTAAATAACAAACATAGAATCCATGGTGAGGCTACATCCTCAACCTTAGTTGAGGATTTAGCCTCCCATGTGCAAAGGAAGCAAGACCAAATTAAAGGAAAGCATTAAAATAAATAAATAAGTAAGTGCTACAAATAAATGGGCAGAGCAGTGCCTAAACAGTGGCAAATGCTCTTAAAAACGCACCCAAAATCGAGAACTCTCGTAAAAATGCACTAAGGGTCCTATTTATAGAAGACCAGTGTGTTGCTAGGTCATAGGGCTGCGTTCGAACGCAAGCCGTGCGTTCGATCGCATTGATGTATGCGTTCGATCGTGACTTCTGTGATCGAACACATGTAACTGCCATAGCGCAAGGCTGGAAGCGATGGAATCATAGGGCCAGCTAGGGCAACAGCATGAGACGCAGGCTGATTGGACCTACGTTCGAACGTGCTCATTGCGTTCGACCGCAATTGCGCTCGATCGCACCAAGTGCGGTCAAACGCACTGGCAGGAGCTCCATAACATCTCTTTAAGTCCATTTTTTCCTTGGTAGCCATGTGTTGATGCAATGACCTGTACACCACAAAACACTAAAAACAACTAAAAATGTTAGATATTAACAGTGCTAAAGGCTTAACAAATATAAGTTAAGGGGGTCAAATATACAATATTTGGCACCGATCACAATCGATCCGAGTGAATTAGTTCGATCGATTGTGATAGGATCAAATGATTGAAACAATTGAAATTGAATGTTCAATGAGACATCGAATTGGTCCTAGTGCATTATTTCGATCGATTGTGATAAGATCATATAATCGATTAAACTTTAAACAAATTAAACGTTCGATCTAACATCCAATCTATTCTACTGAATTAGTTCGATTGATCGTGATAGGATCAAATGATTGATGAAACATGACACAATTGTAATTGATTGTTTGATTGAATATCCAATTAATCCAAATGAATTAGTTCGATTGTTCATTATAGGATCAAATGATTGAAACAACTGAAATTGAAGGTTCGATCAGCTTATATCTAGTGAATTATATCTTAACCTCAAAATGATAAAATGTCAATTATACTCTTAAAACTTCTATAAAAATGATAAAATAACACAATTGAAATTTGTCATGTCACATAAATAGTAAAATCAATTGAAAATAACAAAAAAAGATGCAACAAGGAAAGACATATATTAGCTAAAGGCAAAAGAAAAAACTAATCATGTATTATGTCCAAGTTGACCCCTTGCATCAACCATTTAAAAGTTAAAACCACCAATAATTTCATATAAATTGCAAAATCATCTCATTCAATAGCAATCAGTGACATGACTTCATCAAAAGATTAACGTAACCTACCAAGGAACAATTTCAAAATTCCTCTTTCTATAGATACTGCATATTTGAGATGGAAGTCAGAGGTTTAGATCTAAACGATCTTTAAGCAGCACAAAACTTGATGGAGTATTATAGAAATTTTTCAAGCGTGGTTGAAGCTTAATAGGACTGTTACTATCAGTAACCTGCCTATGGAAAACAATAATGATTACTAATATTAAATTATTGCAATGTTTGCCAATAGGCCAGGCCCTCACTGTAGCGGCACTATAGTTACAGTGAATTCAGTACATTGCATAAACTTGCAGCCACACTTCTCCAAAAAAAAAAAGTCTACTGCACAGACCTGCAGCCACACTTCTCCAAAAAATTATTCGCACGATTTCCCATATTAACCAAGCCACCCATCTAACCCAACCACCACCATAACTCTACTCATTTTCAACAAAAAAAAAAAAACTATAACTAAAACTTCTTCATCCATCCCCCATAGCTGAAACTTCTCCCATATTTTTGAAATCACTCACATTGATTTTCATTCTCTCAAATCTTACTCAATTTCACATTCTCACCCAACCCAAACCCACAAAAAAAGCTAAAATTTTTGTGGTTGAAGAAATACCAAAGGCAAGAGAAGCACACCAAGTTTGGTTGTACATCCATCGACGTCTTTGGCCCGCCATCCACGCACCACGAGGAAAAAAATTATTGTTGTATTTTTTTTTTTTTTTTTTTTTGTATTTAGAATATTATAATAAAAACACAATACATCAAGAGGAAAAAAAATTATTATAAATACATAGCATAAAGAGAAAAAAAAAAATTAACATATGTTTTATTATTTTTTTGCGCCCCTAGTAACTCTAATTCCTAGATCCGCCACTACTTCGAACCATATTTCCATCTCCAAAATCTACGTTGATCTAAACATTGTGTGTATTCTTTCCATTTACAATCAGCCCATCCACCGGGAGGGGGGGGGGGGAAGAAAGAATTTTTCTCACTCCCATCTTTAGAGCACTACCTCCTTTTGTAGTATGTGATTAGAGAGCTTGACGCAATCGGCCAGACCATTTCCCCGAACCAGATCATCAACCAAGGTTAGTGGCATAAATTCTCTCTGAGTAGCTTTTCAAATGTATAAAATGAATTAGTGATCGTTTAACTAAATTCAAAACATTGCGTTTAATTGTAATACCCCGATGAAATAACCATTTTTATTATTTTCTACAAAGAACAGTTAAGGAGTTTTTAATAAAATTGGTTTTAACAAGGACACAGACCCTTAATGGTAACCTAGTAAAGCCCTAAAATCCCTTAGAAAATAGAAGCCAAAACACTAACCTTCTGGAATGGACGTACGCTAAGGAGGCAGACGTATGCTGTTTCTAATATGGACGTACGCAGTGTTCGGCAGACGTTCATCCTTATTTTTAGTGCAGATGTACATGGGGGGGACCACCGGACGTAAGCTCTGTAAATAGTACACGGACTTATGTGAAAACACCGGAGGTACGCTATTTTTTCAGAAATACCCTATGGTTAATACCTGAACGTACAAGACAACCTTTGGACTGTTGTGTAAAAGTACTAGAAGTACGCTAGGGTTAACGAACGTCCGCTGCTTTTCAGAGAATTGGTAGCAACCCTCTCCTATAAATACCCCTTATCCTTTCTTCTTCTTCACCCCATTTCCAGACCTCTGGCTAGCCCATTGGCTGCCAAAACCATGTGAGAGTGTGCTCTTATGAGTTGTGAGTTTAAAAGAAGTTTTGTGAGGAGAAGCCCACGTCCTTACTTGGTTTTGAGGTAACTCCTGCCTATCTTACATTTTTAGCATTGTTTCCTTTCCTAATCTATATTTTGATGAACTTTCCAAAGAGTTTATTAAGCATTTCCTTAAAAATGTTAATGTTTTCGAAGAGCCTCTTTAAGTTTCATGTTGTTAAGATTTCAACATTGCATGTGTTGATTTGTTAGCTTAGAGGAGATATATAAGAGACATAGAAGCCTAGAAATATCCTAAGAAGCATGTATCGTTCGAATCTTAGGCAGCGTGCTTAACTCACTGAGCGGATATACACCATCAGCATCGGACGTACGATTATGGGGCAAAGCATCAGTTTTAAGCTTTGCTCGTGTATGCTTTAGCTTAGCCACCTTTTGGATTAAATAAGGCTTAGTGTGACGATGTGCTGTAATCTGTTATAGCAGGATCTAGCTATGTCAAAGGAATAGCTCGAATGTGCAAGGTAAGTAAACACTTACAACATTTTTACTTAAAATGTGGGGGCCACTCGAGGTCGAACTCGATCATGCCGCTAGTGTTATGTATGGTAGTGCGCAATGGCTGGGGCACCGGCATTGTATTACAGGTCACTTGAGACAGCACCAACCCTATTGAGAAGGGGTAAAATCTCGGATAGACCATACATGAGAGTTATGACCTATAAAGCACTAGTCTTTCTTGCATTAAAATACTTAGGCAATTATTGCCGGTAGTACACCATAATCTTTAAAAATCCGAAACCCGACTAAGTGGTGTATTAATGGAGGTAATGCCCTTTTTTTTTTTACTCAAATTGCACATTTATTTCCATCTAATCAAGGCTCATGTCATACGTATGTTGTAAAGTTTACTTACTAAGTCTTTAGACTTACGCTGTTGCTACTCTTTTAGGGAATTTGACTTTACACTCTGGGAGTGGCATGGTTGCTGCTACCCGATTGGTTTAGGACTTGCTTAATGATACAGGTTTGTTATCGTTATTATTTAGTTTGTCCATGTCTTGATTTGATGATTTATAGTTAACTCAGATTTATTTCATCTTCCTATTCATTTACTCTGATAATGCTAGATGGACGATTTTCCATTAAGTCACAAGTTGGCTTATCGGGGGTAATTAACAGTAACTCTGCCAAATTAGCCAAGACTAATTTGGGGGCATTACATTAACGCTCTCTTATCACGCTCTATTATTATTTTTGTTTTGAAATATCATGCTCCTTTATTAAGTCTAAATCTCTCTTTAAAAAAAAAAAAAATGTATACATTATATTAAACTTACCTATGTATATTGGTTACAAAAACAAAGCTTAAAGACGATACCGTTTGAATGAAAATTGGATAAAAGGTGCCTACTTGGTCCCTTTTTTAAGTCTGACTCTCTCTTGGCGTTTATTAAAAAAAAAAAAATGTATATATTATATTAAACTTACCTATGTATGTAATATATTCACAACACTAATTTGCATTGCAAAACATTTACACTTTGTGTTATTTGCAATTTGTTGGCAATCATCAATTCAACAATTTCTTATTTATGATTCCTTCTTTAAAAATATATATATATTAAAAATAAAAATTGTTGTGAGTTTTAAATTACTCGCAAGCGCACGAGTCATTTGCAATATAGTGTGTGCAAGTACGAGGTTGAATTCGCAGGGAGTTGTGTCATGAAAATCAATTTATATCTAAATCAATTCTATCTTAACCTAGTTCCAAATTTCAAACTGTGTCGTGCAAAAAAATAATTAAATAAAACTAAAATTAAATCAAATGATAAAAAAAAAAAAAAAAAAGAACTAAGGTTTTCAGAATCCACCTCACCGGATTAAAGCATACATTCTCATATTTTTATTCATATATCTGATAAACAATTAAACCCTATGTATGTTCTATTGTTTCTATTGAAAGATTCAATGAATCCATCCATATAACAAAAGACAATGCATATCCAATTTAGTTCAAAAGATCCAATGTATCCATGCTTTGCACAAAAGACAATAGATATCCAAAGTAAACTAAAAGATGCAATGTATTCATCGGATGAAACACAATGAATATCCAACTTTAGTATAATCAAACACAATTTTGTCACATAATTGAATTGAAACGAACACACATTACATTAAGGTTGGAATTGTACGAACAAAACATGAAAACATAAAACTAATCAATGACGAGACTTCATCTTCAACCTTAGTTGAAGAATTAGCCTCTCATGACGAAAAGAATCATAAAGAAACTAATTAAATTCATTAAAATCAAAGTACTTATAAAAGAATTGGAGTTCAGAGCTTCAAAAAATTAGAAAAACATGAAAATGATCTAGAACGGCTCCCCCGGCGTGTCTCCCTTCGTTTACAATGACAAAATATGATATTTATAAGCTAATTTTAGGGTTTCAGCGCTGCCAGGTTGGCCGAGTGCACTCGATCTCACTCTAGGTGTGCTCGATCGCACTCGAGCATGACTTTCTGCTTTCGATGGGCGCAAGTGTGCTTGAGCACACTAACTTCAAAATTAGCCGCCTCATATGAAATATGACTTTGTAGATCTTTGAGTTAGCTTTCTAATGACACCAAGATTACCCCAATCGGAGTTCTACAACTCTAGATATGACCGTTTTGGTGGGACTCGTCTGGTGCAAATCATCGCTTGACTCAAATTTGCTGCTAATGCTCCCCGAACCGTCTTAAGCCCCAGAATTAATGAAATTAGTCGCAGATGTACCTTAACAACCTGCAAAACACTAAAACACTAAAACTAACAAAAAACATAAGAAAAATAACAAAATTAAGGGTTTAACAAATACAGGCTAAGAGGCCCAAATATGCAATATTTGGCACTTATAAGGTCTTTCTACTTTAATTTTTTAATGATTCAAATTAATTGATTAGCTATTTTGTATTGGCGCCCGATTGCTCTTTTAAATTAGGGGAAACTTCAAAAAGCCCTCCCAAACTTTCACCATTTTTGAAATATCCCCCATAAACTTTAAAAACTCTAAATTTAATCCCCTGAACTTTCAATTGCTCTCAATTTGGATCCCTCCGTCAATTTGACTCGTTAAATTCGGACGGAACCCTAAACACGTGACTTGTATGTGATTTTTCCCCCCAAAATACCCATTATACCCTCCATGGCCGGCGGCTTTTCGACTTTGCTCCTCAACCCCAAATCCAAATCTCAGTTCCAGTTGGGAGAGATTTGGCAGACATCCATCCCCAAATCCAATGGGCTTGTTGATGCCATTGGCAACACCCCCTTGATTCGCATCAATAGCTTCTTTGAAGCCACTGGTTGCGAAGTATGTGATAAATCTATCGACTTTTCAATTTTCCTTTGTTTTTATCATCTGGGGTTTTTTTTTCGCTTGTATTTATTTTTTGGTTTTTTTTATTATATTGGTCTCGTTTACTCATTTTCTTTGATTCTTTTCATAAGAAACAGAGGGAGGAACACAGTTTCCTCACCTATAAACGTGTCTTGGGACTGCATCACATTCCTACCAATTTCTTCCATCTAGACAACCTTTGTGTCCCTCGTTGGTGAAAACCCATTTCGAAATGCTGATATTCAATTGGTGTTTTGTTTTCTATTAGGGTTTTGGCCAATAATCAATATGGGTCTGCTTCAAACTCTAAATTTCCGCTTCGCAAAGCCTAAATTTTCTTCCGAAGGTATTTTTCGCTGGAATTTCAATATGGGTTTGCTTCAAAAATTTGTGATTTTGCGATATTCAGAACCCGATCAATTTGGAAAAGGATGGTTTCATTGTTGGGTTCGGCTTTGTTTCTCTTGAATCTATCAAATGGTGCTTCTCGTCGACATCATCTAGCTTCGTTGTAAGTCTGGTAGGGCCGCTTTCGAGAGGTTCGGGGTTTTCAGGTGGAGATTGCGAGGGGGGAATTGCTCGATTCTGACAGAGTCGAAGAAGGGGAAGAAGAAGTTTTCGGCGATTTGATGATGTCGAGGTCGAAAAGGTTCTAGCGAGCTTGGGAAATCTCTTTAGAGGGATTTGATGATGTCGAGAAGGTTCCTGTGAGCTTGGATTGGTTTTCGGGAAGGTTCCGGCGAGCTTGGAGGGTATAACGGGTATTTTGGGGGTAAAAAATCACATACAAGTCATGTGTTTAGGGTTCCGTCCAAAGTTAACGAGTCAAATTGACGGAGGGGTCCAAATTAAGAGCAACTGAAAGTTCAGAGGGCTAAATTGAGAGTTTTTTAAGTTTATGGTGGGTATTTCAAAAAGGGTGGAAGTTCTGGGGAGCTTTCTGAAGTTTCCCCTTTAAATTAATTATTTATGAATATATATAGTTTTTGTTATATATTTTAATTGTATGAAATAAATAACTGTAGTTATTAGAGTTGAGATTATGGTGAACAACAATAATCCAATTGAACTTGAATAAAATTCTACAATTATTGGCATTGGTATTCTTAGTTTGTTTTTCGAAGTTACTGATAATTGATATTTTAGAGTTTCTTGTTCGTTAATGTGAGGTATCGTCATGGTTTTTGTCATGGTGCAGCATGTGAGGTATTTTCTTTGATCATTGGTGAAGGACAAACCGGCTACCTCTAGACCATCTGCACCGATTGTTTTACAACCACAAAATTAATCTTCAAGGTATGATTTTTATTAGTCAATTAGATACATTACTTATACATTACATCATCATGATACTTCTTGCTTTTACTAAGACACATGTGACTGTATTATGTTTTGAATAATTAGTAGCAATATAATTAATGTATAGTGTCATCTTATTCACTATATATAATCTATTTATACTATCACGCTATTACATAAATGTCCATACACGGCACACCCCGCAAGTCACCCCGTAAGCACCCATCCCCAGGCAATGGCCAGCGCGAACCAAAAGAGGTTGCCAAATGGGTTCTTGAGCACGAACTCCAACTGGTATATATCCTACTAGACAAGGCAAATGTTAGCGTAAAATCACCATAGGACAAAAAAATGATTGCTGAGATCACAACCTTACTGAATGCTCATGTTCGTCCATACGAATTCACATCCGTTCAAGTGAGGAATAAAATCAAAAAATTAAAAAGTAATTACATGGATTTCTCAACGCTCTTGAACATACATCTTATCTCAGGGTTTGGCTGGGTCCAATGACCAATGTTGTATTTGCCTCATATGCAAATTGGGAACGGCTGAAATATGTATGTTTCTCATCTCAACTCTCGCAATCCATTACAAGTTTTAACAATCTCAATTACTTACTTATTTCCAGCTAACCATCAAGGTTCTCATTTTCCAGGAATACAATGAGAAGTACTCACATTTTAGAGGCGGTGGACTACCGCACTATGATCTCATTTGCAGTATATTCGTTAAAACAAGTGCTACTGGAGAGTATGGCCATGCAAGTACTATTACCCCACCTGATTTAGATGAGGGGGACTGCGGGTTCGACCTTAATAACGCAGTGCCAGTCATTGACCTATTAGATGGTGACGGTGCACTGGCACCAAACAATACATCCAAGTCAAAATAGAAGTGCAAAGTATTACACAGTGGGTCACGTGACTCACGTGCAAGTAAGCGTGCATCCATAGAAGACAAAGAAGTTGAGGCTTTTAAAATCCGGCTAGATGATATGATGGGCGAGGTTCATAGTATTAAGGATGGTGTATCAAGAAGGTCATGTGCATCTAGCGCAAAGATGAACCTTGTTGAGGTTGCAATGGACAAATTTAACGAGATCAACGCAGAGTTGGACATACCTGAGGATAGTTTTTTTCAGGCTGCTAACTACATAATTGACCCAAATCGTGCGAAAATGATTATTAGAATGAATGATGTATCTAGGAAGAATTGGTTACTAAAACATATTTGATAGGTGCATTTGGGATGGTTTAGTAGGGGGTGTGGGATTAGCTTGCCTTTATATTAGAGCTAACTGAAGTGAATTGACTATTTGTTTAGTCATTTGTAAACTTTTAATTAGAGTTGACTGACTGGGATTTACTACTTTATGACAATTTGTAAACTTTTAATTTTATCGACATGCAATCCTATGTTTAATTATAAGTTGTTTTCTTGTAGACTGGTTATGTATGCATGCATGTTAGCCTACCCTTTATTAAATGGTCTTTTAGATTTCATTTAGATTAACCTTATTTATGTTTATATTCTCTTTATGAAACTTAACTTAATGCGTGATTTGAATGGAAACCTGTTTAGAATATGCGTAAACAAAATTAATGCACTTAATTTAAACATTGTAGGAGGTGTAGACATGGATGTTGGTTTCATGGAGGACAATACATGGATGAGTACGGCATAGACAATGATGGCATCTGGATGGATGACATAGAACTGGATGACATACCCATGGATGAGTTGGGACCTGATAATCAAAACTACACTTACGAACATTCAGGGGTGGATCTAAAGGATGCCCACCCTCAACTCCTAAAAATCCTCTTTACCATGGTAAAATTTTATTGTTTCCCTTATTATGCCCTCTCTCAACCATGACTTTGCTCTCTACCCTCATGTTTAAGCCATATTATGCCCTTTAATAAGTTGAAATTTGAAAAATTTAAAAACCACAATTTCAAACTTTTAGTTTAAGAAGAATAAAGGAAGAAGATGATGAATAGTTTCAGTTTCATACTCCAAACGGTGCGTTTTGTTAATTGAAACTTGAGACTTAAAGTGGTCTAGTGGGGGTGGGGTCCATGGGGACAGTTTGCAGTGCATGAAGACAAAATGCTGCCGCCAGTAAAGAAAAAAATAAAAAGGCTTTAAGTTGAAAAGCTGCCGTCAGCTTTTCAACTAAAAAAAAAAAAAAAATTAAAATATGTTATTCAAATTTCCATTGCAATAAACTATAAGAAAAAAAAAANAAAAAAGCTTTCCAGCTTTTCAACTAAAANTGGGACCTGATAATCAAAACTACACTTACGAACATTCAGGGGTGGATCTAAAGGATGCCCACCCTCAACTCCTAAAAATCCTCTTTACCATGGTAAAATTTTATTTTTTCCCTTATTATGCCCTCTCTCAACCATGACTTTGCTCTCTACCCTCATGTTTAAGCCATATTATGCCCTTTAATAAGTTGAAATTTGAAAATTTTAAAAACCTCAATTTCAAACTTTTAGTTTAAGAAGAATAAAGGAAGAAGATGATGAATAGTTTCAGTTTCATACTCCAAACGGTGCGTTTTGTTAATTGAAACTTGAGACTTAAAGTGGTCTAGTGGGGGTGGGGTCCATGGGGACAATTTGCAGTGCATGAAGATAAAATGCTGCCGCCAGTAAAGAAAAAAATAAAAAGGCTTTAAGTTGAAAAGCTGCCGCCAGCTTTTCAACTAAAAAAAAAAAAAAAACTTTTAAAAAATATGTTATTCCAATTTCTACCTCCAATAAACCCTAAGAAGAAAAAAAGAAAAGAAAAAAAAGAGCTTTGAGCAGCCGCCAACATGCAACTAACAAAAAAAAGTGATTAAATTTTTATTTTTCTAGGCTTTTAGTTTCCTTATTTTTCAACTCAACAAAACTAAACCTCAATTTTCTTTCGCTTTTCAACTTCAAAGAAAAATTGAGGTATGTAAATATGTAGTTAAATTTTTAGATTTAGATTTAAATTATTCTTTTAATTTAATTGTTTTAATATTTATATTGCTAATTTGCTATTCAGGAATTAGGATTCAGCCTATTAAGCTATTCTTAATAATAACTTCAATGAAAAATTGAGGTATGCAAAATTGTGAATACGTAATTAAATTTACATTGCTATTAATTCAACCTATTCTTGATAATTTTTTTTTATATTTAATTATTCACGAATTTATATAGTTTTATTTCATATTTTAATCGTATAACTATAAATATATAATTTGTAGTTATCTGGGATTATGAAGAAAAATAACAATTATATTGAGTTAGAATTCCATTCTAAACGACCGAATGGGAGATCAATGAATGAATGATTGTCTGATTACTTACATTGAGAAAGATATATTCAAGATTATCAGTAATAAAAAAAATTTGCAGCGATTCCAAGGTATGAAGATTCGTCGAGGACAATTGAATTAGCGCTAGTTGTGACAAAATAAATTGTAAGTTATATTTATATGTTTTAGAACAAGATTACATTTTTGTTGAATTTATTCACTTATTCCGTTAGTTATATTTTCGTTCAACTTTATTTTTTATATTCATTAAAAATAATCATGCCCCCTATAGATGAAATTCCTGGATACGCCACTGCGAACATTGGTACGATACACTAAAACAATCTTATGATCCTACCATTGATCCATATATGGATGTGGGAGACAACAGTGATGATGATGCCATGGATGATGTAATGGTAGATTTAACACTTTATGAGATGAAGCTAAAAATCATGGGATTACAATTAGAACTGTATGAATTGGAGTCTAGGTTAAAATATAAGCGTAGAAGAGATATACCTCAAAGGACTTCTAGCTTAACGGGACTGATGTGGTTACATTGGGTGTTGCATAATCCTAATCGAAATACATGCTATGAGCGATTTAGAATGTGGTCGAACACTTACATTGCTCTTTGTAACACATTACAACAAAATAGGTTCTTACGCAACACTCTAGATGTTCAGGTAACAAAGCATATGGCTGCATTTAGTTTGGTCATGTCACATGATTGGTAGGCATAATCTATGGCTGACAGGCTACAACGCTCAACATACTTCATAGGTGTTTATGTTAGAAGAACGGCTAGAGTACTTTGCCAATTGGGAAAATTACTTATACAACCCAATCTCATTCCGCTACCGCATCACAATGTCGCAAATAACGCTATGTATTATTACCCATGGTTTGTGGTAAGATACCAAATCAATGTATTTTACGTTTTTGTAATTGCGAAAAAGATGATATATTTATTTATCTAATTATAGATAAATAAATATATCGTTCTACGTTGTTTCAAATATGTTCTTACCGTTTACACCACTCTTAATCACAGGATTGTATTTGAGCAATTGATGGCACACAGATAGATGCGCGTGTATCACGTAAAAAGCATATTCACTACTGAGGTAGGAAGTGCACTACTACTCAAAATGTTATGTGCGTTGCGAATTTAGATCTTTGCTTCACTTATGTTTATACTGAATGGGAAGAGAGCACGCATGACGCATGCATTTTCACAATGTGCGTTAACGATTTAAAGTTAAAATTCCCGACTCCAGTAGGAGGTATCATACCATATCAGCTTACCAAAAATATATTACAAAATTTGTTATTATGGTCAACAATTTACAGTAAATTAACTGACTATTAATTATATATTATACTTCATTTGTAGATGCGTACTACTTGGTGGACTCGGGTTACGGTTTATACCGAGGATTCCTAACATTGTTTAGAAGAGGACGCTACCATCTTCAAGAATGGCAAGGTCGAGGCTTACCAATTAATAGAAGGGAGGAATTTGATTGTAGACATGCGTCTCTGATGTCAGTTGTGGAACGCACGTTCGAAATGTTGAAGAACCGTTTCCCCAACTTTAGGAAAATGCCTCAATACCCACTCCAGTATCAGCAATTGTCTATAATCGCTTGTTGTATAATGCACAACTTTATTTGCAAGCATTATGGAGTAGAAGACAAATTATTTAAGGACACTCTCAAGGGATTGGACCTGTGGGTTGATGTTACCGTGTTGCAGTCAAGGGCAATAGTCCCATATATATCACGTGGGTTATACCCAAATCAATCAAGCAACATAACGACATATATGGAAAAAATTCGAGATGCACTAGCCCGTCATATGTAGGAACATGGCACTTTCGAACATTAGTGTGCATGGACAAATGTTTGGATCCCATTTTGGTAGTTTGTATGGAGACGTATTCTCTACTATGATTGTTATTTTGACTATACATTACTTATTAGATTTTGTTGTCGTTTGTAAAGTACCTTATGATCCATTATGGTGTTTGCTTGAAATTACCTTACTTGTGATATTTTTTAGCTGTTTTATGGATTATGGTTTATCACACGACGCACATCTCACTGCAAATGATTATTTGGATGTATTAGGTTGACCTTAACGATGAAGCATAATAATAAGTTTAAAAAAAAAATGACCAACTCCATAATTGTACCTGCAAACTTAAAATAACGGTAAAACAACTGAAATATATAGAGTTATACACACTTTAACATATATTTACAGCTAAATTTGGTTGATCTACTTATTTATTAGGGCCAACAAAAAGATGAAGTATAAACAACAAGACGCTACCAAACCTAACTGTAACTGCATAATGGTTACATATTTGTTACGAAGTTCAATAGTCAACATTGTGTTTTTTGTGGTAAGCTCAGGCAGAACCTCACAATATATTTGACACGAACTGTCATCATACCACTCAAAAAATTTGCAATACGGTTCTTCCTTGACATATTTTGGACATCCGAAGTAGTATTTACTATTATATTTTTTCTAACAAGACGTTTTCATATATGAGTTCAAGCCACAAAAGCATTGTCTGGTTTTGCTGTGGTTGTGTACAGATGAAGACAATGAGTTGTCCGACACCTAGCAAACAAATACCAATGCACATTAACAGACATGAAACTAAACAAATACCAATTAGCACTAACTAAGAAGACCTCAATAGTTTAGATCCATTTTGATAAACTTCCTTCTACAGATCCAAATGACATAAGAATATGGGCAAAATGCAAGTTTTGTGATCATAAATATATAGCTAAAAGCACTAGCATTAGCTCCCCTATAAGTGGTTATGTTCCATTTATTTAGGGAAAATGTCAAAAAAGTCACCAAAAAGCACCCACAGTAGAGTCCCTAAATCTGCTACAAACATCAGTATTGCTACAGTGAAACCCAATGTATTGGGTTCCACTATAGCAATTCTTATAATTAAGAAAATATATATATAAAAAAACTCAATTCTCTCTCCTCTCACATCTTTTCAAGCAACTCATCATTTATTTCTCCTATTCTTCTTTCTTCTTCATTTGTTCTTCTTCGTCCAAGGTCTCATGGCCAACAAACGGTATGCCCATTTCCTGTTTCACATCATAGTAGAACCCATAAAATATTCAAAACCAGAGGCTTAATTTAAGGTCAAAGACTAGAGTGAGAAGATAGCGTTGTTGCTCTCCTGGTGAGGATGACTCGGAGATCGCCATGGGGGACCTTGGAAGGCAAATAAAAAAAATCGAGTTTTATGACGTAGATATATGTTTACAAGCACAATAGTTGGACAAAAATTGAGAGATCAAAGAAGGAGAGAAGTGTGGGAGAGAGAGAAATCGGAGAAGAAGAAGACATGAGAGATACGGGAGAGAAAAAAAAAAAGAGAAGACGTGTGGGGAAGAGAGAGAAAAAAGTAATTTTTATTTTTAAAAAGTAAAAAATATTATTTTAATGATATAGAAAATATTAAGGGAATCTATTGTGGGTGTTTTTGGATAGGGGATCAAAAAGTAGTTTTATTCCCTACATTTAGGGAAAATGGTTGGGAAGCTACTGCTAGTACTCTAATAGTTCACATGGAACTGGAAATCTACATAAGCATATGAAGGTTTGTAGGGGAAAAAATGATCATGATATTTAGCAATTGCTCCTATCTAGAGGTCAATGAACTCTGTCAGTAAGTGCCTCAAAATTTTGTCCTAAAAGATATAGAGAATTGTTTGTTACTTACTACGATTATTAAGCATGGCTTGCCCTTTTATTTGTTGAATATGATGGTGTAAGAGAAATGAATAGATACTTGCATAATGATGTACCATTAATTTCTAGAAATACTGCTAAGGCTGATTTGGTTAAGATGCATATGTTGGAGAAACAAAATGTTAAGTCTTTGTTAAATGTTTGTCCTAGAAGGATTAGTTTGGCATCTGATTTTAAAAGATATAGAGAATTATTGGTTGCTGCGATTATTAAGCATGACTTGCCTTTTTTTCATTTGTGGAATATAATGGTGTAAGAGAAATGAATAGATACTCGCATAGTGATGTACCATTAATCTCTAGAAATACTGTTAAGGCTGATATAGTTAAGATACATATGCTGGAGAAACAAAAGGTTAAGTCTTTATTAAATGTTTGTCCTAGGAGGATTAATTTGACATTTGATTTGTAGACTTTTTTGACAACCGATGGGTATATTTGCCTTATTGCACATTTTATTGACAAAATTTGGGTATTATCTAAAAGTTGTTAAGCTTTTCATTCATGCCCCCACCACATAATAGTGCATCTTTGGCTGAAAATATATATAATTTGCTACAAGACTGAGGGATTGGTAAAAAAGTTTTCTCTATAACATTAGATAATACTTCTGCTAATAATTTGTGTGTTGGGCAACGAAAATCAAAATTAAACATGAAGAAAGCCCTTCTTTGTGAAATTGAGTTTTTTCATATGCGTTGTTGTGCTCATATTATTAATTTAATAGTGCAAGATAGGTTGAAAGAAATCACTGATGCTATCCAAAAGATTCGAGATAGTGTTAAGTATTTTAGAGGATCACAAGTGAGAAAACAAAATTTTCTTCAGGTTGTCAATCAAATGTCACTAGATAGTAACAATGGGTTAAGACAAGATGTGCCAATCAGATGAAATTCGACATATCTTATGCTTGAGAGTGATATTCACTATAGGTGTACTTTTGTTTATTTAAAGATGACTAATCCAAACAATAAGTTTTGTCCTAGCGCACTTGAGTGAGAAAAGGTGAATGATTTCAGTAGTTTCTTAGGTTGCTTTTATCATGCTACATATGCTTTTCTGGTATCAAATATCCCACAACCAATTTATATTTTCCTGTAGTTGCATTGATTTATGTGAACTTGAAGCAAGAACTTGTGAACGAAGATGGATATAAGAGTTTAATGGCAAATCAAATGATCTCCAAATTTGATAAATATTGGTCAGAATTCAGTGTAGTGTTGGCTATTGCAGTTGTCTTAGATCTTCGTTACAAGCTTCGCCTTGTAAAGTACTATTATACGAAGATTTATGGAGTTGATTCTAAAGAGTATGACAATGTTCATAAAAAAGTTAACCAAACTTTTTATGGAGTATTACGACTTCAAGCTCCACAGTTGATTGTTAGTTGACTTAACAAAAATGACACGTTGACCAATTAAATCTTGCCACGTGTAACTGGGGATGGTTTCGACCATCCCTTTGGCTGAGAGCCAAGAGGGTGGCCGAAACCACCCCCAAGACCCTGCGCCTCTGCCAACGCGAAGTCCCACGCCATGGCCTTCATTCCCTCCCGAATCTACCTCACCACGCCCTTGCCCAGCTCCCTTCGCCCTAGCGGGTCCTCATTCTCGTTAAACCCCGCATGCTGTTTGCTGGGAACGCCTTCGCCAAAAAAACCCATTGAAATCAAATCTCTACCTACCAGTTTCTTCATCGGCCCTAGACTTCCACCCTTTACACCTCATTGTTGAGCTCCACTGTATCCTATAATACGTGTTCTACTCGATTAGGGGCTTCCCACCCCAATCCCCTTTCAACCCAGGCCACCCCCCTTGGCTCCATGGGGTGACCAAGCCACCCCCAATTTTTTTATTTATAAATATATATTTTTAATTTTTTTTTTAAAAATAAAAATAAAAAATAAATTATATGACACGTGGCAAGATTTAATTGATTTACGTGTTATTTCTATTAAGTCAATTAATGGTCAACAAACGAAAGGACTAATTTAATTCTTTATCAAAATTACAGGAATTTCTTATAATAAAAATTAAACCCTAAAAAAAAAAGAAAAAAAGTGAAACCTTAGGAGATAATTAAGTATTTAACTCTATTTTTTAATATTTATGGGAATGACCGTTAAAACGACAAACGACTAAAAATAACTCCTTTTAAAACTGAAATTGGAAAGATGAAATTCACAGCTCATTCAAATCTAAAAGAAAAAAAAAAACTGTAAGGACGGCCTGAAAAATTGATGTAAAAGGACTAAAAATGAGATCAAGAGCGTAAAGTGTTCCGAAATACTTTTGAAAAAAAATATAACGGTTTTCATGTTTTCACGCAGATTAAAAAAAACATAAAAAAGAAAGAAGAAAGAAAAAACAGGGAAGAGAAAGCGGGGACCGCCTCTAGGGTTTCGGATACACTGAAATTGTAATCACCTCGAATCTTGATTATTGTTGACTAGCGAATCTACAACCAGATGGCAGGAGCTGGCATCCACCCCTACCACCAGCAGTGGCCCCCAGCAGCCGCCGCCCCTCCCCCTGCAGCCGCCGCCGCCACAGCTCCTCCTCCTGCCCACCCTTCCTCCATCCTCGTCGACAACACCGATGAGGTTCAATTTGTTTGTTTGTGTCTCTGTTATATGGAAAATCGATCTAAAGATTTTGTTTCCCCTCTTTTTGTGGTGTTCTGGTATAATAGGTACGTACGATTTTCATAACGGGGCTTCCCGAGGACGTGAAAGAGAGAGAGCTACAGAATCTGCTGAGATGGCTTCCGGGATACGAGGCTTCGCAAGTGAACTTCAAAGTCGAGAAGCCCATGGGTTTCGCTCTCTTCTCTACTGCTCAGCTTGCCGTTGCCGCCAAAGATGCCCTTCAGGTTTCTCTTCTTTTATTAATTTGTAATTCTTTTTATTTCTTGATTTCAAATTAATGGGTTTTGTTTTTTTTTTTTTTGGTTTAGGACATGGTTTTTGATGCGGAGTCGAAGTCGGTGTTGCACACTGAAATGGCGAAGAAAAACCTTTTTGTCAAAAGAGGTGGGATTACGTGTTATTAATGCTTTTTATTTTTTTATTTTTTTGGTTTGCCAAGGTATATTGAAGAGAGAGAGAGAGTATTATGAGAATGTTGGATTTTAAATATATGTGTGGGAATTTGATTGCAAACTGATGAAACATAGAATCTAACAATGAAAAGGCATAAGTAGAGAAATCATTGTTTGCAATAACAATCAAGAGGCATAAGCATAGTCTCTTACAGTGTTAAAATTGCCAACTTTTGAGGACATTACCTTGTTTTTGTAGTATCTATGAGAAAATTTGAGTTGAATAACCAGTTTCCAGGTCAATTAAGAGAAAAAGAAAAAGAAAAAGAAAAATGGAAGCAAGATAATAAAAGAAAGAGCTAGTATTACTTGTGACCACCCTACATTTTACAAAGCTTGCAAATGTGTGACTGTCGATGATTTTCTGTGGTTCCAATTTAGGGTTGGCTGCTAAGAGATTGCTATTCTGATGTTCTGTGTTACACCATGCTAATCTTAGTTGATCTGTAGGAATAATAGCGGATTCAAGCCCCTATGATCAAAGTAAACGCTTGCGCACTGGCGGTGACTATACACACACTGGTTATACAAGTCCATCTCCTTTCCATCCTCCTCCAGCACATGTTTGGGGACCACATGGGTAGAAATTTTACTTATCTGTTCCTATTCTATATATATATATATGTATATATTTTTTTTTCCTGGTATCAATAGAGTTAACAATAAAGGATATTTACATACTCCAGTAAAGAATTTAGTTGTGGATATTGTTTCAGCTACTATAGGAATTTTATATTACTTCTGTTAATCTCATTTTGACATTGGTCTTGTGGCCTAGGTATATGGCTCCGCCTCCTCCTCCTCCATATGATCCATATGCAGGCTACCCTGTTCCTCCAGTACCAATGCCTGCTCCTGCTCCTGTGCCAGCACCTAGCAGTTATGTACCCGTTCAGGTAATGCCTGTGTGCCAAGTTTCGTTTTTTTCACCTTATTTTGAATGGTTTCTTTTGAATTATGTCTTGTGAAGCTGATTGCTGTGTTTATACTTTCTTTATGGATGACCTATATTCTCACTGCTTGTATCTCACGAGGCAATTATTTGGCACTATGTAGGTGAGTTTTTCCAGGATAGATACATATTTCTTTGAATGAATTCTCTTAGTATGTTTAGTGACGTATTCTTAATCTGGTCTCAGTAGCCATAGGAGAAATATGTTGAAATAGTTTGATGGTGTTATGACTTGAATAATGTTCTGCGCATGACATATGTGCATAGTTTAAACTGTGGACTTGCGCAAGACATTTTGAAATCATTTAAAAGTGAGAGCGTTTACTTAGGATGAAGTTGGCTAGGATGTTAGAAAGACTTTTAAAGGTAGTGACTAAATTTGATGGATTGCCCAAAAAAAAAGGTGTTTTTCAAGCAAGGACTTGAATCTTATGCGCAAAAAAAAAAAAAAAAAGTGCGAACTGAAATTTCTTGGGGAGGGAAAGGTGACTTGTCGCCTTAGTTACAGTAACTCATTTTTTACAAAGGTCAACTGAACTGCTACTTTTGTCTCTTTTTTTTTTTTTCAGTCCTGCTATCTTATTAGCTAGCTGCTTAATTTGTGCATTATATGTGAGGATTAATTGACATTACTCTGGAATTTATGGTTCTATTAATGAATGACTGTTTTTAATCTAGATCACACACAAATTCTAAATTTTCTCATAGACGATGTTTGTTTCTAGAATGGTTTACTGTTTTTGAAGGTTGCATACCGGCTCACCTTTGGGCGAGGCTTCTTGTGCTTTATTTTCTCGCTTGCTAGGTAATCATATAATTTTATTAATTAAATGCAAAACTAAGTGGTAATACTTTGTCGCTTAATGCGTTAAGACTCAGATTGTGTTGCTGCTCCCTCATAGATGAGGTAGAGTGGTGAAAAAACTGGTTCCATCTAATGCCAATGTTCCTTAGACAAATACAACCTTTTTTAACTAGCCTACCAGTGTTCTATCTTCTCAATAACATCGTCTCATATATGCTTGGCCTTATAGGATGCTCCCAATGGAAGACCAAGATAGTTCAAGGGCAGAGACGCAACCCCACAACTTAGAATTCCAGCCAACCTAGCCACATTATCTCCATTTCCCATAGGAACCAATTCCTACTTGGCTAAGTTCTTCTTCAATCCAACACAGCTTCAAAAAGTACGAAGCTTCGAAAATTGTGAAGATGGTTTTGTTGGCCCCATAGAAAAGTAAGGTATCATCAACAAATAGAAGATGGGAAATATCAATCCTTGCCCCCACAGAGAAGCCATGCAACAAACCTCCACTCATTGTAGTTGAAATCATCTTATCCAACATCTCCATCACTATGACAAACAATGAAGGAGACAAAGGGTCCCTTTGCTTCGAGCCATGAGAGCTGCTAAAGAAGCATGTGGGGAGAGTTGTTCACCAAAATCGAGAACTGCATTTAGTAAATACAATGAGCTATCTATGAGTACCATTTCCTCCCAAACTCTTCTTTGCATGTACAACAGGAAATCCCAATTAACATGATCATGAGTTTTTTTTAAGTCCATTTTGCAAATAACTCCTGTTTCTCCGGATCTTAATCTGCTATCAAGGCATTCATTGGCAATAAGAATAGGATCTAGAATCTACTTACCTCGGATGAATGCATTTTGTGACTTAGAATTAATCTTCTCGAACACCATCTTACGTCTATTTGCTGGAGTCTTGGCAATAATCTTGTAGATGCTACCCACTAGATTGGTCGAGTGGAAATCCTTGGGGTTGCCCTTGGAATCTTTGGAATGAGAGTGATCAACGTAGCATTAAGGTTTCTTTCAAACTTACCACTAGCATGGAAATCATGAAAGGCCTTCTTGATGTCCTCTTTCAAAACAACCCAACAAGATTGGAAGAATGCCATAGAGTAGCCTTCAGTGCCTTATGCCTTATCATTGTTCATTGCTTTCCCAACCTTCCACACATCCCTTTCCTCAAAATCTCTCTCCAACCAACTAGCCGCAACCTCATCAATAGAATCAAAGGAAATATCGCGTCCACCATAGGTCTCCAACTAAATCGCTTGGTAACAACTTTTTATAAAAAAAGACAATGTGCTTGCTGATCTCGATCAGTTGGTAGAAATAGTGCCATCAATCAATGGATTTCCTCCTTATGTTGGAGTTAGCCATTGTGTGGTAAAACTTTGTGCACTTGTCACCTTCCCTGAGCCATAAGATCCTAGGGGCTCGTTTGGCAAATTCATTTTTGAAAACTGTTTTCTGTTTTCAGATGTTTTCTGATTTCAGAAATTATTTTCGGAAAAACAACAGAAAACGATTTTCTGTTTTTGTTCTTGAAAACAGTGGTTAAGGCGTTTGGACAACTATTTGCAAAACAGTTTCCGCTTAAAAAAAAAAAAAAACAGATGAAACTGTCATCAATTGCTGATCAGAAGTCCTAACTTGATAAGTTCCACTGGCATTCCCTCTATAGCAGCAAGGGACTCATTACAATTTACTAAGCAAATATTTTAGTGTAAACATTGCCCCTAGTTCTAATCTTCCTTCATGTGGTTTTTATTCAAACAATATAAGAAAGAAAGTAAAGGAATCAATATTCATGTGAATTAAGGTGAGGTAAACAACAAAATGGTTCAATCCACCATAGGTGATTACATATGCTCATTGCTTTTCTAGCCCATTAAACAAGCATGGCCTGATAATCTATTTACATCTATTTTTAAAATTATACTTTCCATTAAATTGGATATAATTAAAATCCAAATTAATTTTAATCTCATGTTAATATGGTTAGGTAAGTTTCAATTGTAGTAAACTAGTATATGGAATAAACATTACAATTGAGTAGGAAGCTGGGAACCCAGGTAATTCTGAACATCATATTGGAGAAAAATAAAACGATAGGTTTATGGGTGGAGTTGGTAAAACCATAAAAGGTTTGCTCTGCCAGGCTCACAATATCACCATTAGATCATGTCTAGGACAAACATTGGTAATGTTGTAATGTTTGTGTGGTTTGTATACGTATTTACTTTTCAAGATATCTTCTGTACCTGGATGTTCTTGGTAAGTATATTGGAGGAGGCCTAAAATTTTTTCTTTATTTTTGGGATTTTCGTTTTTCCCTGCAGAATGCAAAAGATAACCCTCCTTGCAATACCCTATTCATTGGTAATTTGGGAGAGAACATAAATGAGGATGAACTGAGGGGCCTTTTTAGCTCGTATGTCTCACTTATCCCTGCCAATTCTGTTAGCTGTTGAAAAATCTATGTATTACTTTACAGATGCCAACCTAATTATTGGAATCTTCTGCTCAATTTCATAAATTTGGGTCATGTAGACAACCTGGTTTTAAGCAAATGAAGATCTTGCGACAGGAACGGCACATTGTTTGCTTTATTGAGTTTGAAGTAAGTAATTTAATTAAGTGCATTGATCCTCTGATCATTTTCTTGCTTCAGTTTCATATTTCTAACATTTTATTGTTTGCATCATAATGCAGGATGTAAATAGTGCCACCAACGTACACCATAGTTTGCAGGGTGCTGTTATCCCCAGTTCCGGTTCAGTTGGCATGCGGATACAATATCCTTTAAACCTTTTGCTATATCATTTAATGTATTCTTTCTTCTATTTTTAATGATCATCGTTTTATTTAAAAATAAGTAATATATTCTATTAAAAGAAACACAAAAAGGGTGTACCCTAGTGCACAAGTACACAAAATAATCTCTTTATAAAAGAAATGAAGCTAAAGTTTGTGGTTACAAAGGTTCTAGAACCCCATGAAAGAAGTAAATGAATATGGTAGCTGCCTTCATCCAATCAGAGTATAAGGAACTCCCAGATGAAGATAACTACTTATGTGTCTCAATAAATTTTATGGGTTATGTGCCTAATGTGAGTGGGCTGGATCGTATTCTAGGTTGTAGGGTTGTGTGTTTGCCTAATAAATGTTTGGGCCTCCTCTTGGGTGCTTTGTTAAAGGCTAAATTTATACTATTATTGAGAAAATTGATAGGAAAAAGACACGTGTAAGCATGGTTGAGTAACGTTGACTAAGAGTACGCTTTCAAATCTTCCGATTTCCTCTCCTCCCGCTTTTCTATCTTGGTGGTTGCTGGTAATTGGTTAGAAAAATAGCAGAGGGATTTTTTGTGGGGTGATTGGGATTATGAGTTTAAGTTCATTTTGTTAATTGGAGGAAGGCTTGTACTCCTATTCAGCTTGGTGGGTTGGGGATCAAAAATTTGATTACTTTTAAATAGGCTCCATTAAGAAAGTGGTTTTGGAGGTTTTTTGTGGAGAGATGCCCTTTGGTGTCAAATAATTGATATAAGAAGCATGGGAGTTTGGCGGATGGGTGGCGCACTACCAGAGCATTGGAACTTACGGGGTAAGTCTTTGGAAACACATTAAGAGGTTGTGGGACGCCTCCTTTAGTTTTACTGGTGTTGTGGTGGGTGATGGCTTTCGTACCAGATTTTGGCATGACATGTGGTGTGGAGATCATCCTTTGAAGGATTCTTTTTAGGAGTTATTTTGCCTTGCAAGGAATAGGGATGCTCTGGTTGTAATACCACAAACAAACACATGGCAAACTTTAAAATTTAATAAAAATTATAATCATAACCCAAAGAAGATTTTAGGTTCATAGAAATAATAATTTTAGACAACTCTATTATGAGAACTTGTAATTATAATAGAAGCAAATAATAGAGTGTTCAAAATAAGAATTGAGGGATTAAAACACTTAGGATAAGTTCAAATGCATCATTGGAACATCTCGAGCAGCGGTCAAACAATAATGCCACGTAAGAGTGTGGGAATCTTTGGGTCACTGTTGTAATTGATCCACATTAGCTACCTAATTTGGATCGATCGTTAGAATGGTACACGAAACGCTTGAATTATGACAATCTGTATACGAAAATAGTGTGTACAAAACTTAAAACCTTGTGGGAGCTTGTACAAATACCCTAGAATCCCTAAAGTCCATTTCCTCGGGCAATTAGCAGCAGAGAGAGCCCTAGAATCCCTAAAGTTCTTCATTTCCCCGTGCAACTAGTGAGAGAGAGAGAGAGTGATATTTTTTTTTTGAAGTTTTGGAATCAAGGAGGAAGAGGCTTCACAACCAAGTGTGAGAACATTACTTCCTAACTCTTATTTTGTGCTAATCCATGTATTTAGAGTATATAAGTGGTAGGTCAAGTTAAAAATGGGGCCTTTCTCAAAGAAAGAGCTTAACTTTTTAAGCGACATGAAGTTTTAGAACGAGTTAGCCTATTATTAGGACTAAGGCAGTGAGTTATTAGAGAACCTTAACCATTTTGGTAGACCATTGGTTGTTAGGAGTGAAAATCAGAATGAAAGTTGACACCTTTAAGATTTTGGAGGTAAAGCTAGGGTTTTTAAGACTGAACTTATAAATTTGGTAACTTTGAGATTTCAGGACGCTTAAGAAAGAAGTAGGAGGTAAAAATTGGGAGCTTGGGTGGAAAGAAGCTCGAAAATTGCAATATGTGTAGTTAGTGTTCAAACAATACTACTACCATCTGGATGATGCGCTTGAACCATGAGCAGTCTTTGACTAGTGTTCAAACGATCTAGGTAAGAATGTAGGATTAAGGGTTTTTAGTGATAATTAGGGTTTATCACGTAGGAGCTTGAGTCATTATAGAGTAAAATTGTAGTTTAAGGAGTTAAGACTTCTTGAGGAACTTGTATTTGGATTTGTGCACAAGGTAAGTAGTCGCTTATAAGAATGCTTAAATGTTCAATGTTTAACCATGACTATTTTCAGTACTTACAAATGTGGATTATGAATATGCATAAAATCTCTTTAATTATATGTTGTGAGCTCCGTATTTTACCGAGAACTTTGATTAAATTGCATCGTTTATCATTGAGTTTTCTTCATGGATGAATTGTAGTTGTGAAATTGGAATTAATATGATTATATGACATGGCCACCATTGATCAAAGGACAAATATGTGGCATGTTCATGCCAGATTATATGGACTTGACCCTATAGCCCACCTACGGGGTTGGGTCACCAGTTGCCGCATCACTAGCTGAGTTTTACTCTGGGTATCAACTTGGTTGAGCATCTAGGTGATGTTGGCTATGTGCATTGCCCGTTGGCCGCAGAGTTGTACAAGATGTCCTATGAGATTTGCAAATCCTACCATAAAGGGGTTAAGGGTACGAATAGGCTATACAGAGGATGAATGACTGCCGATATATGTGTTAATGTTAAATTGTGCTCTTCATCAACATGATTTTTTCTTTAACTGTTGCATGATTTTATGAAAATAAAACCGAGATCCTTTGCCGAACGCATTATTTCTTAAAAAGAAAAAGTTGTTGCAACGATTCCTTTAAGCATAACTTGTTGATTTATACTGTGCTTAAGCCTTTTTTTCGCCACTGCTCAATGATTTGCACTATGTTATTTCAGCACATGTTTATACGTGTAACTTTCTATAAATGACACAAAATGGGCTTACTGCATGATCTAAGTTTCGTTGGTGATTTACTTTCCAAGTCGTGGACTTACATGATTTCCACTTGTAAAAGAATTTGTTTTACAGATTAGCTAGTGGTAGTACTCAGAGAGAAAGCCAAAGGTAGTTACAAGAGTTTGAAGGTACAGGACATTGTTGTGTAGATGTAAAGTGACAAAAGTAAAGTTGCAATGGATAATGTACTTAGAGGCTTTGGAGTTGTACTAATGATTATGGTGATGGAGAAAAGAAAAAGAAAGAGAAAAAAAGAGAAAAGTATATGGGAGAGAAAAGAGAGAAACTTAAATCTCATTAACATTTCCTCTGCTAAAAATATGATATCGAGGTAGTAACAGTAGTACTCCCAAGTTAATATAAGTAATTAATTTGGAGGCGCTACACTGGTGGCTGAATTTGGGATTGTTAGCAATTATGTGGTTCATTGGGACATTAATTTTGTTAGTTTGTGCATGGTTGGGCGGTGGACTTTGTGTCCTCTTTGTTCAATGTTTTTTTTTTTAATTCTGCCAAGGTGGGTTGAGGAGGTTGGACACCCTCAAAAAGAAGTGCTGCTTTTGACGTCAAATACTTTTACAAGGTCCTTTTTTTCCCTACATTGACCTGTCTTTCTTTTGGAAGTGCATTTGGAGAACCAAGACTCCTTTGACATTGGCTTTTTTTCATTAGGGAAAGTTCTCACTTTGGATAATCTCCACGAGCATCACATCATAGTGATTGTGATGTTGCGAGAGATTTGTGGAATATGGTATTTCAGATGTTTGGAGTAGAATGGATTATGCTTAGACAAGTGGTGGATCTTATGACATGTTGGAAAGAAGTGTCATTTAGAATGATATCAATATTGTTTGGAATGAAATCCCTTCCTTTTTAAGTGGTGCATTTAGAGAGAAAGGACCGCTCGCTGCATCGATGATTATGAGAAGATGAGCTTGGAGCTACATTTTTTTTTCTTCTTAAATCCCTATTTGAGTGCATCTCTAGTAACGTCCTTAATATCTTTGGCTTTTCAGACATTTGTACTATTTTTTCTTCTTCTTGATTTGTTGGGTGTTGTTCTCATGTATACTTGGATTGTGCCCTTTTGCTTTTAATGAACTTCTTTTACTTATATATATGTGTGTGTGTGTGTGTTTTACATATTTGGGTGTTTGGTACTGAATTTGATGGAGTTTATGTGGTTAAAAGGTAATAAAATTTAATGTTATAGAGTAAATGTTGTTGAAACGTTTTGTATATACTTAGCAGAGAATACAGGTTTAAAAATTAAAAATGAACTAGTGGTTGAATAAAGAAAGTAAGACTTAATTTAGGAGTCAAGCTCAAGTTCCTGTGTTCAGTTTAGAATATATTGTTGCCTTTTTAACTATGGAGTATATGTTTTTCTGAGAATTTACTGTTGCTTTAATTAGTATGGAGTATATGATTTTCTTGACTTCTATATACATATTCAAAGAACCCATTTGGGAAAAGGAAGGATGCCGGCCACCATGTTGCTGCCCCTGGCACTAATGGAGCTCTACCAGCTTTGACTTACCAGTAGCTTGATGGGGGATGTTCTCTATCTTTATGCTCCGACAAATACAACTACTACATGATAGGATGCATCTTGCAGCTGTTGCATGCATCCATTTCATTTCAAGTCATCAACATTAGCATATCTCATGTGAATGAACGCACGTAGTGGCATCATGAACATACCATTTGGTCATGTTACAACTTATCTGAGACATGCATTTCTCAGCAGCATGTTTAAATGCCTGGATTACGTAATAGGGCTCAGAGAGTGTTACCTGTTGTAGTAGTGGTGCACTAAATCTGTGGTTTTGTGGGGTTTGTGTGCTGTTCCATCTCATATTGACTTTTCTGTACATCAACTATAGGGATGCTTATGCAAATAGACATCTGGGTGTGTTATCTATTACTGGTTTAGGTTCACTTATTTTCATTTATCCTGCCATCAAAAGGTGATCTGAGAACCATTTTATGGCACATGTGGAATATCTAGGAATTCACTCCACTAATCATGTTTCCCCTTTCATCACCATTACCATTGCCATCACCCCCTCCTCATTTTTATAGCCTTCTACATATTCAAAAAGTCCTTAGTTCATTGGTTAAGTGAAGATCTGCTTATGATGCTTAAACATTCAAGCTACTCAAAGCATAACTATTCAAAGAATGTTGTGGAATTATATGCTGTGATTTATATACAGGATTTGCTTACAAAATGACAAAGCTTCCAAACATTTGAGGAGGTCAAGTGTTGCAGCTGCTTTAATTCAGGTAATTTTACTTTTTAGGCTGGACTACTGACAAACACGTTTGGTGGACATTAAGTGGATGGCTGTTTAGCGCCAAACCCTTTTTTTTTGGGGGATGCTGACTTAATATTAATACCAGCACTGAGATTCATTGTCACAAGGTAGCTTATTCTGCGTGTTTCTTGCCGGTATTTCATTGTCTACAAGTTTGAGCTTTCTTTCGGGAAGAACCTTCAATGTGGTCCTTTGGTTTTTTAAGCACTTGTAATGAACGAATATATGGTGGGAACAAATAAGGGGTTCAGGAGAACGTTATAGTTTAGTTGTAGTTTTCCTCTTTTTAAAGATTAAATCAGGGGTATTATGTTTTTGGTTATCTTCATGTTTGATTTGTGTTTTTTTTTTTTTTTTTTTTTTTGGGAGGGGGGAAATTTTTTTAGGATCGGGTTGGTTTGTTGGAAAGTCAATCTTCTATTTCTGACTTTCGACCTACTTGAATGGTAACCAAAAAACTTGCCATTCACCTATTGGAGCAAATTTTTGGGTCAGCTTGGGTCAAAAAGGGCAAGCTGGGCAGGTGATTTGCCATTTTATCGGCCATTATGAAATGCCCCACTGCCCGTATGACTAGAGGTGTACAAGCAGTTGCGGTTATTTTATGCTAATCGCAACTGCCTTAGCGGTTAAACAATCCTGCTGGCTGCTAGGGCTGATTAGGGGTTCAACTGTGTTATGTTGTTATTGAAGGGCAAACAACCGTTAACCACTTTCAAGTAATGGGCATTTTGTTTCTCTTATAGTGTTTAGGGCCTTTTTTGAGCCTCTCTTTAGATTGTTGAGCAGCTTGAGCTGCTTGTCGTGTTTTCAAACATTAGAATCCACTGATTCAGAGTGCTTCAAAATTTGATTGACCACACGCAATCGTTAATTTATTATCAAAAATCACAAATTGTTTTTAATGTCAGCGTGTACGCATCTGGCACAGTATTAGCAATCACAAATGTCCAGTATGTAAGCAGCTTGCTTCATTTGCGATCAAACATAAAATCCAAAATACCTACAGAAAAAACATAAAATCTAAATTTTATTTTATTTAATAAATGTGATGACATCATAGCAAACAGCTAGGACACCGCCACAACATAGCAGAGAACAGTATTGCATATATTGAAATGAAGTCAAACTGATGAATGAGACAGACTTAATTTTGTTTCACAAGCAAGCAAACAAAGATACGACATCATAACAAACAATTAATAATGCGGCAAATAATTTGCAGCTAGTGTATACGCATCTGGCAACATTAGCAATTAAACAACAAACAGACGACATTACAGATCTAATATCAGTGCAGGATAAACAACATTACAAATCCATAACATAAAAAACATAAAATCAGTCTAAATGTAATACATTCAAAAGTGGATGTTAATGGCAACAGGTCTATGACATAACATTAAGTCAAATTAGTCCCGGCAAGGTCCTGGGTGTGTCTTGGCAGGGTCCATCGATTTGAGAATGAAATGCTCAAATTTAAAAAATAGTTTACGGTATCTAAAACCGTAAATCCTTTTCCGAAAATTAAAGAATTTTTTGTCAAAAGGAAAATATTATTTCATTTACCACTATTTTATGTCGCAGTAAACATCGTAAAATGTAAAATTCATTCTCTTGAAATTATTTTATGTCAAAATAAACGGAGCCTAAATATGATGATAATTCAAAAAATAATAACCTTCATTACTAACAAAGGGAAAAAGGTGATTAGTCCTTGAATTTGAAGGTTGAGTTTGAGACCCATTTACAGTAGATTAAAGTGTAAATTACTGATGAAATTAAGTTCCAACTATTTTATAAACATTTACCTTGCTCATTTTAGCTTTACACAAACTCCTCGAACTCTTGAATATCAATTGGGTTGTTCTTTATCTAATTTTGTGTGTAAATCAAGACCTCAATGGTAAATGGAGACAATGAACTTGTAAAGGGATCTAATTCAAGAAAAAAGAAGAAAAAAAAGAAGAAGAAGATCTAATACATGTCTCACAATGCTAAAAGGTGGTCTCAGAGGCTGTAACACTTCTTTTTCTTTTTCTTTTTTTCTTTTTTATTTATTTATTTATTTTATACAAAGCCGTAAGTTTTTTATAATCACAACCTAGCGGAAATTTGTTCTCTCTTCGACATCATAACTCACTAAAAATACGTATAAGAGTTTTTATTTCATAATATAAAATCTTTACAACTTAAACCTTGCTGTTTATACATGATCATTAATAAAAGCCATATGTGACATTTATACTAAGCTAAGGCTAACTTAGCTCAAGTCAGCACATCAGAGTCGCCACGGGTCAATACCGGTCGCCACACCTGGAAGATTTATGTAATGGTAGATTACCGCAATTGAATCCACAATTGCACATGAGGAGAAGTGAGTCCACAGTTCTAATAAGTATAATAAACGCTAACCTTCGTAGTATGAGTATTCTTTTTAGAAAACACCCATAACATGATACTTAGAATTGAATGCAGCTTCTCCTAAACACGTAGAGCTATATAATTCTACATGAAAATATTATTGCACGTTGAACATGGATGAAAACTTTCATTCTTGTTCTTGAGGAATTGATTCTTTCATTAGATATTCTCTTTGATGACTGAACATGACCGTAAGTGTGGTCTCACAAAAACTATTATTAAATTTAGGGGAAAATTCACTTTTAATCCATGAAATTTCAATACTTTTTCAATGTTAACCCCAAAGTTTAAAAATTTGCAATCCACCCACCTGAAATTTCAAAAACTTGCAATGTTAACCCTAAGTTCAATTTGGCCATCAAATTGGATGAATTCCGTCCCACGTGCGCCTCACGTGACTCTTTAGGGTTCAACCTTCCCATTTTACCCTCAATTCAAACTAAAGGCTTTTTTTCAAACGTGCATGCAGTCACCCCACACACACCCTTTTCCTTCTCGAACACATGACACACCACACATTGCCCATCTCACTTGAACAACCCACGCTCCACACACCTGAACGACGACAAGAAGAACCTTCCGAAAGTGGTCCCCTAGTTGATTCAAGCAGCAAATCGCGAGTACCCAAAGTGGGATTGTTGGTCTCTTTGTGTTGCTACCCCACCCACACGACACAATACATGCACGGCAACATCAAGCCGACAGTTTCGATGAAGAAATTCATGGTCCCTTCGTTTGTGGACGTATTGCGTGGAGAAAGGGATAGCGCTTAAAAGTAAAGTTTGCCTTCTTACAAGGTATGCCCCAATTTTCGTTGTAATTTTTGACCATATACTTTAGGGTTTTTTGTAAAATTGTGGGTTTTGGGGGGAATATTGGGTTTGTGGTTATTGGCAATTGTTTATTGAATATTTTGTAGGGTTCTTGTCCATTTGTCCCACATAACCCATTATTCATGTTTGTCTGTGGCATGCACCCACTAGGTTGATAACCATGTTGGAACAATGTTAGGGTTTCTGTGTTCTGTCATTTAATAGCCTTTTTTCCTTCAATTGGCGGTTTGGGCTTGCTTTATGATGAAATTCATTCTAAGATTAAGGTTCACAGTTAAGGGTATATTTAGGGTTTGTTGGCTTTGAAATTCATATGAATTTTTTATTCTGTCATGTCAATTTGTAAATTGGATTTAAAGTTTGTTTGGTTGTAAGATTTCATAGGCCAAAAGTGAGATTTTTAATAAAAAATCACAGAATAAAAAATTGCAGGTTGAAAATGTAATTGCATATTTTTATCAAATGCTTTACTGCATCTTTTAAAAATCACATGTAATTGCTCGATTTTAAATTCGCATGTATTGAAATCACAAATCAAAACGGACCTTTAGTAAAAATCATAGTTCCTATTGGCAGTGGCTACTAAATTCACCAAATCATGCCACATCAGAAGTTGACATTTGAGTGTTAATAACTAAATGTGTGAACACCTATCATTATGGTCCAATGGCACTTCTTCCTCTTTATAAATGAACACCTATCCAATGGTTCCATTTTTGTAGCCAGCTCATTCTCTCTGTTTAGCTGTGCTTTGTTGGTTTAAGCTTTCAATGATTCACTGTAAAAACACTGGATTAGTAGGGGAAAAAAAAAAAAAAACTAATAGGTTTTATTAGGTTCCCCAAAAAAAGTAATAGCTTTTATTGTGATTGGAGTTTAGGATACGCACCACCTTCAATAACAATATTTATTCATTTTTGTAGGATGGCCAATTCAAGATTAGTGTTCGAGGTCCACTATGGTGGTAGATTCGACAAGACAGTTGGATGTCAATACATGGGGGGTAAGGTGGCAGTCCATACAGAGAGTGTTGACCCTGATGAATTGTTCTACTTTGAATTGGAAGCCATATGCCGACCTTATGGGTACAAGTCAGGGGATTTAATATTTTTTCTAGATCCTGGTCAAAGTCTCGCCAATTGTTTGCATTTGATTACATCTGACTATAATGTACTATTTATGGTTGAACAACATAAAACTCATAACATTGTTCACTTATACATTGTTTCTTTCGAGGAGGGTATAGTTGATGTTTTTGAGGAAGACGATGAAGATACCCTTGGTGGCATGATAAGATTAGTGATGAGGAAGATCTATTTGATGTAGATGTTGATGACATTGGTGGTGGGGCTGGACCATCCAATGTAGTACCAAATAGGTCTGAGTGTCAGGAAGGGGAACAAGATATGAATGAAAGAGTTGAGGGAGAGGGTAATGAAGCTAATGATGAGGGAGAGGCTGCGGTTGATGAAGATGAAGGGGGTAACAGTAGCTTTGATTTGAAGAAGTCTTTTCATGATGATGATGGTGGTGGTGATGTTGATGATGATGACGATGATGACAATTTCGAGATGCGTAGGAGTGATATACTTGAGTCACTAGTACCCAGTGATGGCAATTGTGAAACACCATCTACTGCACGCACAATAGATTTTCATGCTGTGGATCTACAAGATCCATCCATTACAATTGGGATGAAATTCCCAAACATTAAAATGTTTAGGGAAGCAATTAGGGTATATAATGTGAAGAAGGGGAAAGACATTAAATTCAAAAGAAGTGAAAGAATGAGGTGTGTATGTGTATGCAGAGATGCCAAATGTAAGTATAGGGTGTATGGAAGAAAGATGCATGATGAAGAGTTATTTCAGGTCAGATCTATGCAGCCTAGACACATTTGTTTTAGGAAATATAGAAACACCATTGTAAACTCAACTTGGATTGCATACAAACTACTTGACAAGTTTAGGGTTCAGCCGAACATGCCTTTGGATGTTATCTAAAACGAAGTGAAGGATAAATGGCGTGTGTATGTCAATCCAAGTATGATGTACAGATCTAAGAGGAAGGCCAAAGTGAAATTGTATGGGAAGCTTGAGAATCCGTATGAGAGGCTGTGGGACTATTGTGAGACTTTGAGACTTACTAATAGCGGAAGCTATGTTGTGATGAAAGTTGGCCGGCCGAACCCTAATTTGCCTCCAAAATTTGGAAGAATGTATGTTTCCTTGGCAGCCATGAAGAAGGGCTTCTTAGAGGGTTGTAGGCCTATGATCGGGGTAGATGGGTGCTTTTTGAAAGGACCATTTAAGGGCCAACTACTTTCTGCTGTTGGGAGAGATGGGAACAACAACATGTATCCAATCGCTTTTGCGATTGTCGAGGCAGAGGTGAAAGACAGCTAGATCTAGTTTCTTGAAACCCTAGTCTCTGATCTTGGTACTGGTATGCAAATTAGAATGCACTCGCAATAGTACGAGTTGTTGACCGTGTAGCGTGCGAAGTGCGGGATCGAACCACAGAGAACGGCGTTTGCTCAAAAACTAATATTAATCTTAAATTAACCCTATTTTAACCTAGTTCCAAAAGTGAGTGGTAATATCAAACACAAAACTTGCAGAAATAAAAAACTATTCTAGAAAACTTAAATGAATGGAAAAAAACTAAGGTCAAAGATTACACCTCACCCAATAAAAAGACTTGCTTAAACATTAAAACACACACTTTCGTCTATCGATTAGCAAAAGTCATATTCTATTGCTATTTTGATGCTAGTCGAACCGCTTAAGGTGTTTACCGTTAAGGAACTACAACAGATAGTGATTCTCAATAGAATCATCCACTATATCCATGGATCACAGTGAATATTTAATTGAGTTCACTCATCTGTTGTGCACCCGGCTTGGAACACAACGAGGGTTAGACTTCCAAAGCATCGAAACGACAATCAAAACAACTTTGTCACATAAATTGCATTGAAACGAACATGAAACGTAAATGACGGAAAGTAAGTGCGTAAATGTAAAAGCATTAAATAAACGCTAAGGGTGAGGCTTCATCTTCAACCTTAGTTGAAGATTTTAGCCACCCGTGTAACAAGAAAGTAAAGAATAATGAAAAGAAAGCATTAAATTAAATTAAATATAAAGTATTACAACTAAGTGGGCAGAGCAGGGCCTAACAATGGCAAAATGCTATAAAAAATTTGCCCAAAAGAAAAAGCTTCGGAAAAAATGCACAAAGGCAGCTATTTATAAAAAACTGGTGTGCTGCCAGGTCATAGGGCTGCATTCGAACGCAGCCCCTGCGTTCGAATGTACTGATGCATGCGTTCGATCATACGCTCTGCGATCGAACACAGATAACTGCCGCTGCGCCAGCTAGAAGCGATGGAATCATAGGGCCGGCTAGGTCAACAGCGTGAGACGCGGGCTGACTGAACCTGCGTTCGAATGTGCTCCCTGCCTTCGACCGCAGTTGCGTTCGAACACACCAAGTGCATTCGAACGCACTGGCAGGAAATTCATGGCATTTCTTCAAGTCCAATTTGCCTTTGGGTAGCCATGTGTTGATACAATGACCTGCACACCATAAAACACTAAAAACAACTACAAATGTTAGATATTAACAGTGTTAAAGGCTTAGCAAATATAAGTTAAGGGGGTCAAATATACAATATTTGGCACTGATCAGGTACCCATGCTAGGCATGCTAGGCCTACATTCATATCAGATCGACAAAAGGTAAGATTTAGTTTTTTTAAAACACTTTATATATTCATTAAATTATATTGATTGAGTTGGTAACATAATTTTTTTTTTGGGTTTTTTTGCAGGGTCTAATGCCAGCTTTTGATGTTGTGATGCCAATGATTGATCACAGGATATGTGTTAGGCATTTATATACCAACTTTAGAGACATTGGTGGGCATCGAGGGTTGGCACTAAAGGAAAAGTTGTGGGCTGCAACGTCTTCATACACAGAGTATGAATTCACTGAACGTATAGAGGAGTTGAAGAGGATGGATGAGAAGGCATTTTAATTTTTAAGTGACGTTGACCCTAGTACGTGGTCTAGGGCATGGTTTAGTGACTACCCTAAGTCTGACTTGTTAGTGAACAACATTTGTGAGTGCTGGAACTCATACATTTTGAAGGCTCGTGATAAGCCAATCCTGACCATGTTGGAGATGTTAAGAAAAAAAGTTGATGAGGAGATATCAAGCCAAGATGGAAGGGATAGAGAAGTTGACTAGGAAGTTATGTCCTAGGATTGCTGCTAAGCTGGAAGCAATTGGGTTAGTGGCAGTGGTATTGCATTATAGCTTATACTGGTGAGTCGATGTTTGAGGTGACTTGTCCGAATAATAGACAATTTGTGGTAGACCTTCGTAGACGGAGGTGTGGTTGTAGGCAATGGGAAATCACTGGAATCCCATGTCCTCATGCAGTGGCATCGATACTTTATGATTGTGGGGACCCTGAGGACTATGTGGATGAATGCTTCACTATAGAGGTGTATAAGAAGGCATATTCCCCAATTTTATACCCAATGCCTAGTGAGGAACAGTGGATCAAGATAAGTCATGACAAATTAGAGCCTTCAAGAGGAAGAATTGTACCTGGTAAGCCAAAGAAGCAAAGGAGAAGGGCTCCCGATGAGAGTAGAGACCTGAAGAACCCAGATCAAATGAGGAAATTTGGAGTAAGGATGAAATGTGGGAAGTACCATGGTCTTGGACACAATAGGAGGGCATGCAGGTGGTGGGGTAACAACAGATGGGGCAACTAGAGGTGATGGAACAGCAGCGATGAAGGGCAGATGTGGTGCAAATGTTTCTTCCTCTAACCAAGTTAAAGGCAAATGAATTGTCACAAGTATCCAAAAAGAAATAGAAATTATGGAATCAAAGAGGAGAAGAAAAGAACGAGATTTGAAGCCATAAACTTTTTTGTTTAAAACTTTCTTAGTTGATTACAATGTTGGTTTTGGTATCATACCAATGCCAGCTTCTGATGTTATTAGGTGATAAAAACAAGTCTACATGTAAATTTGTTGTTTAGGTAAATATTAATGGTTGTATGGTTGTTTAGGGTATGTACATTTGTTTATATGTTTTGTGCTATATAATTATAAGTGGTATGTTGTTTTGCTATAAGGATGTAAACAGGTGATGAAATCAACAGCTTTATAGGAAGTTGGTTTATATATGAGGATGAAGATTATAGCTGTGTGTGCAGCTTTGATATTATGGTATTATGTTTTGGAAGGTGTTTGGTATGAAGATGAACACCCTAGTTGTGTGTGCAGCTTTGATATTTTGGTATTTTGGTTATTTGTGTGTTGTGTTGGTAGGAAGGCCAAACCCTATGAAATGTTTTGGTATTATGTTTAGGAAGGTGTTTTGGTATGAATATCAATACCATAGTTGTGTTTGCAGCTTTGATATTTTAGTCATAATTTTCAAAAAGATAAAACCTCAACATCTACTGCTTATTTAGTTCAATTATTGCATGCTTTATTTTAGTTCGATTATTGCATGCTTTATTACCACCTGATTAGCAAGACAAAGACCACCTAGAATAATTGTGTTAGATTACCTATTCTCTAACAACTATTCTATAAGTCAAGTCACCTCACTTGTGTACACTGCCATCTTCCACACTCTGCAGAGTAGTCAAATTTAATGAAGGATTTATATGCACCTATATATGGTGGAAAAAAAAAACCCTAAGAATGTACATTTTTTTTTTTTTTTAAATAATATGCATTCTGTGCGTAACTCCATATGTCAATCCAAAGAAGCAAAAAATTGGTATATGCATTTGAAGTGATGGTTGCTGATTGGCTTCTAGTAATATATAACAAATCTCACACGGGACTAATAATATATAACAAATCCCACATGGGACTAAATATATGTAACAAATCCCACACAGGACTAATGTTTTAATGCAAAATAAATCCCATATGGCAGTGACACCAAACCAACGCACAAAAACCCTAAAATCAAACCCCCACGGGACTAATGTCTTGATAGTAAACAAATCCCACATGTGAGTGAAACCATAAGTACGCACAAAAAAACTACAACACGATCCACTGGCTCCACCATTAGGGACAACCTCATGACAACATTCCATGGCCTAAGTTGCAGCCAGCTTTTCTATTGGGAGAGCCTCCAAAGAAGCACGTGCAAAGTGCAAACATCAGTACGATCCACGAACACACAATGATAGTGTGGTAATTCTTCTTCATTGCATGCATCTTTATATCCTCAATCTCGATTTGTTTATGATAATTTGATATCTCATTCACAAGTTGTTCCATCTCTGCCTTTAGCTGCACAGTTTTTTTCTCATCTTCTACTCTCACCTTCCCAACCTCAACTTGAACCAATGTTTGACATTGTTTTGCTTTAGCCTCCAATTTTGTTCATGCCTTTGATGCAAACGATGTACCACTCTCTTACCAAATGAGCACATTTTAGGATCAAGCCATTTAAAGAAACCACAGTCTTGATTAATCTGCAAAACACATTACAACTAACAATTACCAGCCTAAATTAATTGAATAGATAAACTAAACAAAATTATGAAGTTATGCCCTAGGATTGCTACATAAAATATGAAGAACTTGCCTTCCAATTTTCACAACTGACGAACCTCCTTCCAAAGTTTTTCTCAATGTTTACGGTTTTGACAATAGTGGGACATTCGTAGAAGCAAACGCGTTGTACCGTACTTGAAGCATTGCTATTGCCTGAATCATAATAAAAGCTTGTATCTTCTTGATAAAAACTTGCACCTTCATTCGAGGTATCCATTCTACATGATATAGTAATACGTAATTAGTTTGCTTGCACATTTAAAAACAGTTTATCACATTTCAAAGCTTGCACCAAACTACCATCTCAAAATGACCAAAGGGCCCTAATTCATGCATGCATGTGACCAAGGTTTTCTGAAACCTAACTAACTCTATTGGTTTTTTTTATATACATTTTTTTTTTTTTTGGCAAAATAAGTAGACAGAGTGGAGTGGAGGAAGCTTATTTCAGGCTAAGCTTCGGGCTTATGGTGACGAGCTTTGTCTGATCATATCATTCTTTAATTATTTACATAAACAGCAAATAAAGTGGACATAACAATTGCACACAAACTACGAGTGCTTATAACAGTTCAATACAAAGTTAACTCATCCATTAATCGTTGCAGCATGAAAACTTCATGTTAATTGAAGACTAAACCATAATAAACACTAATAGTTTGAGGCATTTAATATTCCCATAAACAACAAGAACCCTAAGAAATATTCCCACAAAAACTAAATTTTACATAGAAACCCTAAAATGAATAATGGAGCAAACGAGCTGAAATTTGGGCATACCTCTTCTGTGTTTGAAAGAGGGGAAATGTCGAAATCGTCTGTGTGTCGAAGAGGGAAAATGCCGAAAAAACCTTGTGGACTTCAAAGATGTCGTTGGAATGGGAGCACGAACGAGAGTTCCATAAGGCAGGAGTCGTTGTGAAGAGGAGAAATGCTGAAATCGTCTGTGTGTCGAAGAGGGGAAATGCCGAAAAAACCTTCTAGACTTCAAAGTTGTCGCTGGAGTGGGAGCACGAACAAGAGTGCGTGGAGGCAGGGGTCGTTGTCGTGCAGCTCGTGCTCGTGCTTATGTGTTTGGTGTGTGGGTGGGTGTTTGAGTTATAAGAGGATAAGGTCAGCAGCACGTGTGGGTGGTGGGAAAAAGGGGAGGGGTAAACACATAAATTCAATATTTTGATCTGAGGGTAAAATGGGAAGGCTGAACCTTAAAGAGTCACGTGAGGCACACATGGGACGGAATCCATCCAATTTGACAGCCAAATTGAACATGGGGTTAACATTGCAAGTTTTTGAAACTTCAGGGGGTGGATTGCAAATTTTTAAACTTTGGGGTTAACATTGAAAAAGCACTAAAACTTCATGGGTTAAAAGTGAATTTCCCCTTAAATTTAAAAAGTAGCTAAAAGAAAAAGCATGAGAATAAATTCTCTTATATATTTCTCACAACATTATGTACTGTGTCGGTGATTTTTTATTTTTTGCTTCTCTATGGATCATCTATTTATAGATTCAAGTTTACTCGAAGAGGTGAGAAAGAGCATTCTAGAATCCTACTAGAACTAAGATTACAACTCCTAGTAAAATAAGAGTCATGGTGTCCCTAAAGGGTAGCTTAATCGGCTGTGAACCATGCCTAATGAAGCGGAGGTCATTAGTTCAAATCCCCCTTCCCCTTTCCCTTGTGTGGACATATCAAAAAAAAAAGAGTCATGGTCACAAGGGAATTTGGGATTGGGTTTTATCCCATCGGCCCAACACTCTTTTAACTCTAAATAAGCTTGTAAGATTAAATCATTCAGCCTAATAATCTTGCTTAAGCCTTCAGGAATTATATGTCTAAGCCCAATGCTCTTTTAATTCCTAAAGCCCAACCAACTGCAAATAATAAGCCACATTGGAATTAAATTCCTTGGCCCATGTTTTATAAAATAAAACAACAAAAATAAATAAATACATAATTAAGGCTTAAAATAAATAGTCAATTTACATATGCTTAAAAAGGGGGACCTAAAGGAAAAAATATAATTAACTCCTATAGGTCCAATAGGCCTGTGACACTTTCATTGATGACTTATCACATGACACTATTAATCACATTTGATTCCATCAAGCAAATATGATTGCACTGTAATACGTATTTTTGATTTAATCGATTTATCCTTGTGATATACTAATTTATTACATATAATCCCTTTACAAAATCATAATGTAGTTGAATCAAAGTCCATATGTTGTCACTTTATTCACTACATTTTTTGCTTAAGTACCCGATTTAATTACATGATTATCATTTGTACATTGTGAGACTCAATTTCACTTTGTACACATAAGTTTTAGTAAATACCATTGAAACACTCAAGTTTGAGCTTTAGAATAATCATTTCCATTAAATCTAAAACAAGAGGAATATTCCTTATCATTTTGTTGTTGACAATGGACTTGGATTCATTCTTGAAGAGGGTGTTTCCATAATGCTATATGCAATCACCCAATGCATGGAGATGTTGACTATAAAAAGATTTCACTCACATCAAAGTGACTTATACTTTACATTTAAGTTTGCGATCTTAACAAGATTTAGAGTAACTGTTATAAGCCATCGTGCACATACATCATTCTTTAAGACAATGTTAAAGGAATGATGACTCACGTGGTCATTTCGGCGCATGACCAATACCTTGCTCCTACACTAACATATTAACCCGAAATTCATTTGCTTCTCCTGATCAAGACAAATCGTTAAGATTGACATGTTATAGTCTAGTTGCTTCTCTTGAAGAGGGTGTTTCCACAATGCTATATGCGATCACCCAATGCAGTGACTTATACTTTACATTTAAGTTCACCATCTTAACAAGATTTAGAGTAACTGTTATAAGCCATCGTGAACATATATCATTCTTTAAGACAATAGTAAAAGAATGACGACTCCCATGGTCATTTCGGAGCATGACCAATACCTTGCTCCTACACTAACATATTAACCCGAAATTCATTTGCTTCTCTTGATCAAGACAAATAGTTAAGATTGACATGTTATAGTCTAATTGGAATTTCCAATTTCATTTAGGACTATGAAAAATTCTTTTAAAAGTTACAAGGGCCTATGGCTATGATCTTTTATGTGATAATTTTTTTTTACTCACACTATAGTTAAATACAATGTAACTTAGAGACTTTATATGTATATAATAGGACAATATATACACATATAAATACCATGTAAAAAACATCAATGCATATGCTTAAAAGGAATCTCACATTTGACGAAATATTGTGCAATCGAACCTCTTACTTTGTCCGAATCATACTTCACAAATTTTGTTTGGGGGCTACTAGTCTAGTGTCTATCGCTTTCTTAAGTGACATTTGCAACAAAGTTTAATTTTTGGGGAGTTTCAATTTTTTGAGTGGAGGGTTTGGGCTGTTAACATAGGTGGGTCATCATGCATGAAATGCCATTTATATGGTGATACTCTATCAATTTATTACAATAATTACATATAGGTTTAGGGTAATTGGTTCCATTTTTTGAAGTGGTTTCATACAGTAGACTGATTAACAAGAGGTTTTTGGTTTGTTTCTTTTGTAATGGGAAGGTAGGTGTGGGGCTTTGAGCATTTATGGAGGAAGTTGTTATGGAATTAACCTCCATAAGAACATGGATAGGGTCACCCACATGCATCGTACTCGTACCTATTGTACCTTAAGAGCGTCCTCCATATGTTATTAAATAAATAATAAATTGTATTTAACTACAAACAAACAAAATTAAAAAGATAGTAATGAACTACAACTTTACTTACCTAAGAACATCAATTCCACAAAGTATAGTTGTAACGCTCTCAAATTTAATTAATTAAAAATAATTATCTTGGAGAGTTACTGGTAGCCTTCCCAAATTAATTAATTTGCAAATAATTGTGAAAAATAATCTAAACACCGATCAAAGTGAATAAAATAGCGGAATGTGGAAAAATATGATCTGAGCTTCAATTAATACTTATATCTCTTAGATAAAATTACAATCCAAAATTCAGGAAAGTGTGACGCCTTGCCCGATGGGCAAATCAATTAACTAGTAATTGATCCCATGACGTACCATCCCAGCCATGTCCCTTCAGGACACGACCTTCGGGAAATCACTTTTCTCATCGTAACGAGAAAACTGCAGCAAAAGACTTTACCGAGACTATGGGATTAAGAGACATTAAATGAAACATCACACAGTAATACCAGAGATAAAGTACTACGTCATCATAATGTTATAAATAGTCACCAAATGTACCGGTCATCAGACCATTAGCAGGAAAATAGATACAACCCAAATGAACAGACGCCAACATTGTTCACAAAAGATCAACAGATCAAAGCCTAGAACTAAGCTTAAGCAGAGCTAGTAAAATCAAAATCTCTATCATGCCTACACGGGTAGATCCTCTGGCCTCCCACATCGAGCGCAATCAAATATGGTCTATGTCCTCAAAGATCACACGGATCAAGTCCTGAGCCAGCACCCAAGTTTGCTCCAACGGCATCCTCTTCTAAAACGGCTAAACCGTATAATAATAGTAATGGGAGATGAAACATAAAGGAAAAAGGTAAGTCTAAGACTTAGTGATTTTTAAAGCAGATAATACCCATGCCAGTTTAGTAATGAACTCAAATGTTTAATAAGCAAAAGCAATTCCATCATGACAGCTTATTTTATACGTGATATATATAATAAATGATATAGGCATATGATGTAAATAGTCATAGTTCAACAGTATGGTCTACCCGAGATATTATCCATTCTCAGTAGGGTTAATACTGTCCTGAGGGAGCTATAATACAATGCTAGTGCCTCAGCCATTGCATAACATATTGTACGTAACATTAGTGGCACGATCAAGTCCGACCTCGAGTGGCCCACACCAACTAATGACGTCCATCCTATAGTGACCGAACCATTGGAAATGGTTGCACCAAGGTCACGAAACCAATGGATCCAAAGCCTCGTATAACACACACATTTGATCATAAAGCTAACATGTATAGTAAGCCCATGGCCATTACTACCGCACGTACCGGTGTACCATGTCACACGATACAATTATCTTGTCTGTATTTTACATGCATGTCATTTTACAAGTCTAACTTGGTTAACATGTTCAGCACAATGTTTTTCTCAAAATGACAGAGTTCATGTGCAATAAGTATAAACTGTGAGAGTTGTAAAATATACCTATTTTCTCGATATACAAAATAGATATGCAGTGCATGGAAAATAGCACGACCTCAAGTAGCCCACACCAACTAATGGCATCCATCCTATAGTGACTAAACCATTGGGAATGGTTGCACCAAGGTCATGAAACCAATGGATCCAAAGCCCCGTATAACACACACATTTGACCATAAAGCTAACATGTATAGTAAGCCTTTGGCCATTACTACCGCACGTACCGGTGTACCATGTCACACGATACAATTATATTGTCTGTATTTTACATGCATGTCATTTTACAAGTCTCACTTGGTTAACATGTTTAGCACAATGTTTTTCTCAAAATGACATAGTTCATGTGCAATAAGTATAAACTATGAGAGTTGTAAAATATGCATATTTTCTCGATATACAAAATAGATATGCAGTGCATGGAAAATAGCAATGAGCATTATGTGAGTTAAAACTCACCTGGATCGAAAAGAGTCTATGAATACTCCGAAAGATCCGGGTTCTCCAAATCTGTGGAAAACCTTCTATTAGTTCTAATCCCACTAAAACAACTCTAAAGTGAGGAAATCATGAACTATGAGATGGCTGGTAAAAATAGGGTTTCCCTGTCACACACTGATTGTATGTCCGAGCTTGGAGCCTTACGTCCACCGTGTCACGATGGGTTGTACGTCCGGCACAATACCGTACATCCGCTATGTGGGTTCTCAGGGAGAACCTCATTTTCTCTCCACTGTCCGCCTATTCTCCGACTCCTAAGGCTATTAGAAACACACTAAAGCCTCCTAGTCTAGTTTACAACCTCTATGCAACGTAACAATGCTAAGCTAACGAAAATGCTAACTCAAACGAGTTTTAAGGCGTAACTAAGCTAGTAACTACAACTAACATAAAACGACATATTTAAAAAGCTAAGGATCGAACGTTACCTCCTTGAAGCAAAACCGCAAGAGTTTCACCTCACAAACGTTTCGAAACATGCAAACGCCACACACACGCTCACAAAACACACTAGAAACGCTCTAGGAACACTCTGGCAGCCTGGGGGCGTCTGAAGCTTGTGCAAAACACGAAGGGGGTATGGGGTATTTATAGGCCCAGAAAAGCAGCGGATGTTCGACCAATGGGCGTACGTCTAGTGGTTCTTGCCCAGTGGTTCAATGGCTACCTCGTATATCCAAGTATTAACCAGAGGGTCTTCAAAAAGTAGCGTACGTCTGGTGGTCCCATGTATGTCCGCCTGTACGGTTTGTAGAGCGCACGTCTGGTGGTTCCCCCTAACTTTTGCACTACAGACAACAGCGTACGTTCGCCAGACCTAGCGTACGTCCGCCCAAAAGTCCAAATTACCCCTCTAGTGTCCCAAGTGACCCAAAGCCCAAATTAATTCCCCCAACTAAGCTACTTACGCCTAGTTAATAATTTGGGTCACTACAGAAAGGTACCAACACCTAACTATCATCTAATACATTACTAGAGTTCATAAGTACTTAAACATATTAAAACTGCCTATTGTTCTTGCTCCCAATCCAAGCTCGCCGAAAGACTCTGAGCTCCAACTCGATCTAGTACCTGCTAAACTGTAGGACAAATTAATGTCTCACAAGTGGAAATGTAGTAATTGTGTAAGTTCACGACTCAGTATGTAAACATCACATACAAATAAAAGCATAAAATAAGCCCTGATGAAAGACTCAAAACAACTTTTCATGATACCATCCCTTTAGAAGGTTTTCACAAAATATGTGAAGAAGGGTTTGAGCATGAATGCTAAGTGGCCTTTTTATAAAGGGAAAAGTACATTTTACCCCCCCCCCCCCCCCCCCAAAAGTTTTGGGCGATTTTCAATTCTACTTCTAATGTTTCAATTTTTGCAATGTGCCCCCCACAAACTTCAAAATTTTTGCAATTTGACCAATTTTATCCCAAACTTACTATATTGCCCCTAATTTTTTTTTATTTTTTTATTATTTAATTAAAATAAAAAATAAAATTTTGGGGTGGTTGTAGCCACCCCTTTGGCTATCTGGACATTTTTGCACACCAATTATTATTTTTTGTTATATAAAAAATAAAAAATATATAAAAATAGGGGCAATATGGGAATTTTGGGATAAAATTGGTCAAATTGCAAAAATTTGAAAGTCTAGGAGGGTACATTGCAAAAATTGAAACATTGGAGATCGAATTGAAAATCGCCTCAAACTTTGGTGGGGTAAAGTGAAATTTTCCCTTTTATAAAATATACAGCATGACTCATGATAACTTTAGAGCATCTATAACATTCCTTTTACGTTAACGTTTTAGTTAAATTTAGAGTTTTGGGAAAAGTACGGATCACCCCCTAAAGTTTACAGCGATTTTCAATTCGGCCACCGATGTTTCAATTTTCATAATTGACCCCCCCAAAGTTTCAAAATCTCTAAATCCAAACACTCTGTTAGTCAAACTGTCATTGACCGACAGAACAGTGCACGTGACCAATTTTGATTTTTTTTCCCAAAATATCCCTCAACAGTGATTCCGGCGAACCTCAACAGTAATTCCAGCAATACCCCGCCGGATTTCGGCAAAATCTGGCTGGATTTTGGCGAAACTTGGCTAGATTCCTGCAAAACCTTGTGATCCTTTCCCCGTTCTCTCTCCCTCCGCGATCCTCTGCTTCAAGGACCTTAGACGAGAGGTTTTGGCCATGCTCGACCGGATCAAGAGCGAGATCGTCCCCGATTGCTCCGAGCTCACCGAGATCTTTGCTAGGCTAGGGCTTTGTGATGCTTCCAATTGCAGAGCGGAGATCGAGAATCTGGAGGACGAGGTCCAGAGCCAGAGCCAGAGCCAGAGCCACGAGAAATCTAAAACTGAATTGATCATCGCCTTGATCGGACTTGTTCGCTACTCAAAATGCGTTCTATTCGGAGATTCGACGCTGGAATCGGACTCCCCGCCCCGGGAACCTTTGGCGGAGGCGGTTGTTCCATCTGAATGATAGATATACACATAAGTCCTCCAAGATCCAACAAACCCCACGGGCATCCCAGACCCTTTTAGCTTCGACAACTTCTTCGACTTCACCTTCAACACAAATTTCTTCCAATTCCAAGCGAACCCAGCAGAGGATCGACCTCACTACCCCCAAGTCACTCACCTCAACCTTGCAATCGACCGACGGTTGCTTCGAATAAAGTCATTGTAATTTCGGAGAAGTCACGCGATGAGCGTTGTGATTTCTAGGGTTTTGAATTTCTCCATTGTTCATAATCCGATCCAATTGAAGTTCCAAATCCAGTCTTGATTCCACACCAGTTTGGTTTGATTGAGTAAAAACAAAAACAAAAACAAAAAGGCAAAATCTAAACAGGTTTCTCCATTCTAACAAAAACAAAAATTTTTGCATTCTCCAGCAAGGTTTCGCTGGAATCCGGCCAAGTTTCGCTGGAATCTGGCCAAATTTTCCCTGGAATCACTGTTGATTAGGGTTTCGGCGTGAACAGTAATGGGATGGGGGCATTTTGGGAAGCAAGAAGGCTACAGTGGTCAATGACTGTTTGACTGACGGAGTGCCTGAATTGAGAGATTTTGAAACTTTGGGGGGGTCAATTGTGAAAATTGAAACATCGGTGGCGAATTGAAAATCGCTGTAAACTTCAAGGGGGTGATCCGTACTTTTCCCTAGAGTTTTTGATCCTCCAACTGACCTTCTAAAGTAGCACTTTTCTTTGCAGGTGCTATAGTGAACTTTCATATGTTGCACCTGTTAGTATTTTTTTATTCTTTCTCTTCTCTCCTCCTCTCTTTCTCTTTCTCCCTCTACGCTTGTTCGTTCTCTTCTTCCTAAGCTTCCTGGTGAGAAAAAAATGAGAGATTAGGAGAAAGAGAGAGATCGGGAGAGAAAGAGAGAATAAAATATGAGAATGAGAGATTTGATCGGGAGAGAAGAAAATGGGCAGCTTTGCGGTGAAGAGAATGAAAAGATAGAGAATCTACGGGTGAGAGAGAAAATGGAAAGATAAAATGGGGAAGAAAATGAAAAGATAAAAAATAATAAAATAATATTGAAAAATGATATTTAATTAAAAGAGATGGTTAAAATAAATGTTCTGCTGGAGTGCATAGTAAAAAACTAATAGCTAAATGAAAAGAAAGTGTATTTTGACTGGCTAAAATAACCACTCTTGTTGGAGATGCTCTTACTGAGGTATCAAAATGTTTAAATATAAAACATAACGTATTTGCTCATTCTATTTATATTATCACTATGATTATCATCTCATTACACCATATTTTCATTATAACGTCATTGTACCCATATATTAACCCTCATATGGTAGAGGTCTTACCATACCAGAATCCTATATAGATGATCAATAACATACCGGCACACCAAGTACCATAAAGAACATACCAGCACACAAAGCATCGTAATACACCGATACATAAAGTATCGTAACATACCAGCCATGCTATCATACCTATACATCAACCCTCGTAGAGTGGATGTTAGCCTAACATATCAAATTCCTATATAGACAATTCGTAACATACCGATACGCCCACTACGAGGCACTGTAACATACTGTGCATACTGATGTACCATGTTATACAATGCATATTGTTATACATTTAATTAAACATATACCCAATTTCATAAAAAGTAAATTGGCTCATAACGTACAGTGGATGTTAGCCTAACATATCATATTCTTAAATAGGCAGTTCGTAACATATTGATACGCCCGCTACAAGGCACCGTAACATATTGTGCATACTGATATACCATGTTATACGATGCATATCGTTATACATTTAATTAAACATATAACCAATTTTATAAAAAATAAATTGGCTTATAAAGTACTCGTGCTTAGTTAGCTAACACATTGCACTTTTTATTGAAAGCAATTGTAAGCATTTACTTTCCTCGTCGGTTTACTCAAATCGTTGGACATCTCGAACTCTCGTTACTACAAAACACATTCTAACATTACTCATAGTACTTAAAGAACCTATTTTAAACACATAAAATCCTAATTGGAAATTAAGCTTGCTAAAATATTATAAAACCCTAATTACCCATTCTGGACATTATGTGAACATTCAGGCCCAAGATCAAACGCTCGGTTAGATTGTGGTGAACGTTGGTAAGAATACCTGAATGTATGCAATCGCCCCATTTTTAAACCAGCACATAACAAATCTCATCCTAGGCTTCTAATAGGTAAATCAAAACATGCTAACCCACAATAACATAGTAATCTAAGAAAATGAGAGTTGGTTTATAACATTTGAAAACCTTTTTTGCTTTTAAAAAAAAATAATTTCACAAACTCATCATGGCATATTGGAAACTCGTAAAAAGTATGAAAATCATAAGAACAAATTGAAAACTAGTTTGATGCAAAGGGGTTTCCTTTAAAGATTGTAAGTAGCTTCAAAATCTCAACCTCTCTCCATAATCTCTTTCACACTATAGGATTAGGGTTGATGGAGTGTAGGGGTGAGGGATGAAGTCTAAGGGTCGAAAGGGGGTCTTATATATAAGAGGGGAGGAACAGATAAAGCTAAAAGGGTGTATAATAAGTTATACTTTTCAGACTGGCATCAAATGTTTGATACTATTCTTCGAACGTTCAGTGTACTATTACCTAACATTTCTAGGGTTGTAGGTCAAATGTTCATTCGGACCAGGTTTGAATGTTTGTGATAGGGTTAAGGTTGAATGTTCAGTGGTCCAAGCTCGAATTGTAACACCTCAAAAATTAATTAACTGGTAATTAACTCTACAGTTTGTTTCCCAGCCCTATCCCTCGTGGGACAAGACTTATGGACCTCTACTTCTAGAAATTTAGAGGATACTAAGCAATGAAAATTATTAAAATTCTATAAACAGTAGTCATTACAACCAGAGCATTTACCAAGGAATATCAAAGTAGCTAAAATCACACAACACAAGTCATCTTTACAAGGGATTCATGCTATACCTTAATATGCAAGCATACATCAAAGCTCTTAAGCCTACATCATAACACAACGTACTAATTACCATGAGTACCCGCCAAAGCTCATAATAAGTCCTTAACTATCTCCCGAATCAAATCATCCAAGATAACCAGATGCTTCGCGGTATTCATCTTCTGTTAAATTATCTATAACAACATAGTTGTACATATGAAAAAAAAAAAGGAAAAAAAAGAAAAAAAAAAAAGAGTGAAAATAATACAAGGGTAAGTTCGACGACTTAGTGAGTATAAATGCACAAGGCGTACCCATCATTAAATTGTGAACTCAGTTGTTTATAAAGTACATGCAATATTATGAGATGCCAATTTATCATAGCTGTAATATAGATATAATATATGCTTATAATTATGAGTATCAATAATAGTTCAACCGTATGGTCTACCCGAGATATTACCCATTCTCAACAGAGTTAGCACTGTCCCAAGGGACTTGTAATACAATGTCAGTGCCCCCAGGGACGGATCCAAAAAGTTTGATGGGGGGGACCGAGGTATAAATTTAAAATACATAAAAGTAACATATGAGAACAAAATTACCTTCAATTCAGTTTTAGCAAAAAGATAAATATTTGAAGAAAAATATACATAGATAGTTGTTTCATGATACATTTCAAATTTCAGCTCAAACACCTATCAAAATGGAACCCGTCATGCTTGCATATCTTGAAAATCATCTATGATTGAATCTGTACTAAGTGTCGCAGCAATTTCTTTTTTGATGTACAACATCAGAGAATTCGTTAGAAACTCATCTTCAATTTTGTTGTGAAGCCTAGTTTTGATGATATTCATGGCTGAAAATGCTCGTTCTGTTGTTGCGGTAGAAATGGGAAGAGTAAGCAGAAGCACAACAACTTGAAAAACAAGTTGGTAGATAGTTGATTTTTCGGTTCTAACCAACCATTGGCATAATTCGAAAATATTTAACAGTCCTTGAAAACTTGAATCTTGAACTGCATTATGCTCATAATGGTGAAGTTCTATTTTCAATTGTTCTTTTTCAAGATCGGTAAAGTCTTATGGATAAAACTTATTTACCAATTGACAAATATCATCAATTCTGAAAAACTCACGTGTAGCTTGAGGATCGAGAGCTAAGCCAAGAATAAGTAACTCCAATGCATACTCACTAAACTGGCAATTTAATTCTTGCAATTGAAAATCTATTGCAGCACAAAAAACATCCACACGATAATAATGCTCAATTGTAAAGTCAATTTGTTGATGGCGAGCTTGACCTCTTCTCTCAACACAACGGGCATTCATATCTGACACATCTATGTTGCATTTACTGTAAAACGACTCACTTTGGTAAGTAAAACTTCTCATTTATCATCTCTATATCCTTGGATAATATTTTTAGTGGATAAAACAAGATGCATGACACTTAAAATGTCTTGAGATTTGGATTGCAATGTTTGACATAAATTATCGGTGATTTGCATAATTTCTTTTTGGTAGACGAAACAAGATGCGTGACACTTAAAATGTCTTGAGATTTGGATTGCAATGCTTGACATAGATGATCAGTGATCTGCATAGTTTCTTTCATGAGATGTAAGATGAATACAAATTCAAATGAAGTCATTACCTAATTAATTAAATCAGCTTCTGCTTGTTGGGAAGAAGTAGTTCCCACATCAATGATTTTAAGAATAACTTCACAAGCTGGACTAAAAATTTTGATCAAGTTAGAAACTAATCTCAAGTGAGAACTCCAAGTATCTCTAGCTCGTTGTAGCATACTAATTTGATTAAATCCCCTTCCACTCTCCATCTCATTAATTGTCATCACGTAAGCATTTTTAGCAGCTTGGGTAATCCGCAATTCTTCATACTGTTTGCATGAAGCACAAACAAAATTGACAATAGAATTCAAATTGGTAAAAAATTGATGAACATAAATTACATCTTTTGATACTGCCACTAATGCCAATTGTAAACGATGTGCGAAGTAATGAATGTAGTAGACATATGGACAATCATTTGAAACCGAAGCTTGCAACTCATTCCACCCCCCTCGCATATTACTTGTGCCATCGTATCTCTACCCTCGAATATTTTAAATGTCTAGCTGATGTTTAGATAATACAAAATATATACATTTTTTTAAGGTTAATGCAGCAGTATCAGATACATGAACAAGTCCAAAAAAGCGTTCTCGCACAAAGCCATTATTGTCAACAAATCTTAAAACTATAGCCATTTGCTCATTTATTGACTCATCACAAGCTTCATCAACAATCAGGCAAAACTTTACATCACCAATTTCATCACGAATTACTTCATTCACTTTGGTTGAAAAAATATGTAAAATTTGTTTTTGTACCGTTGGTGACGTGTAAATAGCATTCTATGGAGCTTTAGCAATCACTTCAGCAAGCTTTTCATTACATGAAATCGTCAAACCCAATATCTCAAAAAAAATTTTACGATTTGTTGAACTCACACTTTCATCCCGACCTCTAAAAGCAACACCTTGAAATGCAAGTACTCGAACAACATTAATTGAGGCTTTCAACTGCAGTCGATTGTTTACAATTTGTTCAGAAGTAAGCTTTGTGAACACATTCTATATATGTTGAGATTGGTTCTTCAAATCTTCATATGACTTCTTAGCAATTCTGTGAAATGAATTAGGATCTTTCCTTATATGATTGAGAAAAGCACAATCTTTTCCATTTATAACCTTTCTCCAATTCCTGAATCCATCTATAGTGAATACACGTTGTGTAAAATGCCTAGATGGCTTATTAAAAAGAAAGTATGGTAGACAAAATGCTGCATCTTTCTCACGTGAATATTAAAGCCATGAAGGAAATAGATTGTACCATGAAGGATGAAAACTACAAAGATGATTTTGTTTTCCAGATTTCGGGTAGTTTGAGATCGGAGGTTGGTACGGACCAGCTTTAATGTAAGCTCTTCGAATTTCATCTTGATGATTAACATCATATTTCCATATCTAACGACGCAATCCAGGATCATACTCCAATAAACTAATATTAAATTCATTGCTATCAACTCTCCGAAAATGTTTTAGAAAAAAAATCCATCAAACATGTCTGCCAAAATATGAAACATACTAATTCCCCAAAACAAAAGCTTAATATATACATATGCTATTATGCTGATAATGATATGCATATGTATATGTATATCCATTCACACACCAAGCAGACACAACAAACATGTATTTATGTATCAATGTATGTTTATTGTGCTTTGTGCATAAGAAAACTCACAAATTTATCCTGCAAATACTTGAAAACTCTTATAGCAAGAAACTTCACCTAAAAATATCATGTTCAATGTTCATCAAAGTAAATAAAACCCATTAGTTATAACTACTTGAAAAAACTAACAGGAAGTTGGAAGTATTTTCATGTGCAAAAAGAGAGAGTCCACAAATCCAAGGGTATTTTGTTTTCCAACGTAATTCCAAGCCAGCTATAAGCCACAATTGACTTCCAAAAAAAAAAAAAAAAACTTTTAAGCCATGTTTATTGCTTAATAGATTTTTGATGCATCTCCTAATATAATTTAGGCACAACCAAACAGTTTGGCACATTTAAAGCCCATCTCTTAGGGGTTTGCTTAAGGGTGTTAATTAACCTAGGCCTATGATAAGAAATGTAATACTACCAACATTGTGTCCATAAGAAATAATGGGAATTAAACAAAGGACCCAAAAACGACATTTTGTTCACCAATTTATTTATTTTTTGATGAGTTCAGCCTATAAACATCAAGGCCTAAACAACTCCAATCCAATGAAATTAATACTAAGGTCCAAATCAGTAGAAAATAAAAAAGAGTTCAGATGATCTTATATATATATATATGCTACAATCATAAGAAACAAACAAAGTAACACGTGGGCTAGATTGGTGTTAATTAAACTATCTTAATGCAGTAATCCGACATGATTCTCCTCTATGCATGATTTTTTTTTTTAAATATTCCTACTAGCCACTCGCCCACTAGGAAATATTCCAACACCCATCAATTTTTTTTTTTTG
>CM017321.1:28595641-28617706 GCA_006937295.1 Carpinus fangiana
ACACACACACACACACATTTGATCATAAAATTAACTTGTATAGTAAGCCCATGACTGGTACCGATGTACCATGTCATTCGATGCTTTAATCTTTTTTGTCTTTTACATGCATGGTTTTACAAGTCTTATCATTATCTTTTTAATCAACATATGTTTTCGTAAGAGAGAGTTCATAGTAGTTCCAAAATGTATTTCATGAGAGTTGCAAAATATGCATGTTTGATATATATAAAATAGACTTGCAATGCGGAAAAAATAGCAACAAGCATCCATGTGAATTTGTACTCCCCCGGGTCGTAAGGCTCCTCCATAAAATTTCTTTGAGGCTCCATAACCTCAAATACTAAGAAAAAACCTACCATTAGTTCTAAATCCAAATAAAACGAACCTAGAACATGAAAACAGAGGCTATCGGATGATTGGCCAAAGTGGCCTTCCCTGAAACGCTTCTGGCCATACATCCGAGCTCGTGGCTATACGTCCGCCCAGAAGGTTAAGGTAAAACCTCATTTGGTTCAACTGTCCTCTTATCCTCCCAAACTGGTTCCAAAGCTACCAAAAGGATTCCTAGGACCTCATATCTCAAAGCAATACCTCCATGCAAAATGAAATATGCCTAACAAGAATTAAACGCTAACCCATGCTTAAACCAAGATTAAGGGCAACTACATAAGTAGAAACTCAGAACTACCAACTAAGCTAACTATGAAAAGCACTTAAACAACATAACGACTAAGGAACAAACTAATCTTAGAAGATTACCTCATTGAAGAAAAACCTCCAAGAAATCTCCCATTTTCCTCCAAGAACTCTCACAATTCACAAAATACTCAAGTAGGGTTTCTAGAGTGCAACAGAGGCAAAATGAGGCTTAAGGGTCGAGTGGGGAGGGGTATTTATAGGTCTGAAAAGCCTGTGGGTGCAGCTAGAACAATCCTAAAAAGTAGAGTACATTTGGTACTATTGGGGCGTACATCCGCATGCTATTCACCTAGCAAACCAAAGGCTGCATCGTACATACGAGTATTAACCAGCGGCCAACCAAAGAGTAGAGTACGTCTGGTACTATAGGGGCATACATCCGCATACTATTTGCAGAGTATGTCATACTATTGACAAAGTACGTTTAGTAGTCCCTAAGCATACGTTCGTATACTATTTGTACTATTTGTTGGCGTACGTATGGTTGTCCCCCTGTGTACGTCCTTTACTGCAGTCAAGAGCGTATGTTCAGTGCTATTAGGTGTACGTACGGTTAGAAAGTCCAAAATTTTTAAAATGCCCTTCCAACTGTTCCAAGTGGCCCAAAATCCAAATGAACCCTCTAAATAAGCTACTTAAACTTAGTTAATTATTTGGGTCACTACATAAACGTTTAGCCAAAAACTAAAAGTTGAATATTTTGGGTTGTTTTTCAAATAAAAAAGGTTTTAAAATAATTTTAGGGAGTGATTTCATTATAAAAGTGATTAATGCTTAAGAAAATGCATTTTGGGTTTTAAATATTTGGGGCATCACAAGATACTCTAATACTAAGCGCTGACATTTTTGAATAATCGAGTACATGAAACCCTAAATGTGTAATAAAATCCTAATTGTGCAGATTTAAGCTTTCATCGAACATTCGGTGTCGAGATCGAACATTCAACCTATGAGGGTCGAACATTTGGTCATACACAGTGAAACGTTAGATGACTAGCAAAATGCATAAAAAAAACCTAAAACTACTTCTAAAACTTACTACCCAACTTAATTAAAGCTTCTAATAACTTGATAAAAACATATTAAACCTTTACAACGTGATTGAACATGAAAAACATGGGCAAGTTCATAACTTTTTGGAAATCTAATTACCTCTTTCGTGATAAATCATAAACCTAACATGCATTGCATAGACTCACAAATGCATGATAAACTACATTACTATAAGGTCAGTATACTAATATTATGAGAAAACTGATTTTTGGTTCAAAGGTTACCTTATTGAGCATAAAGCTATAACAAATGCCACTTTTTCCCTCTCTAGAATCATTCTCTCTTATGAGGTACATTTACCAAATTTGATTCATAACACACTAAAGAAAGAAAGAAAGAAAAAAAACATTTTACCCCCTGACCTATCCACCAATTTGCACTTTTAACCCTAATGTTCAAAAAGTGACATTTTAGTATACTAATATTATAAGAAAACTGATTTTTGGTTCAAAGGTTACCTTATTGAGCATAAAGCTATAACAAATGCCACTTTTTCCCTCTCTAGAATCATTCTCTCTTATGAGGTACATTTACCAAATTTGATTCATAACACACTAAAGAAAGAAAGAAAGAAAAAAAACACTTTACCCCTTGACCTATCCACCAATTTGCACTTTTAACCCTAATGTTCAAAAAGTGACATTTTACCCCCNCCCCCCCCCCCCTCCCAAAAAAAGTATCTAACATTGACACTTGACCCTATAAAGTACACTTTACCCCCTTGAAGTACTTTGAGTTGACACTTTACTCCCCCAAAGTAACTAAGTTTTGGGGGTAAAGTGTCGATTCATGTGGGTAAAATGTCAATTTCAAAATACTTCAGGAGGGTAAAGTGTTAATTTAAAATACTTCAGGAGGGTAAAGTGTACTTCATGGGGTCAAGTGTCAATGTTAAATACTTGGGGGGGAGGGTAAAGTGTTGCATTTTAAACATTGGGGTTAAAAGTGTAAATGGGTTGATAGTTCAGGGGGTAAAATGTATTTTCCCCAAAAAAATACATTTCTTTTCAAGCCATCTCTTATATTTTGGATAGTCCTTAGAATGTCTGTTCTTTCTTAAAAAAGTCACTTGATGTCTTTATTGCCAAACGATTTGGTTGAAATCTTCATATACATCTTCTTTATTGGAACATAATAATTACTACCACCCACTTTCATTTGTCATTTTCCTTTATGAGAAGCCAAATGGACACCTTCTTGCCTCTCTTTCTTTAACCTCTACTCTTCATCCACACACATGGCTAGAAGTTGATTCATAAACCATTTGTCTTTATATGTGTTGTATGAAATTTTAAATGGTGCATATTTTGAACGCAGAGAGTAAAGGACAAAAGGCCTAGAAGCGACTCAAACATGTCTATTTCCGATTATTTAGTTAGGCTGTGAATATATCATGTAACTCCACAATGTGCTCGTGTATACCATTATTACCATTATATTTCAAGGAAGCAAACCTTGTCCCTTGATATTAGGGTGCTTGCAAGTACCTTTTTCAGAACTCACTAACTGTTCATCAACTGCTTTTAAGAAACCTTTTGCAGTTTTGGAATCAAGAATGGAGCCCCTTATCTTTTTGGAGATATGACTTTGTATGAACAATTATAAAAGACTAAGGCGATTAAATCTTATTTTGAATGAAATACGAAAGATTTCCTATTCATAAAAGACTAAGGCGATTAGATTGCTCCTACCTCTTATACAACTTTTTCTCCTCTAGCATACTCGATTCTTTAGGGATAGGTGGCATATTCGCACAAAGCACTTAGATCTATATCCATGCACCGTAATGTAATAGGCTATTCTATCCTTCCATTCTGACAAATTGGAGCCATTTAATATTGGGATATGTGATGCAGATTGAGATAAAAGAGTGGGTGCAAAATAATTATTACGTACTTACAATTAATATGCATGCTATAAATCACTCTAAACCTTACCTAAATTACTAACCCATATTAGTAAATTTAGGAAGTAAATCAAATCAATACATATAACACTATTATGATTTACTTATCGTAATGATGAAACTAATGGAATTTAGCATGATGATAAAGATGAATTCAAGACCTCTGGGTAACAAGATTTCAAATTAGCCATTCTTTCACCCCATCATTAACTTAGTACATGGGATTCTCTTTGGGACTGGGCTAGGGCCATTGTATAATTTGATGCAAGTGCTCAATGTCATGGAAATGGTGGTAAATATAAGGCCCTTTATTTGTGAGATGCTTCGGCTTGTCACCATAAAATTAAGATTAACCAAAAGTTGATAAACTATATGCTTTCATACATAAGATGCTTTGACTTGTCATTATAAATGATTTACCCTTTATCATGACATATAAACAATTATAATATTTTTCAATACGATCCAATATTTATATTATCATTGGCCTTAAATCGGATTCAATTTGACTTTAAAAAGGCCCACATATGTATGTATAAAAAAACTGTTGCAAATAACCTTATTGCATTGAAAAGCATGTAACATTAGAGAGAAAACATATGTCAACGTTTGGAAGCACTATGAAATGACTAAGGAAAAATATTAGGCACATTTGTGCTATCACTCTAATAAGATAAATCAATTTGGAACTTATTTCAAATATCTTATAAAGCCCACATCTTTAACCACCTACTTCTATGTGGGCTAGGGTTACCCATCTTCTCAATATAGGACCTGAGTGTTACAAACTCCCTCCTTAAACCCCTAACATTCTCATTAGGGTCATGCCATGCGTTGTTGACAGTATCACATAACATTACCAGGTACTTGAGGGTTAGCCACATTCGCACTATCATCTCAAATGGACTAGTCAATTTAAAGTTTTTTTTAAATTTCTTATAAACACTAGCAAAAAAAAAAAAAAAAAGGCCCAATTAGTGACATTTTTTAAAAAGTAACTAAAATGTGACGTTTTTACTATTCAAATGCCATTATTCATAAAGTAGTGACGTATGAATAATGTTACTATTCATGCATCACTATTCACATAGTGTCATGCATCACTATTCATGTTGGAAATGTGTAATTTGAATAGTATGTTACTATTCAAATGACACTCAATAATTTTTAAAAAAATTGGCGCTCAAATTTTCAATTATAACAACCGCACATAAAATCTTCAAAATTTCTTCCTCTCTCATCCACACATAAAAATAATAATTTTTTTTTAAAAAAAAAAAATAGAGGGACGACTGCCTGTTTGGCAGCCACCCCTAGAGGTTTCCGGGGGTGGCGTGCATCCACCCTAGGGCAGATCTACGGTGGCTCGTGAGCCACCCACGACCACCTTTGCGTGGCTCACAGGCCACCCCTAAGGTCCAAATATCTTTTGGGGGTGGCCCGAAATGCCCATCTCGAGAAGGGGTGGCCATCTCTCTAATTTATTATTATTATTATTAATTTGAAATTGTTTTTTTTAAATAATAATTTATTTTATTTTATTTTTTATTTTTATAATTGAATAGTGACATTTGAACAATGCGAGCGACGCCTTCCAAAATGTGACACGCACAGTTCAAAAATCACCTTTTGGAAGGTGACATGTGAATAGTGCAAATAAGGTGATGCACACTATTCAAGCATCACATTCCAAAAGGTAACATGTGACCCTAAATGTCACATTGTAAAGATATTTTAGTGTGCAAACGTTTACAATTTTGAATCAAGTTACTATGTTTAAGGACTTTTGCCAAATGTCACTACATCAATAGTGACGTTTTTTTGGCTTAAAACGTCACATTCCAAGAGCCACTATTTTGTGATTTTTTTTGTAGTAAAAACACAGTTTTAGTTAACAACTAACCAATATTGGCCTCAGCAGCAATAAACATCTTTTATAAATTACCGTACTCTATATGTGGACTTTCCACCAAGCTGAAAGTCGTACTTCAAATCAAAAGACACGCCATTTTAATTGGAATCAAACAGATTCACGCCACTTTGCATGCAAAAGAAAACACATGAAAACTTCTTTTCTAAATTGAAGAAATAAATGTTAACCGTTTGCATTGAAACATGCAGTTGCTGAGTTTAGCACTTCGCATACATAAAGTCTAACGATTGACTTTCTAGAGAAGAGTATGAAAAAACAACTATGCATACATGAAGAACTTTTCTTTAATGCAATTAAATCAAAGAGAGAGGTATTGAAATTCCTCCCAGGTGGATAAATCCTTCAAACTCATCTAGGCCGAATGCAAGAACTTCAAAATAAAATACAATATGCATCTTCAAACAAGAATTATCAGAATTAACCATCATCAATAGATTGAAAATAGTGTACTGACCTTACCTTGACTCATGAAATTCGTAACTCTCAGAATAAAGAAATTCGCAGCAGAAAAATTTAAACAAAAGAGAATAAATGGTCATTCTTTAGACAAAGAGAATTTTGTACGCTTGAACAAAAGATAGGATCTTCAACGGTTATAACTTTTCATGAAAGGTCATTTTCATCAAGGACATCATTTCATTGATACTATTTCAATTAAAACTCCCATTTAAGACCCATTTAATTAGACTTTGTATATCATGATTTGTTAGATAACAAATAATTTTTTTTTTTTTTCTTGGAGAAATAAACTTGGCAAAAAACATACATCTTTATTCATACCTGAAGTCTTTCTGTATCAACAATAGTTCTTTCCCAACTATTTGTTATCTAATAACGATCAAGTATCCTATTTGATGTCAACCAAAAACTAACAACAATTCTAATTGAATAATATTTGTTTATTTTATTATCAAAACAACTCCTTCCCTAACACACAAGATCTCTTCCTTGGCACTTGCATAGATTGGAGGAGAGGGTGAGAATTCATTTAAAAAATCTCTCAATGACTTTTACCCATTCTTAATGCAAAAGAATGACTCACCAAAAAAATAAAAATAAAAAATGCAAAAGAATGTAGGCAGAAGTGAGAAAACTCGACATACACGCATTGAGCGAAAGAGTATAAGGTGTTGTTACTGCCCTCAGCTTGATATGGTCCTTTGAGAGAACTTNTGCTTCTAGACAGATGTCACTAAACCAGTCGTCTTCGGGCAGTACACTGACAACAAATTGATCTCAGCCTCAGAAATAAACCATGAATTATACAACAAATTCTTAAGGAATAAATAAGCACAACAATCTCAGATTTTACTGGTACAAAAAGACTCCATGAACTTTTTAAACCTTAATCAGATCAGTGCATGACTAGGAGTTGAATTCGATTACCTTGTCTTTTAACCTTTTGTATTCCCTAAAGTTAGGATGAGGTGGTGACGATAATATTTGTTGCTAACGACCTAAGGAAAAACGCTAGCTACATCTGTGCTATTACCCCAAAAGGATTAATCAATTTGGAGCTTCCCTATAATCTATTATAAAGCCCAATTTCACCTAGAAATTAGGCAATGTGGGACTTAACATCCATAATTATCTTTATAAACCACTCACTCTATATGAGCTTCTTGTCATCTTCCCAATATGGGATCAGGGTGTTACAAACTCCCCTTCTTAAATTCTTGAGGTCATTGTCAAGGTCACATCACGTAGTGCTCCAATACCACATGATGTGTCGTTGCTAGATGGCTCTAATACCATTTGCAATGACCCAAGGAAAAGCACTAACCACATTTGCGCTATTACCCTAAAATGATTAGTCAATTTGAAGTTTTCCTAGAATTCATTAGAAAGCCTAGTTTCACCAAGTAACTAGGCAATATGAGACTTAGTACCCATGACTATCTTTATAAACTACCTATTCTATGTGGGCTTCTTCTCATCTTCCCGATATGGAACCACGATGTTACAATTTTATATAAAATTTCTGCACTAAATCTCCAAATGCTTGCAATTTTAACTTACATCTTACTTGTTAGAACTTTCCTTAATCCTAGTCATGCTTAAAACTGATTATTCTTTTTCACAAGCATCTATGCGAAAAGCAATGATTCCACCTACCTTAATAGCATGGCACATAAGCTAGGCCTAGACCCCTTCATAACCACCCGGGACATGATGCGATCCTATTTCATGATTCAAACCATTGTGCTTGATGAAAAATGAAGAATTGGCATTTCCAAGAAAATGAAGAATTCCATTGACCCCTTGTTGATAGATGGTACTATTTATACCAACCGGGCAGAAATCAGCGAGCGCATTGTCCAATTTTATCAAAATTTATATGCCGAACAGTTTAGTGGATGATCTTTCCTTTTGTTCCATTGAGGAGGCCGGGGCTAGTTGTTGGAGAGAGTTTGAGGAAGAGAAGATGACAAGGCAACGGGCCTTGACAGTTTCTCTATGGCATTCTTCTAAGCTTGCTTGATTGTTTTAAAAGAGGATATCTAGAAGGTTTTTCGTGACTTCCACGCTAGAGGAAAGTTTAAAAGGAGCCTTAATCCTACGTTTATCACCCTCATTTGAAGACTCCAGGGGCTGTTGACCTCAAGGATTTTTTCCTGACTAAGATACTAGCAAAAGGCTTAAGATGGTGTTGGAGAAGATTATCTCTAAGTTGCACAATGCATTCATAAGAGGTAGGCAAATTCTAGACCTTGTTCTTATCACCAATGAATGCCTTGATAGTAAATTAAGGTCTAGTGAGCCAGGTGTTATTTGCAAAATGTATCTAGAAAAAGCTTATGATCATATTAATTGAGACTTTTTGTTGTATACACTAAAGAGGGGGAAATGACACTCTTGGATAGCTCATTTCATTTCTTCGGTATGTTTCTCAGTTTTAGTGAAGAACACTTAACAGGTTTTTCAGTACTTCCTATAGCTTAAGGGGACCCTTTGTCCTCTTTCTGCTGCTGTGAGTGGACAACTGTTGTCTGGCTTCTCTATGGCTAATGTTAGTGGGTTTGATTTCTCTCGCCTTCTGTTTGCTGAAGATACTTGGATCTTCTGAGGTGCTAAACCAGATCATCTCTATCATTTGTGTTGCTTATTCCTATGCTTTTGAAGTTGCTTCGGGCTTGAAGATTAACTTGGCTAAGTCAGAAATAGTTCATGTGGGAAATGTTGATCATGTGGAAGGGTTAGCTGGTATTCTAGGTTGTGGGATCTCCTCTTTGCCTGTGAAGTATCTCGGCCTACTATTGGGGGCCTCCCACAAGGCTAAACATATTTGGGACAGTGTTATTTAAAAGATAGAGCGACGGTCAGCTGGTTAGAAAATGTAATTGTCCAAGGGTGGTAGGGTTACCCTTAATAAAAGCATACTTTCCAATTTGTCTATGTATTTCACGTTCCTCTTTCCTTTCCCTGCAAGTGTTGCAAACTGTTTTGAGAAGCTCTAACATAAGTTCTTATGGAGTGGGCTAGGAGAAGTGTGCAAGTATCACGTAGTTAGCCGGACCAAGGTTTGTTCGCCGTTCTCTGTGAGAGAATTGGGAATTTGGAACTTGTGAATGCTCCATCGTGCTCTTAGACAAATGGCTTTGGCACTCTGTGCACGAGGGAGTGTACACCCCCCTCCCATGGTTTTCTTTAAATTTTAGTTTATGGAATTCTTATATCCTCATGTTTTTGACTGAGCAATGCATAATATCATCTTCTTGGAGGTGTTATGGGGTGAGGCTTGATGGAGAGTGGTGGTGGACTCTAAATTTGGCAATTCATGGGGTGGGTGGTGTTCTATTGAGCTTTCTGGTGCATTAGGGGTGGTTATGGAAGAATATTAGGAGGGAGGGGGTAATTTTCGTGGCACACTAGATTTGAGGTGGGAAACAATTCCAAGATTAGATTCTAGCATGATCAATAGTGGGGATGTAGCCCTTAAGGAAGCCTTTCAAGATTTATTTGATATTGCATGTGCAAAAGTTGCCTATGTTGCGATCACTTGTAGTTTTATGGAGAGTGGTGGTGGACTCTAAATTTGGCAATTCATGGGGTAGGTGGTGTTCTATTGAGCTTTCTGGTGCATTAGGGGTGGTTATGGAAGAATATTAGGAGGGAGGGGGTAATTTTCGTGGCACACTAGATTTGAGGTGGGAAACGATTCCAAGATTAGATTCTAGCATGATCAATAGTGGGGATGTAGCCCTTAAGGAAGCCTTTCAAGATTTATTTGATATTGCATGTGCAAAAGATGCCTATGTTGCGATCACTTGTAGTTTTATGGTGGTTCTAATTAGCAAAATGTGAGTTTTGCTAGAACGGCTCATGATTGAAAGGTGGATGTCTTTACCTAATTCTTTAGGGTATTGTATTTAGCTAGAATGAGACGAAAAAATGAAGATAAGTTGTGATGGGTCCCCTCCAAAAGAGAGTTGTTTCGGTTAGATCCTTCTATTATTCTTTGCATTGTAGTGAAGGCTGTCGCTTCCTTTCAAAGAGTGTTTAGCGAACTAAGGCTCCCTTGAGGGTGGCCTTTTTTGCTTGGTCAATGGTTTTAGATAAAATCCCTACCATGGATAACCTTAGAAAGCAGCACATCCTTGCAGTGGACATATATTGCATTTGTAGGAGAAATAGGGAGTCCAAATACCATCTTCTCCATTATTTGGGTTTGCCATTGGGTGCCTCGTATAAGGCCACATCTATTTGGAATGGTGTGATTGAGGCCAGTTGACTGGTTGGAAGAAGTTGTATTTGTCAAAGGGAGGCTGTTTAACTCTACTTAAAAGTACACGGTCAAACCTCCTGACATATTATTTATCACTATTCCCTATTCTCTTTTTTTTTTTTTTTTTTTGGATAAGTAATATGATATATGTTTTTTTTGATAAGGTTATTTGATTAAAAAAAGCGCAAAGGGGCGCAACCCATTTACACGGGAAGTATAAAAAAGAGCGCCTAAGAGGGAGAGAAGTGAAAAAGAAAGTCAGAAAAACTGATCACTAAAGGGGCTAACCAAGCAACCGTCCAAGAGTACAGAGTAGTGAAGAAAAAATGAATAAGTTCCTCTAAGGTCCTACTGGAATTATCAAAGCATCTAGCATTTCTTTCACTCCACAAACACCACATAAGACATAGAGGGATCATCTTCCACACTACCGCACTCCGAGAACGTCCTACCGACCACCAACAATCGAATAAATCACCAACCCTGCGAGGCATAACCCAAAGCAGCCCAAACCGACCAAAGATAGTATGCCAAAGAGCACTTGCAATCTCGCAATGTAGAAGAAGGTGATCAACTGTCTCTCTGTTCTTCTTACACATACAACACCATTCTACTACCACAATATTCCTCTTACGCAAATTATCACAAGTCAAAATTTTGCCGAGAGCCGCAGTCCACCCGAAGAAAGCCACTCGCAGTGGCACCTCAGTACGGTAGATACTCTTCCAAGGAAACACCTCATGGTCAAAGTTGGACAAGGCTTTATAGAACGACTTTACCTCGAAATTACCCTTCTTGGACGAGGACCAGCGAATGCGGTCTACATTTTCAAGGGAGATCTTACAAGAATATAACCGATCAAAGAAAGAAAGGACCATACCCAACTCCCAATCCTGGACAGACCGCACAAAGATGACGTTCCACTCGACAATCCCGTTTCTTCATATAAAGTTATCCTTCACCCAAGCTTCTTTGTATCTAGCAATACTGAAACGGGAGGGGAAGGCATGCTTCAAAGGCTGATCCCCACACCAAATATCTTGCTAGAAACGAACTTTCGAACCCATTCCCACCTCAAACTGAATACCATTGGCAAAAAAGTTCCAACCTTGACAAATATGCTTCCACAAGCCCACACCATAAGAGCTTGAAACCTCCTTAGTACACCAACCACCATCTTGGTCTTCATACTTGGCTCTAATTATCTTGTACCAAAGGGCCTCACTCTCATTTGCATATCTCCAAAGCCATTTCCCCAAGAGAGCTTGATTGAACTTATGCAACTTTCTAATGCCAAGACCACCGGAGCGCAAAGGGCAACAAACTTGATTCCAACTTACAAGATGCAACTTAGGCTCATCTCCCATCCCTCCCCATAAGAAATCTCTCTGAACTTTCTCAAGTCTTTTGGCTACACTCATCGGAATAGGAAATAGAGATAAAAAGTGAGTTGGAAGGTTAGACAACATACTCTTAATGAGAGTTAAGCGACCTCCCTTAGAAAGATACATTCTTTTCCAAGCAGCCATTTGACGCTCCGACTGTTCAATCATATCATTCCACATAACCACATCCTTATACAATGCCCCAAGAGGCAACCCCAAATACTTCATAGGCAGACCAGCAACACTACACCCAAGAATATTAGCTAAAGCCCCAATGTTTTCCACCTCACCAATAGCAACAATTACTGCTTACCAAGATTAACTCTCAACCCCGAAACAGCTTCAAAACAAAGGAGAATAAAGGGTGCAATATGATATATATCAAAAGCGCAGAGAGGCGCAACCCATTTACACGGGAAGTATAAAAAGAGAGCACCTAAGAGGGAGAGAAATGAAATAGAAAGTCAGAAAAACTAATCATTAAAGGAGCTAACCAAGCAGCCGTCCAAGAGTACAGAGTAGAGAGGAAAAAATGAATAAGTTCTTCTAAGGTCCTATTGGAATTATCAAAGCATCTAGCATTTCTTTCACTATTCCCTATTCTAGTGGGAGTGGCTAAAAAAACTCAAGAAACTCCAAAGGGATTTTCTTTGGGGTGGTATGGGGAAGGAAGTAAAAATACACTTGGTAAATTGGAAGCAAATTTGTAGGCCGTTACAAATGGGAGGGCTCGATGTTTGGAGTTTGCTTCAATTTAATAAAGCTTTATTGGGGAAATGGTAGTGGCTGTGTGCTATAGAGGGCGAGGCGCTATCGAAAAAGGTAATTACAGCTAAATATGAGAATCTGAGGGGGTTGGTGTTCGAAGGAGGCTCTGGGAACATATGGAGTACATGTGTGGAAACATATTAGAAGAGGGTGGGACACTTTCTCCAAGTTTGTTTGGTTTGAGGTGGGGATGGGATCTAAAGTCCGCTTTTGGCATGATATTTGGTGTCATGATAGACCGTTGGAGCAGGTTTTTCCATCCTTCATTACTGCTAGATACAAAGATGAGGGGGTGGCAGATAATTTTCAGTGGATTGATGGAATTATTGAGTGGAATGTCATTTTTATGTGACCAGTCCAGGATTGGGAGATGGAGTTGGTTTTAGCATTCTTTGCGTGGCTGTATTCTTTCAAGTTTCGTCATGGAGAGATGGATCAGATTAGTTGGAGTCCATCCAGAAGGGGTCATTTCAAGGTAAAGTTGTTCTATAAGAATTTTTTTTTTTTTGTGATAAGTAATGTGAATATTATAAAGACAGCGAAGAGAGGCGCAACCCTTATACAAAGAATATACAAAGAAAACCCCTACGTAATATACAAAGAGTACATATTCAAGAACTCTTCTATAGTCAAGACTTCAATACGGTAATGGGCTAACGCCCACAAGTGTAGCATAGAAATCATGTTCTTCCTCATCCCATCCACCGAACACTCCTTATCCTCAAAAGTTCGAGCATTCCTCTCCCACCAAATACACCAAGTGATGCATAACGGCAACATTCTCCAAATCACTTTAGAAATATCCCTACCCCCCACCCGATTCCAGCAAGCAAGCAAGTCGAGGAAACTTCGCAGCATAACCCACTCCACACCAAACAAAGAAAAGACATAGTTCCATAGCCGAGTAGCCACTTCACAATGCAGCAACAAATGATCCACGGACTCCCCATTTTTCTTACACATACAACACCATTCCACTACCACAAAACTCCTCTTTCTCAAATTGTCATGTGTCAGAATTTTGCCGAGAGCTGCAGTCCACCCAAAAACTGCCACTAGTGGAGGCACCTTAGATTGCCAAATACTCTTCCATAGAAACACCTCATAGTTTTGAGAGGACAAGGCCTTATAGAACGTCTTCACCTCAAATGTACCCTTTTTAGATGGGGACCAGCGAATACAATCCTCATTACCATGGGAAATCTTACAAGAGTACAATTTTTCAAAAAAAGATGATACCACATCCGCCTCCCAATCTTGGATGGAATGCACAAAAATCACATTCCACTCAACAATCCCATTTCTCCAAATAAAATTATCCTTCACCCATGCTTCTTTGTACCTTGTAATACTAAACAAAGAAGGGAACACATGTTTCAACGGTTGATCGGAGCACCAAACATCATGCCAGAAACGAACTTTCGATCCTATCCCCACCTCAAACCTCACTCCCTCAGAAAAAATATCCCAACCTCGTCTAATGTGCTTCCACAACCCCACACTGTAAGGACCCGACACCTCCTTCGAACACCACCCATCGTCCTGATCTTCATATTTGACTTTAATTATCTTGTGCCAAAGAGCTTCCCTCTCTGTCGCATACCTCCAAAGTCATTTCCCCATAAGTGCTTGATTAAACTTATGCACATTCCGAATTCCAAGACCTCCGGCCCTTAAGAAGTTATATAGTCCGGATCATTAGGCTTTCCCTTGGATGAGCATTTGGCGAATAAATGTTCATTTGAGGGTGGCGTTTTTTGGGTGGACAGCAGCTCTCGGGAAAATATTGACACATGATAATTTGTGTAAGCGGCATATAGTGGTGATTGAATGGTGCTGTATGTGCAAGAAGAGTGGGGAGTCAACTGATCATCTTTTGCTTCATTGCGAAGTGGCAGGTACAATGTGGAATTACATTTTCACATTGTTTGGGTTAGAATGGGTGATGCCGAGGCAGATTTTCGACTTGTTAACAAATTGGGGTGGTTCGTTTGGGTGTGGTCTAGTTAACGGAAGTATGGAGGCTGGCCCTGTTGTGTGTAATGTGGTGTATTTGGAGGGAGAGAAACGCACACATATGAGGATGTTGAGCTTTTGGTGGTCGAGTTGCAAAGGAATATGATTCATATGTTGCACTTGTGGATGGTGGCACATAATCGAGCAAATGTTCCTACATTAGCAGATTTCTTGAACTTATTTTATTCTTCTCCCTATTAGGGGCTCATCTTTGTATACTCCCCGTGTATTAGGGTTGTGCATCTTTGCTCATCATAAATGATATTGAAATTACGTATAAGAACAAAAGAAAAAAAAGCAGCTTTCTCTACTGTGTAATAATCACAATATCATCCACTATTGGTTATACTTATACTTTGTTTGTATAACATATGTATTTGTATGTGCATGTAAGTCTCCAAGTGTAAATGCATGCATATAATTTGATGACTATTACAATGGTAGTAAGACATTAAACTAATTTATAGCCAAAGAATAGAAAAGGGAGCGGCGGAATAGCCTACCTATAGGGATCCACCCCTGTTGCAGCAACTGCTGCCATGGCTTTTGATATGATCTCATTGACAACTCGATGCAAATTCCGAGATGAGTAACGACCTTGGGAAGCGAAACATATCACAAACTTCATGTCCAAATAGAACTGCACAAGTTACAACAAGTAAATAGGACGCTAATGTTTATAAACATGGCTTGTAAAACTCTACTCTCCAAAATTAAGACATGAAGAGATGGCTAATTCAATATAAAACAACAAAAGTGTGGTTTATGATGAGTACTTCTCTAAATCTTAAACCATGTTCTGCATTTACACAAATTTTTCTTATAAGACATAATTCTGCAATGATACTGTGGTTGACTTTCATAATTAAGTACATTAGTCTGGCAAATTGGTTTTTTTTTTTTTTTTCTAAGTAGAAAGTTGTCAGAATTTGTCACGAAGACTGTAAGCACTAATATGCTAAATTTTGAACAAGAAAAAATGAAAACANGCCAGCCTCCCCCCCCCCCCCCCCCCCCCAAGTTCTCTTTTTTTGATTTACACAGTAGTTCCTCATTTCTTACAATGATTCCTCAGATGAGATAGTTCTTGAATCACTAAATGAGGAAGCGGCTAGAAGATATAACATTCACACAATATACTCATCAAGTAATTACACCTAGGTCTTTAGTGGTCAGGCTGTAAGCAAATGTTAGCTTTTAAATAGTAGGTTAGTAAGTCACAGATTAACCGCATGGGTCTTGAATCAAAGACCTCACCCATCATACCGTTCTTATAGGAGAGAAGAAACCATTTGCACTAGAGCACATTTTCATTTTTATTTCTTAATGAGTGCACATTAACCCCAAATCAAATGTAGAAGGTCATTTTAATAATGCAACTGAGTGAAGGGACATGACATTTCCACACCTGTCGCAGACCAAGAGGACCTAAAGGCTTTGACCCTTCCTCAATATCATCCCAAAAGCTTTGGTCTTCCGAAAGCCACAGGATAACAGTGTCAGTAAGTCTCATTAATAGCAATATAGCAAATCTTTCCCTGCCAACAAACATATCTGCTGCTATACTAGCCATTCTGTTCAGTTTTAGAAAGAGTTCCTGGTCATAACAAAGTAACAACATCAGAAAATTTCAGACTCAGAAAATCCCTATCCAAAAAATACAGGAGACTAGAAGACTTCCCAATTTACAATAGAACTTCAAAGCATAAACTTAGGTATATCAAAATGTTGGGTTTTCTTCAGCATGGGTAATAATTATTACTCAAAAGCCTAACATTTTATTACAACCCAAGGTAGTAGAGTAAATAGTTCAGCTATAAAGTAGAAACCAAATACTATAATGGCAATCAAATTTTTCATGTGTGGGGACAAACAAAAGGGTGCAAATGAAAAGAATTAACACTGATGCTAAAGTAAAGTAACAAAACAACAATGAGAAAACCAACAATATCTGTCATCACATCATATTTATTACATTAATAACATATTCCACATGGTTTATCATGCAAAATATCAGAGTTATATCAATAAACAATGGCTTCAAATCCAACAAAAACATCAATATATTTTGTATGTGTCTAAAACAAATCAGAGAAAATAGTTAATTTTCATTATTATGTATATTAATTGTGAAGTAAAGATTAACGTCAAAAAATGATGGTAACACGGCATTTGATATTTATAGTTTTTTTTATTTATTTTTTTATAAGTATTGTTGTATATCAAAAGCGCAGAGGGGCACAACCCTAGTATACAGGAAGTATACAAGAGAACGCCTAGGAAGAAAGAGAAAAGAGAACAAAGAAATCAACAAAACTAATAATTAAAGGAGCTAAATAAGCAGCTGTCCAAGTAAAGCGGGAAAAAAAGAAGAAAGATTTGAGCTCTTCTAAGGTCCTCTCTAGATTCTCGAAGCTCCTATCATTTCTTTCCCTCCATAGACACCACATGATGCATAGGGGCACCATCTTCCAAATGACCGCACTCCAAGAGTTGCTCCCCGACCACCAACACGCAAATAAATCCTTCACATTGTTAGGCATAACCCATGAAAGACCAAAATGTCTAAATATAGCGTTCCATAATGAACAAGCAACCTCACAATAGAGAAGAAGATGGTCGACAAATTCTCCATCGAGCTTGCATAGACAACATCGATTAACCACGATAAGTTGTCTTTTCCTGAGATTGTCCATGGTCGACAGATTCTCCATTTGATATTTATAGATGAAGCAAAGTCATCAATTAGACATTTTTAAGTATTTTGGTCAGTAAAAAAGTAAATTAATTTAAATGACAACGCAGCATAAGAGTTGGGTGGCACAAAAGGATTCGTGTATCAGACTCCAAACATTTGGATCGAAGGAGCAGTTGGTTCAGTACAAGTATTATCCATACATACATACATCCATATTTTTTATAAGTAATTCAATCTTATTCAAATGCGCAACCCAAGTAACATATATAATAATAATAATATTTTTTTTTTTGATAAGTAATGTTGTATTGAAAACACGCAGAGGGGCGCAACCCTAGTACACAGGAAGTATACAAAAGAACGCGTAAGGGGGAGTAGAGAAGAGAGAAAGAAAGTCAGAATAAGAAATCATCCTGGGGGCAAGCCAAGCTGCCGCCCAAGTGAACAGGGTAGTAAAAAAGGAGTGTAACAAGTCCAAGTGAACAGGGTAGTAAAAAAGGAGTGTAACAAGTCCAAGTGAACAGGGTAGTAAAAAAGGAGTGTAACAAGTCCTCCCTACTACTTTCAGTGTCGTCAAAATTTCTCCTGTTCCGTTCGGACCATAGACACCACATGATACAATGCTGGACCATTTTCCAAACCACAGCACTACGAGAACGACCCCCCGACCACCAGCACTGCAAGAGGTCCACTACCCCACGAGGCATAGTCCACGCCAAGCCAAAACAGTTGAAAAAAGCATTCCATAAGACTTGGGCCCATTCACAATGGATAAGCAAATGATCAACGGTTTCCTCGTCCCTTTTGCACATCTCACACCTATTAATCAACACCATATTTTTCTTTCTCAAATTGTCTAGTGTGAGAATCTTGCCAAGTGCGGCCAACCAAACGAAGAAAGCCACTCTCGGCGGGACTTTAGTGCGCCAAATGCTCTTCCAAGGAAAAGGGTGACTAGCTTTAGAGAATAATAATAATTTGATGCAGATATGAATGAAGAACTAGGTTCTTCATATATGGATAATGTAATTTTGAATGTAACTAGAGCCCAATGGAATGTGTGATTATATATATATATATATATATGTATGTATGTATATCATATGTGGTACAATAATCCTTATATCCCATCAGAATGTGCAGCGGACCTTCAAAACACCATAAACCCAAATGACAGCTGGAACCAAACTTTTACCAAATGAAGAGCAGAGAAGCATAGGGGAGAAGAAGAGAGAAAGAAACCTCAATTAATTTACAGGAAAAACCACCCTGAATACAAGATAAAACCTCCTCTATGAGGAAATACTATTATCACTCGGACTCTGAAACTGCAATTCAGCTCTTCTGTTGATGTACCTAACAACTGACTTAATAGTGATTCAAGTTTTAAAGTCTGTGAATAACCTTTTTTTCATTAACAAATTATGGACTACTTGTTCATAAAGAAGTAATTTACAAGTGATTACCTATCATTGTTAAACCAAAAATAAAAAGTACCTGGAATATAGGAGATGGAGACAACTCAAATTCATCCACATTCCCATCCATATTTATGTACATGTCTGCAGCAAGATGGCTGTCACCTTCCTCTGTAAAAATGAGATCTAAAGCATGCTGGCGACAAAAAGTATCTTTTAATCTGTCAACTGAGCTCACAAGCCGCTTCTTCCATTCTCTTTGCTCAGGATGACGACTTTGCCTATCTAAAGGTCTTCTATGATTGTCATCCTTGTAAGTAGCCTGATTAAGAGGGGAAAGTTTCATGGCTGCACGCGGAAGTAGTTCATCAGCTAGTAATGATGCATTTGCTAGCAATGCAATCTGTTGAGCTTCCGTATCAGCCATTCGGACAATTTTATTTCCAGAAGCTTCAAAGTTTGCTTCTTCCTCCATTGAACCTGGTAATGCTTTTATGAGCATGTTCACATATGAGTTAAATACTTGAAACAACCCTTCCAGCGTTTGACCTCCTAACTGCATACTCAAAAGTGGTCCCACATCTTCGAAGAAGTCCTGTAAGAGCAAGTGAAAAATTTAGCCAAAAAAAAATTGAGGAATTAAATCACCAAAATGGAACCCCAACCCCCTTTCACTAAAAAAAAAATGAATGAAAAGAAAAGGCATCAAGCATAAGATCAATCAGAATTCCTCACTGTCAAGACTTATGAGGAACAAGTGATCAGATAAATGGAAGGCACATTAGAAATCCAAAGCACTAAGAACTTTGGAAAAGAAGCTCCATTCAAATGAGAGAGTAATCTCACACAAACATATTTTTTTGTACACCCAGGTCAGTGAGAAACGTTCATTTATTAAAACCCATAAAGAGAAGATTGGGAGGTAGATACTTTTGCCTTATTTTTTTTTTAGGTGTTGCACTCAGCTAGAGTGAGAAGAGGAAGTGAAGATAAGCTGTAGTGGGTCCCCTCCAAAAGAGACTTGTTTGAGGTCAAGTCCTTCTATTGCTCACTGGCTTGTACTAAATGGTGCCGCTTTTCTTGCAAGAGTGTGTGGCGGACTTGAGTTCTTTTGAGGGCAACTTTTTTCCTGTGGTCAGTGGCTCTGGGTAAGATCTTCACCATGGATAATCTCAAGAAGCGGCGTGTAATCATGATGGATAGATGTTACATGTGTAAGAGAAATTGGAAGTTTGTTGACCATCTTCTTCATTGTGACGTGGCTTATGCCATTTGGATTGCTTTTTTAAGTCGTTTTCAGTTATCCTAAGTCATGCTTAGACGTGTAGTCAATCTGTTTGCCCTATTGGTGGACCTCTGGCAGTCCACGGAGTGCTGCATTATGGAATATGGTGCCTACATGCCTTTTATGAAAGGAAAAGAATGACAAAAGTTTTGAGAATCAGGAAAGGACGATAGAGGAGATTTTATCTTTATTCTTCAAAACTTTGTATATGAGGACAACTGCTTATGTTTCTCCTCTGTCGATTAGTGATAGTGACTTTCTTGTTCTTTTTGCTTCTTCTAGTTAGGTGTTTCCTTTTATATAATTTATAGAGGTGCCTTACACTTTTAATGGTATTAGTTGATTACTTATCAAACAAAAAGTTATTCAAGACCAAAGAGATGAGGGAGAAACACGATCTCCTATCACATCTCAAGACCAACTATCATGTCAACTCAAAAGGAAACTATGATCGACTACACGGAAGCAGACAGACGTGCATAAGCAAGAGTGAGTGCGCATGCACGCACCCATGCACACACAAACACATATATTAGAGAGAGAGAGAATGTAAGATATCAGTTAGAAATTTAGGTGGGAAACTATAGTTCACCTGGACCATCAAATTGAACCGATGAGCACTACTTGTAAGTTTGTGTTGAAACACCATTGTATTACCAAGGGATGTGCTTGAAGACCTGCCAGATTGACGTGTAGTTGTTGGAGGGTAGGTGAGCATCCAATCATCAGCAGCAGCTAGAGCAGCAGTGCTCTCTTCAATTCTTTTTAAATTAGCATCTAGTGCTTGTTGAACACTAGACCTAAAGAGCTTCAAGAGCACAGGACAAAGCGTTAAGCCCCGTGCTTCTAATAATGAACAATGACCTAATGCTATTTGAACACATTCTGCAGCAGCTCTTAGCCCTCCGGCCGCTGCTGAAGAAGCTAATGCATGTCTTTTAACAAGAAGAGCAAAAGCCTCTGTTTGCTTTGTAGCCCACATCACGAGCTCCGATGTATAAGCTGGTTCCTTACCAAAAATGGCCAATGAATCACTTGCAGCCTGAGCAATAGCAGAGAACACCAGCTGTGAGAGAGCAGCAGTATATGCTCCTCCATATGAGGTGCTTGATGGGCGAAGGCTTTGCATATTGTACTGATATCTTTGTAAGTGAGCATTAAGTAGCAAACTGTGAGCACGAGGGCCATCCCCAAGCCTTTTAAGAGCTGATATAGCTGCACGAAGTTCACCGCCATGTGTGGAAGGCTGGCAAGCAGCTTCAGCGAGCTGATCAGCTAACTTTTGCCTGCATTCAATAATAGAAGTCTGTAGAGACATGAGTACAGCCGGGGTCAATGTTTTCATTTCTTTTGCTTCAGAAGCTACACGCTCTCCTTCATCAATCGCAGCCAAGGCTTCATCCACTCTCCTCTCAGCTAACAGAACGTCCAAGAGATCAGGGAATTCTATTAACCATTTCTCCAGTTCTGAGGGTTCTCTATCTTCAGAAGTCAATAACTTGTTAACCTTATAACCAGAGATTGACAAGGAATCAACATGGACACCCTCAGCTAAACCATGAATTAAAGCAGCCTGAGTAGATAGCAGGTTTCTGATGGAAGAAAGCTCCCCCTCTAAATCTGATATCTCTTTTGATGTGCTGTAAGTTGTACAGGTTAGTCAAAAGACAAAAATACACTCAACCAATAATGCATCAGTTAACCCCAGAAAGAAGTACTCAGACATACTTTTGATTTCTATTAAGGTCTTAAGATTCAGGTCTCAACTGACAATAAGACAGGCATTTATATATGAAGTTAACCCCATAAACAGTTTTTTAATGCATCAGTTAACCCCAGAAACATGTACTCAGACATACTTTTGATTTCTATTAAGGTCTTAAGATTCAGGTCTCAACTGACAATAACACAGGCATATATATATGAAGTTAACCCATAAACATTTTTTAATAAGTAATTGAGATATCATTAAAAACACAAAGTGCAACCCGGAAACACATGAAGTACACAAGCAAAACGCCTATTTTTTTTTTTTTTTTGATAAGTCAAGCAAAACGCCTATTTAGGAGAAGAAAAAAGAACAAGAAACATTTGAACATACTATAAGGAAAGAAAGGCAGAATCTTTATAATACCAAAACTGAATTTTTTTTTTTTTTTTTTTTTTGGGGGGGGT
>CM017321.1:28618246-28673714 GCA_006937295.1 Carpinus fangiana
CGAAGATTCGGACACCCAATCTTAGCCGACAAGCGAAATGATTTAGCTTCAACAGAGAAGCTTCGCTCCATGAGGATTACCCCGACCACAGCAAAACTGGGTCTTAAACGCTGACCCACTCCAAGCTACATGATCTCCGGCGATGGCAGATCAGTGTTTGGTTTTGAACGAATTTGAAAATAGTGAGGAGAGAGAACGGAGGGAAATATACTGTGCTCGATGGCCATTTATGATAAACTAATATCAATCTGAATACTCCAATTGTAACTACCTCGCTTCCCCTCAAGCTACTTCATTCAAGGCTCCACATTTCTCATGGTGCACTGCTCTTTCTTAAAGATTTTAGCTTTTTTATCTTATTTTTCATAGAAATAATTTTTAGCATTGGAAGAATGGAGTCATTTGGCTCCCGGAGGAACATTTTGGGAGAGGGAGGCGGTGATTTGCGGGAGAGTTGCGGCATCTTTTGGCAGCTCAGATTAAGAAGACTGGGTTGGTGGAACTTAGGGTTCCATATACGGCGGGGATTCTTGTGGATGCTCTTTCTTCAGATGTTAATTCCGGGAAGTCGTTCATGGATGTTCTTCGATCTACCTCTGGTGTCGAGGCGAAAGCAGTTGGAGTGAAGGTTCTCTCCTCAAGCCTTCTTGATCTATTCCTAGTGCCGTCTTGTTATGAGACGGGGTTTGATGGAGAAGGGCTGTAATCTGCCATGGATTGCTCTGCATTGGAGAGTACGCCTAGGCCCTTGGCGGTGGCGGCTGTGTCTATGAGATTGAAGAAGAGGAAGGGTAATTTTGGTATTATTGGGTTGTTGAGGAATTTAGGGCATATTCAATCTAAATTGGACCAGGTTCTTGATGGGTTAGCCTCGAAGCCCAAGAGTAGGAGGAAAAGACTTGGCTTTTTGGGCCTATCTAGAGGAACCGGTGGTCGAGAGTCCGGGTATATCCTTCAAGCAGGCTTGGGTCATTTTTCAGCTCCGGATGCGAATCTGGGTTCAGATCCGGGTGTGGGTCTTTCCTCAAATTTTTCTCCTTCGGTCATTGAAGCAGTTGTAGAGCCACCAACTAGTTCTCCTTTGGGTTCCCCGTCGAAGACCAATTCGCTACCAAAGCCATCTCAGGTTTGGCAAGTCGATCCGGTGAGTACTCCCGTTTCCTCAGTGGTGGTTTATGTCACATCGGAGGTGGTTGTTGAGGCTAATTCTCCAGCGGCAACGGAGGAAGCTCAAGCTCAAACTGATCGGATCTCTTCCCCGGTGAATGGTTTGATCAAACGGCGGTTTTTAGGCTCGAAAGTGATTTCCTACTTCTTCGATCGGATCTTTAGGCCTGGTCGCCGTGGATACAACTATGGCGGAGGGGTAGCCAAAGCATTCTGTGGAAAATGGTTTGGAGAAGACGGTGAATTGCTGTCTCGGTGATGGGATACTTATTCATGGTGGCGTGTCGAGGCCTAGTTCGTCTTCAGAGGTTGATATGTTGCCGGACATAGCACAAGGCCGAATGAATACCCCGGTGAGTATTGGGTCAACGGTAAGGGCTCCTTTTGTGTCCCTTGTTACCATGGTGAAGGCCTCTGACTATCCGGCGGAGGCCTTTGTCTCGTCTCTGGCAGTGGTATGTGTCCCTTCAGAGGTAGTTCCTACTAAGGCTGTTCATATCCTTGCATCAGAAAAAGGGTTGCTTCATCGAGGGTGGAAAAATGCTTCTCACTCTCTGCCTGCTATGAAGGAGGCTTCATCGTCAGTTAAAGGTTCTAAGGCTATCATAGAAGAATCCCTGGTCTGTTCTTCTTCGAAGAAGCATGCGGCTGAATTGGGTTTGAGACTTAGCGAACCTTTTCCTCATATGTCGGAGGGTAGTGCCCCAATTTACTCCGCTATCTCCAAGTCTCAAATAGGGTATGCCTCGGAGAGTGAAGGAGAAGATCGCTAAGCAATTGCAGAAGAACAAGGACTTGTTTGCTGAGGTTGTGGTGGAAACTGTGGAGAAGGGGGCGGAGAACTATTCAGAGGTGGTGCTGGATGCAATGAAATTCGCCTCTACTGTGGGATTGTCTTGTGTTGAAGGAGATGACGAGAAAAGTCTTTTGAATCTTTTTCCAAAATTGAAGAGGAGCGGGAGCCCTATACCACTAAGGTTAAAGGAAAGAGGGAACTTAAGAATTTAGAATGTTCCATCAATTATGAGGCTTGAGGAAGACTTTCTCCGGAGAGGTGCCAGCGCTGGCAGGGTTGTGTTGGGTCCAAAAATGCATTTTCTTTTCCTACAGAGGTGCATTAGGGGCTTTGGGTTTTTAAGGCTAGTGTTGGGCTAGTGTGGGCTTTAGTCTTTGGGTACTTTTTTGGTTTTTCTGTTTGGTTGTGGTTTCTGGTTAGTTTTCTGGGTTGGGTTTTCTTGGGTTTTGTCTTTGGGTTTTAAGTTGGGCTACCTATGTATACTTCTTTGTGTACCTAGAGGCGCTTTGCCTTTTTTTTTTATATACAATATTACTTATAAAAAAAAAGCATTGGAAGAATGTAAGAACTGAAAATTCAAAGATGTTAAATGACCACTACAGATATGAAGTGAATAATGCAATATGTTGACATTAGGGGTAGCACCACATAAGTCATGAGAGTTTACTCCAATTCTTGAATTGATATGGTATAATGAAATATAACATGAAAAAGGTCTTCAACCACAAAGAAAAATACTGAAAAAACTGCTAACCTTTTTTTTTTTTTTGGCAATCTTACAAGTTTCATGTACTTCTTTAATAAAGCACAAAAAGGATATTTCTAGAGAGCAATTGGTCAAAAGAAAGTGGTCAGCTGTAGGCTATGGCTTTGATGTCAGCATAAAGTATTGAAAGCTAAAGGAGGAAGAATCATACGACTCAACTTAGTCATCCAAACATACAAACTAGTATTTAGCAATAGTTTAACACCTTTGACCAAAGTAAGTCTTTACTTTTGAGTTATTAGCATAAATTGGTAGTTTTTTCACGCAACTTGGTTAAGAAGTCAAGGCCAAAGCAAAAGGCAGTGCTTATGCTGGCCACGACATAATGAAAAATATGATACAACAAATAACAAATTTCCTGAAGGTTAAGCCAATAAACGTGTCAATTTGACAAAACTGTTGCTAATGTTAATCAACTAAGCAAACAAGCTCAGAAAATGCATTTAATAAACCACTTGATGTCATCTTGACAACTTTTAGAGAACAATTAAACAAAAACTCACCGTATAAAGGCTGCATAATTAGCATAGACACTTCTACGCATTTCCTCGGCAGAAGCTTTTTTCAGATCCAATAGGTATGAACATAATTGCTTTATTTCCTATAAATAGCAGCAGAAATCTATCATAAGAGGTTTCAAATATTATTTCAGATGAAAATTCTAGTTTCTTGAAATGTGGCATCAGGTTGAAGAGACAAAAATGTAAGCAACAGTGCGACATCTGCAGTACATGTCAATTACTACATCCGCTCCAGTATAACAATCATTCAGACTAATCACCTAGAAATTGCTTTCCTTTTGTGGTCAGGTAAAGACCAAAGTCAATGCAGTGTAAACAAGGAGAAAGTATTTCAGAACAGTTCACCAGCTGATGCAGATTTCAAAAGGCTGAAGAAAGTCAACACAAATAACAAAAAAAAATCTAAAAAATTGGTCCAAGTATGACGGGGAACTTACAAAATCATTCATGGGTTGCTTACAGATTGAACTTAAGCCTAATATGTTCTTTTAGTTTTATTTGGGCTTTTCTTTTTTTCTTTTTTTTTTTGAAGTTAAAGAAGTCAGAAGCGGTTTAAGGTAATTTCTAGAATTCTCTAGACAAAGGCTATATAGTGGCAGCCAAAGGGTTAATTCATTATTACTTCCTACTCTAGCTTTGATTGTGTATTGACACCGCCAAAAAATAAAAAAGATCTGACTATCATATTTGATGCAGGAGCATTTAAACCTAAAGCAAAGAAGGTCCCCTAGTCTGGTTCATTAGCTATTTCAAGACTAGTATTTTGTTATTATGTTATGTTTCTATTATATGGTTTTAGTATTTAAAACCAATTCCAACTTAGCCAAGTTAGCCTTCAAACTAGAGACAACTTCAAAATATAAAAATAAAGCACACATCTAGTCTTGAAATAGATGCGAAGAAGTGATCCGAATTGCACCTACAAAAACCAAGGTATTGTTCGCGAACAACAGGTGAGATATACTAACCACACCATAGTGCATAGACCCCACAAAGAAACCTAAGAAAAGACTCCCATCAACAGTTGCAGTAAGCATTTTACTAAAGGCCTCCATAACAATAACAAATAGGAAAGGTGACAAAGGGTCTCTATGTCTCAACCCATGGAAGCTACTGAAGAAGCCGAACGGATTGCCATTCACCAAAACGGAGAAGTGCACCGAAGAGATGCACCATCCAAGATCACCATTACTCCCCAAATCCATACCCTCTCAACAAATACATTAGAAACTCCCAGTTGACATGATCATAGGCCTTCTCAATATCCAGCTTGCAAAGCACCCCTGGTTCACCAAATCTGATCATACTATCCAGACATTCATTTGCTATAAAGAACTGAATCAAGGATTTTCCTACCTTTAACAAAGGCATTCTGGGACTTCGAAATAATCTTCTCAACTACCATTCTCAACCTATTGGCAAGGACTTTGGCAATGATTTTATAAACTCCACTCACAAGACTAATACGCCAGAAGTCCTTAAGATCAATAGCCCCATATTTCTTCGGGATGAGAGATATGAACATGGCATTAAGGCTTCTTTCAAACTTATTACAAGCATGGAAGTCATGAAACACCCTCATAATGTCTGTCTTGATCATATCCCAGCAAGCTTGGAAGAAAACCATAGAAAAACCATCAAGACCTGGGAGCCATATCACTGTTCATACCTTTCACCACCTCTAAAATCTCCCTCTCCTCAAACGGATGCTCTAACAAAGAGGCCTTCTCCAATCTATAGAGTCAAAGCAAGGCCATCCAACTTGGGCTGCCAGATAAACAGTTCTGAAAATAGGTTCTCATAGTACTAAACAATATGATCCCTGAAAACAAGTTGGTCAAAGAAACTAAGTTGTTTATAGACAACGAATTGATGGAGTTGAAAATTTTAGTATTTGAATCTTTCTAGTGGTTCCATTTAGTGGAATGTAAGCTTTATTGGAGCGGCTCACAAATAGGACGAGGTGAATGCATTGACTTCTTTCTTCAATTTGTTGTCTTCATATAGAGTGAGACGGGAAGGGGAAGACAAGTTTTGGTGGACCCCTTCAAACAAAGGGAGGTGCAATGTTAACTCCTTTTATAGGGTCCTAGCAAGTAATGATGGCATTCATTTTCCTTAGAAGAGTATTTGGCAAACCAAGGTGCCTCTAAGAGTGGCTTTTTTTTTTTCACTTGCTCGACAACCCTAAGAAAGATCCCTTTTTTTTATAAATAATTAATTCATTGAAAATCAAAGAGGGGTGCAACCCTATTACACAGGATGTATACAAAGAAAGGCCCCACTAAAGGCGAAAAGAAGAACAAAAATCCACAAAGTGAGGCATAATAGAAAACTAACAAACATTGAACGCTCCCGCCCAATTGAGAAGGGTCTTGATGACATGTTTTTGAGCTCGTCAGGTGTCTTCTCATGATCTTCAAAACATTTTGCATTCCGCTCTCTCCAACTAGTCCACATTAAGCACACTGGGGCTATTCTCCACACATCCTTTACTGAATGATCACCTCTCTGATCTTGCCAACACGCTAACAAATATGCCACCCTTCCAAGCATCACCCATGTGACGTCAAGGGAATGGGGAGTCCGTGGACCACCTATTCTTCTCCATTGTGAGATTGTTAGGGCCTTATAGGACATGTTCTTCAATCGATTTAGGTTGTCTTGGATAGACAATTAGTTGAGTTGTATGCATGTTGGTAGACTGCTGGTGGTGCTCGGAGTACTATTGTGTGGAGGATTGTGGCTTTATGTCTATTGTGGTATTTATGGAGGGAAAATAATTACAGAAGTTTTGATGATTGGGAGAAGACTTTAGAGGAGATTAAGGCTTTACTTTCTATACTTTATATCTTTGGGCAGCTGCTTTTATTTCTCCTGATTGGTTATCAAGATTTCTTTGCTCTTTTTCTCCCTTTCTCTATTGTATACTTCATATGTACTTGGACGCCTTAGGCTTTTAATGATATTTTGATTACTCATAAAAAAAATAAAAATAAAAATAAAAAGTACAAAGATACAAGTCCAACAGATAGTGTGATCTCCGATTGTGCTTTGAAACACTGGCAGGATACATAAACATAGTTATGTGTTTGTCCATATGATCATATTCAGTTCCATTCAATCAATACAAATAGTTTTTCAGCAACGCTGAAAACAAAATTCGGATTATATCTTTAATTGTAACATTTTCAGTCCGTCTTAGAACCAAGATTGGATATAATGCATCGAAAACTCTTTTTAGCACATTTCCCTGAAAATGGCCGATGCTAGAGAAATTTCCGCAAAGATTGGAACAAACTTCCAGACTCTACTTCCTACCATTTTTTGGATATCATGTTCTGCTTCTTTAACTTGTTTCACCAGAATCAAGGGGCTTTAAAATCAAAACCAAAGACGCTCAATTTCTTCCAAAAGAAACTGCTTTCAGAATTTGTTGGTATAACAATCGAACAAATATATTATTCCAAAGGCAAATTCATAGGATCACTACAATTGAAAACATTTATATGCTCATGCATATTTTAAGCCTTTCAATAAACAAAGTAAATTCCACTTCCATAGTAGCTCTTAAATAATAAAATTAACAAAAGAAAAAAGATTGAAGAAACTTGATTATTCCTGAAACTCAATTCCTCTTCTTTATATTGGTCCCACGTTTTCTCAGAAACCAAACAGAGAGGAAAGAGAAAGAAATGAGACGAACCTTGTCGTTGAGAGAGCAGCGAGACTGGACGAAGGCATCGGCGTCGAATTTGTCGGACTTGAAGAAACTGAGACCCTCCTCAAGTTTCACGCCGTTCTCCTTCACCGCCGCCTGGCCTCTAGCCCGACCCGTCTTCGCCGTGGCCATTAGAAATCCCCTTCGTATCAGGTCGGATCAGCAGCAAAGCTCGAGGGCCTAGATGCTAGATCCGAGGCTAAAATTGATACTTCGTATTATTTGTCTGTGAGGGAAGCGCAAGCCAGCACGGCACGATTCATCTCTCTCTGTTGCCAGACTAAATTTTTTTTTTTTTTTTTTTTTTTTTTCAATTGAAGTAGTTGTCTAGCAGTTGGCTTGGCTTTGACGATTAAGTGGATTGCACAATAATTCTAAAATTCTATTCTTAAAAAAATATATATAATTTATTTTCTTAACTGAATCGATGAACTCACAATTAAATTTGTATAAAACTCACGTTAATCTACAAATTCAATATTAAATCAATTGAATTTTCAAAAAGATATTATTGAGAAATGGTTGAAAAAATTATATATATCACGCCTCTTTTCATACTCGTGTTTTCCTATAAATTGGGCGGAAGAAATTCTATTTTATAAAAATGACATATGTTCTCAATATGTGAAAAATACGTACTTATATGCTATTTAAAAAAATGGTGTCCTTTCACACTCCCTACGTATGTCCCACGTGGCATGGTCGTGTTAGCCACATCACCTCAAACCTTTTTTAGAAATATAAAATCAAAAAATCAAAACTTACATCAATTTTGAAATCGTCTCATTCCACAAATTTCACCCTCAAACAATTTTTTTCCCTAAATCTTCATGTCCTATTCTCCCACCAAATGCTGCCCACTAGGTACATCCATGTTTATCTCGGCCACCAAGTTACCCATCCAACTCCATCTCCTCCCTCCCCCCAACGACCCTCCAAGTTCACACCTATGAGATCTTCTAGGACGAGGTCCCCACCGTTTTGCCTCACGTTGATCTGCAATGAGACCTTTTGCGACGGATACACCAGGTACATGTTAATTTTTTTTTTTTTTTATTACTAATTATTATGATTTTTGTTTTCAAATCTCAACCTCTCAAATAGGTAATGTTATACATAATTAGGGGTAAAATTTAAAACCGCTTAACCGCATCCGCTAACCGCTAACCGCACTAACCGCTATCCGCACTAACCGCTAACCGCTTTAAAAGCGGTTAGTAAAAACCGCTAACCGCCTAGGCGGTTAGCGGTTAGTGGATTTTGAAAAACTGCCTAACCGCTAACCGTTAACCGCTAACCGCCTTATTAAAAATATAATATATATTTATATTATATATATTTCATATAATAAATAACAATAAGTTATTGTACCCTAGTAGTTATTGGGCACCTATTTTATTCAGGAGTCCCGATTTTGATTCCTCCCACCTTATTTTTATTATTTATATAATATAGAAGTGCAAAACGACGTAGTTTTGCACTTCTATATATTCATTTCTTCCTAACTCAAAACGATAATTTTGTTGTAATTTTATTCGTATATTATATGTTGTAGAAGGTGAACAACAAAATTTTGGTATAATAGTCCAATATATAATGCTCACTTTAAACCAACAATTTTTAATGCTAAAATGGCCATGATAGAGAAAAAAAAATGTTTAAAGTGAGCAAAACAATGGTTTAAAGTAAGCCCAAAACTGGCCCAAAAAAAAAACCCAATAAAAAGTCCAATAAAAGGCGGTTAGTAGAAAAAGCAGTTAACCGCATCCGGTTAACCGCTAACCGGGCGGTTAACCGCTAGCGGTTAGTGGATGCGGTTAGTAGATTCTACTAACCGTCTAGGCGGTTAGCGGTTAACGGTTTTAGCCACTAATCGCTAACCGCAACCGCTATTTCACCCCTAATATTTATCCGACTAGAGCCCATGGGCTCGGACCATCAACAAATGTCAGAATGGGCTTAAGGGCCTCTACTTATTCAAGGTTGGCCCAAATGATCAACTATTCATATGACCAAGAATAACTCCACATCTCTATATTATCCTCGAGAAGTCTATATTCTCGGGACTGCATATACGGTGAGAGCAAAGCTATTCAATGACTATAACGGCAAAGGTTATGAATTAATGAATGTTAACCAACATTACGCAGAGGCAGAGACGTTTGAGCTTTATACTCGGCTACTACAGACAAAAGATCCCATCATCAGTTCTCTGTTGGTTATGTACGAACCTCATCAATTCTCCATCAGTTACGCCTGGGCATCCTTAACTCTTTAAGCGATTATCATTTATTCACCAATAGTTACACCCAATCCCAAATCCTCCGCTCAATAATTATATCTCCTTACCAGCTACACTATAAATAAGGAGGGGATCCAACAAAGAAAGGTATACACTAAACTCATTCCTGAATACACTATCATCCTATCAAAAAGATCACTAACTTAGTCATTGGAGAAGGATTCGCCAGAAACACCTCGACGAGCTCTCTTAACCACCTTTTATCTCACAGATCAAGAAGAAGCAGCAATAATGAGGTAACTTAGCATAAGAAAAATAAACTTCTTCGCCTTGAATTCACCAAACCGGAAAACTGTTTTAATAGTTTGGAGCCGTCTATGGGAACGACTTCTCGTTCTTACAAAATTAAAATCCACAATGGTGAACACAAGGTCCAGAAGTCAAGCTCATTGTGGAAAATCAACAATCCAAGCCAATCAGCGGCCACCACCAATTCCCCAAAATGGAGGAGACAGGGAACATATTGTGGCCTTGGAGGCTCAAGTAATTGGCAATGCAGTGCACGACAATGGAGCAGAAGGAAAAAGCATAAAGCCACTATGGTTAGCAAACTTTTCGTAGGAACAGAGATGCCATTCACCAAACAGGTGACCGACCATCAACTTCCCAACAACTTCAAAGTTCTTCAAATTTTGAGTTACAATGACATCGGGGACTTGATGTTGTGACAAATATCTACCTAAATTAATAGGCAAATAATTGCAGTTTTACTTGTAAGTGCACAAAGTTAAAAGAGTAGCATAATATGCAAGTGCAAGATCATTCTCACAGAGATTGGTAAATTTTGATTAAAATTAATTTCGCAAAAATTGATTTTGATTCGATAGTGATAAAGTTTAAGGCCTCTATATCCACCACTAATCATGCTTACACAATAAAACAATATGTCAATGTTTTAATCACATTATGAATACATAATGTCTGCCAACCTAAGGGTATGGGTATCTACTCCTTAAGCTATTGATTTTCCTAAACAGCGAATTAGGCATGAGTGTCTACTCTAATTCTTTTCTTTCTTAAAAGATTTAGCATAGATGTCTACTAAGTTGATCTTTAAGAAAGCATAAAAACTGTGGAAATCGACAGACATATAAGGCCTAGGACATGGGTGTCTACTCCCGGTTCCCCATGTTGATTAACCCAAGAACCCGGCGTGGATATCAATTTTTGTCCTTTAAGCCCTAGATTTCCAGAAATACTTCATTTTCTTCCAAAAACCTATAAAACAAGGAAAACACAAAAAGAAAATAAAATATAACGAAATAACACAAACTAAGAGCTTAACAAATATAAATTAAAGGGCTTAAATATGAATATTTAAGCACTTATCACACCCCCAAACTTACATATTGCTAATCCCTTAGCAATATGAAACTAAAAACTAAATGAAATACAAAAAGATAAATCTATTTTTTATGGGATGTACGATTGCATTTAGCATATGCAACAAGCCTTTTAAACCCCTAGGCATTCGCTAGAGGACGAGTGAAGTCTCGTGAGGGTTTTTCAAGAATGTTACCCACAAACATTATGCACAGTTCATGTTACCCAAAAATTAAAGCGTCACTCAAAACCATGATTTTTATTCATTAGCAAGCTTAACAAGATAAACTCCATCTTCACAATGAATTGGAATTTAAAGTCTAATTGCTTACAACATGCAAGCTAAGGCATCACAAGTTCGAAACAGTATAAAGTGAACTAGCACAAAAATATGAAGTTTCCTAATGATTCCAATGTGCAATGTCTCAATATCTCAAGGTTCACTGAAATTCTCATCAAAATGAACAACAATTGCATACTTTTCTTTTATTCTTTCTTTTATTATTAGGTTATGCAATGTTTAGTTCTCTTAAGCTTTCTAATTGACCTATGTAGCAAGTGTTGAGCCAATGACTTTCAAACCAGATGGTTTTAGGGCATTAGGTGTAAAGGCACCCCTAAGGACTTACTAACTCGAGTAAAAAAGGTTACGAAACTAAACTAGCATTAATTTAACCAAATAAAAATTCTCACCTTTTGACTGAACACTCATTGCTTAATGAGGCAAGAGAGCCAGTTACTCAGTGCAAATTTTATTAATGATTTAAAAAAAAAAAAAAAAAATTATGCCAAGGTATCTAACCAATAAGTCATCCAATTCCACCCAAAACATAAAAACATACACATCAAAACCACATGTCATACCCCACAAATTATTTGCTAATGTGCTTGTGTTAGAGCAGATCAAACATGTGAATTCTTAAATGCCCAAAGTAAGTAATCAAACTTAAAAATTCTATCATCAGATCATGTGTTCAAAATTTTTAAGCTCACCAATGAAATCAAATCACAATTCTTAGATCAACACAAATTTTCAAGACAAACATGACATGCATTTTTATTTATTTATTTTTTTAAAAAAAAAAAAAAAAAAAAAAAAAACAGGACAAAGTGTGTAAATGTGTCTCCCATACCCCCAAACTTAAAGTACACATTGTCCCCAATGTGTAGATATCATGGAAAGAGCGGACCTGGGAGATGGAGAATTGTCTGGATTGGCATGGCTCATAGCACACCCCCAAACTTGAACTGAAGTACCCTTTATCCCTGAAAACACAATACTAATGTAACACCAGAAAACAAAAAGAAACTAAAAATAGACAATAACAAGAAATTGAAAAACAATAGAAAACATAAAAGATAAACTGTGGGGTGCCTCCCATGAGCGCTAAGTTTTATGTCTTCAGCTAGACTGTGCAACTGCTTATTATTGCTCCCCATGTGGTGCAAAAGACGATTCCCCCGAAGCTGGTGGCAATCGTGCTAAAATGGCCTTGAGCATCTCTTCTTGCTTATCAAAGCGTTGTTCCAACCGGCCTAAGCGCTGGTTTGCCAGGAACGTATCCTCCCGATCCTCCCGTCTAATGCTAGCTATCTCACGCTGGAAGAAGGACATCTCATCACATAAGAATTCATACTCTGAACGGCCCATGACAACAGGTTCTCCCTCCCCACCCTGCTGAGCTGCAAGTTCCTCCGCTTCCATAGGCTCTGCGTCCACTCTATCAGCAGTAGGTGCCAGCACCCGAATTCCACTTGGCATGTGGGATTGGCTTTAGTTCTACTGGATTCACCCAAAGTATGGGTGCTCTTTGACAGGTCCATCTTTGGGGGGTGCCCTTTATGCCTTTTTTCTTCAAGATATAGGTAAGTAAAAAGGGGAACGGTAGCCCCCATGAATTGGTAGCGTTGGCTCGACATGCATGTACCCAGTCCCAAAACTTGTTAATTTGATTCCAAATGATTGAAGGAATGGAATACCAATGACCATAATAAAAGGCATACAGCGCTTGAAGGAATTGATCCCGCCATTAAGTCTTGTGTCCCAGTGGGCAAACATTGCGCTGTAGAAACATTCCTCAGCAATGATGCCAAAAACTTGTTGTGACAAATATCTACCTAAATTAATAGGCCAATAATCGTAGTTTTATGTGCAAGTGCGAGATCATTCCCACAGGGATTGGTAAATTTTGATTAAAATTAATTTTGCAATGTAAAATAAGAGAAAGAAAAATTGATTTTGATTCGATAGTGATAAAGTGTAAGGCCTTGATATCCACCACTAATCATGCTTACACAATAAAATAATATGTCAATGCTTTAATCACATTATGAATACCTAATGTATGTCAACCTAAAGGTATGGGTGTCTACTCCTCAAGTTATTGATTTCCCTAAGCAACGAATTAGGCATGGGTGTTTACTCTAATTCTTTTCTTTCTTAAAGGATTTAGCATGAGTGTCTACTAAGTTGTTTTTTAAGAAAGCATAAAAATTGTGGAAATCGATAGACACTTGAGGCCTAGGGCATGGGTGTCTACTCCCGGTTCCCCATGTTGATTAATCCAAGAACCCGACGTGGATATTTTTTGTTACTTTTATTAAACCTAGGACTCAATCATCTAAATTGATTTAACTAACTAGTTCATACCATATGCATATGTTGATCAGGCAAACACATATGAGGAATTCAAGAAAACAGGAATTAATTAAGTTAAGCATCATAATTCAATTATCGCAAAGGCGCCAATATTGAATTATTAAGTAAACATGAGTAGGGCTTCAATCTAACCCTACTAAGAGGTTTAGTTACACATGAGTTTAATGTTAAACATCTTCATAGAAAGGAAAAGAATAAATCCGGAAAAACACTTCCTTGAAGAGCCATCAATTCTTTTCCAAAATCACATGTGTGTTTTTCTATGTTTACAAGCCTATGTATAGAGTCTAAGGAAACCCTAAAAATCGTAGGGTTTAGTCCTTGTGCAACTAGGACTAACAAAAACCTTAATAAAATAACACTTTCCAAAATAGGGATGCGGCTGAGTTGCACTTAATGCACGGGTGCGCTCGATCACAGGCCCAGTGTGCTCGATCACATTGCGCTCGATCCTTCTTCTTGTGCACGTGAGCACAGGTGCACTCATTCCTTGGCTTGGGCACTCGAGCGCTAGTGTGCTCGATCACTCTAACAGACTCCAGCTTTTTCTCAATTTTTGTCCTTTAAGCCCTAGATTTCTAGAAATGCTTCATTTTCTTCCAAAGACCTATAAAATAAGGAAAACACAAAAAGAAAATAAAATAGAACTAAATAACACAAACTAAGAGCTTAAAAAATATAAATTAAGGTGCTTAAATATGAATATTTAAGCACTTATCACCTAACTCAACTCTTTGAAAATTACAAAATGCATCTGGCCCTCCATGCAACGCTCAATGAACTAGCGAGCAGAGCTTTTCCCATGACCCTCTCGAGAAATGCTAGGGAATGGTTCCGAGGCTTAACACCTAATTCTACTAGCACCTTCAAAGAACTCGCTCGGATATTTTTTAGCAAATTTTTGGGATCCCAGGAAAGGAAAAAGCCTTCTGGATACCTTTTGACACTTCACTAGCTTGAAGAAATTCGTGATCTTATTCAATCTGGAGAAGCTTAAAGTAGAAGAGCCAACCGATGGAGTCATATTCTATGCAATTTACCAAGGCATCTCACCCGAAGAACTGATTATGTGAAAATTTGCTCGGAGGCAACCAAATAACCTCCAAACCCTGCTAAACAAGGTGGAATAGTTCATTAATGAAGAGGAAACTTTGAAGGCAATGAAGGCGGCTTGAAATTCATACCGAAAGCTCGAAGAAAACTAGGATTCAAAGCAACCAGAAAGGATTCGAAGCCATCCTAAGTGTGAAAAAGGATCGGAAAATATCTCATAACAAAGAAGATTTAGCCATAAGTAGAAAATCGCAAGCAAATATATTCCATTACAAATTCAAGACGATTACAAGACAAAGAGATATTTATGATCATTACAAAAATCATGTTTGGGCTCAGTCTGGTACTTAACGGTCTTGCTCCCAGACACAATTGCCAGAAATCAACAAAAGCATTAGATATCACACTTAATGATCTTCGCCAGAACCAGTATTCCTCTCCAACACCCTGGCTTTCCACAACCGATACTTTCTCCAGAGTCTCTTACATTTTTCCTTTTCTTTAAGGAATAAATGAGTCATGGAATAGTAGGCACTTGCATGCTTCCTTCTACCTTTCGACACTAATAAGTTGCATTTCCAAATCGTCCAACCGATGCTTCTGCAACACCAATTGCCTTTCCTTCACCTCCAACTCAATCATTAACTTAACTATACGGTTGGAATGCTTCTCCAAACACCCTTCCCGAGTCTCCAAGATATACCGAAGGCCCACTGTTTCAGCTTCTGAAGCCCACGACCCTGAAGGGCGTAATTGGCCCACCCGAGGCCTAGCAGAAGGCACATCTGTGGGGTACATTGCAGAAGTAGATGATGACTTAGTATCAGCTAAACTACTAGAAGAAGAAAAGGCAAACATAGTGAAGTTTATGGAAATCAAAGTATAAAAAAGATACAATTGAAGAGAAGATAGCAAAATTGTGTATGAATGAGGAACAACAATAAAAGAGAGTATTTATAGACGTTGTCCTCAAAAAACAAAAAGGTGCGTAGACAAATATCAGAGAACGAATCAGCATTCAGATGAAATGCCCTACCCAACGTGTAACACATGTCCTTTAATCTTTGAACCTGCACAAAATAATAAAGACTCTCGAAAACTCAACCGTCAAATTGCGACAAGAATTTCAAAGGACTCATATAGGTTATTATGACCAAGCCTAAATTAATTTTAGTCTCAGTCATGAGGGTTACGATCAACAATCATTATTACAAACATAGACAAGGTAAACAGTGCATTCTCACAACAATAAATTCCAAGGATCAAGAGTTCAAAAAATCCCAAAGGTCAAGAGTTCAGTTTTAAAAAAAATAAAATAAAACTTCTGAATAGAATTGCCAGGAATAAAAAGTCATGGATTTGACTCGAGAGCAAAATCAGGAATTGGGCTTGGAGTAGGAGCAACTTCATCATTGTCAACTAGAATCTCGAAGCTGGGAGGATTGGGAGGTAATTCTGCATTCGCGGGATAAATCCCATGGGCATTAACTTCAGGAACATTCAGGAGCAAATCTCTACCAATCTCTACTAATTCATCAATGGCCCTAGATGGGAGTCTCAAAAAGTCGGAACCAACAGTAGCTGGGTCAATGTTGTGCTGACTTCTATTGATTGTTAAATACCAACAATTCTCGAACCCCCAATGGAAACCTCGGGCCCATACTAAATCTCGAAGCCACGAAACAAATGATAATTTTGCCAGATATCGTGTTGCCTTGCTCTCCAAAAGCGATATCCCTCATGAAACCTGCTTCATGTGTCCCGAGACTTCCCCAAGGACTCCTCCACCTTTTAGTGATCTTCCTCAAGTTGGGACGCTTGAGTGTTAAGAGTCTCGGAAAGTTTACAATAAGACTCCGCCGAGGTTCGAACTTCATGAAGCTCCTCCAAAGTTATAGAATGCTCTTGAATGGCACGCTGAGTAGTAACACCCGCTCCTTAATTTGGTTCACCAATTTCGCATTATTATGATCGCTGACTTTCAGAAGATCTTCTAACCGAGCAACATCAACTTCCAAATTAGTATTCTTCTCCTTTATCTCCAAAAGTTCATGATCTTTTGATTTAAGACTCACCATTTTAGAACCGGAAGTCTCTAGTTGATTAGCCCTTTGAGAACTTAAAGCATTCTGGCAGTTGGCCAATTTTCGAACCAAGTCTTAGAGCTCGACAACCTCGAAGGCATTCTCCTGTGAGCCTTTCAGAAAATCATCGAACCAATCGGCGACTGAGGACTGCAAATAAGGTTATTCAATGTCAAAAAAGAAGAAGTAATTTTATCTAGAAAAGAGAAGTCATATAGTTTACTGAAAAGTGATGATGGATTAGCTTGTCCACAACCATTTCTGTAGTAAGTCTCCCCACCCTCCAAGTATAGTCTTTAGGCAGCAGTTTTGTGATAGCTGCCAAGGGATTTCCCTTCAAACCCTTCACCAAAGACTTAATCAAAGGCGACCTTCTCCCAGAATGACCTCTAATCGGTTGTCCTCTATACATGAGGGCTTGGTTCTTGGGATCCGTAGGAGAAGGTAAAGAGTCCTCTAGAATAGAAGTGTCGGGCACACCAGCAGTAGAAACTTCTTCTTGAGTTGCCCGAGAGTCAAAATCTATTGAGTCAACCACCCAAGAATGTATGCGCAAAGGGTGATTTATAAAGGAGTTGCACTTTCATCCTGAGGAGGTTGGGGCAAAGTAACGGGAGAATGAGGTTCCCCAAAAGTAGCAGGAGTAAAGTAAGTACTAGTAGAATTTGCCAAGCTCAATAATTGTTAGGACCTCTCCATCCTTGCTTTCTTCAAAGGCTCCTTCGCTACGGCCTTACCCTTATCTGCTTTTCTTTTCAAAGCCGAGAGGTTGGTCTCAACAGCAGAAGTAGATGAAGCACCATCACGAGCTTGAGTGCGTGTTGAAGATTGGGGCGTGGGAACCTTTGAAGCAGAAGCCTTAATGATAACATGCTTATCTATTTGGATTCAAACTTTGTGCACTCGGGTTTTCTTGCCCTAAGCCCAAGCAGGGGATTTTTTAACCACTTTGTTAGATGGCGGAACTGGTTTCCTTGGCTTTCCCTGACGATCCTAGAAAACCTTGTCAGCCAGGATTTGATATCTCAAATGCTCATGAAGAGCGGCGTCGGTAAGAATAGTAGCAAAAGTCATCTAAGCCTCATTCTCGAGAAGCAAACAACAAGCAAGAATATGATCAACTTGACGCTGTGAATCTAAGCTCAATAAATTGGTTCTTTCCACGAACCATGAAAGTCACTGTCTCAGTATTAAGATAAAAGTGGGGACCATATATGCTGAAAAATTTCAAAATTGATATCATCATCCCTGGAAAAACAGTGGACCACAACAAGAAAGTTGCTAGAAAATACCGCCATCCATTAGGTATCAATTGCCCCTGAGCAACTCCCAGGTAAGATAGCAAGTCCCTAATAATAGGAAAAAAAAAGGCAAGCGAATCCCAGCTCATAATATGCGCTCGTAAACACATTTGTCTCTAAGACCATCCACCAACCCCGTAAAGTTATCGAGAAAGTGAAGCTATATAGAAGAAGGAATCTCTTAATTCTACTGAAGTACCTTCTCGTTGGCCGGCATGAAACACAACCTCTGTTGATAAGGAAAATCCAAGTGTTGAAGGATGCGCCTCCGTAGAAGGACGACCCCTTGTAGAAGAACTGCCACTCCGACGAACCAATAGAACTTCAAGGGAGTAGCTAGTAGAATGCTCCTCGTCAATGGGGTGTGATTGCCTGGAAGAAGACATGAGTGCTAGAAGAAAAAAGGATAAAATTTTGGGAGCCTATAAGGGGAAAAATGCAAGAAAATTAACAAAAAGGAGGAAGATAAAGATTGCATATAAAGATGAATTCTTGGTTGAAGCAAAAGAGAATTAAAGGCAAGGAATAATGAAACCGCTGCCTTGTCAAAATTGAAATGACCTACTAATGATACCTCAAAAGACGCAAAAAGGACAATCACTCGATATTTGACACCTATCCATAAACTCGTACGCCCGAGCAAAGATCGCATAGAAGGCAACACGTGGAAAGAGAAAAAGCCCATTTATATATAACGAACAAAATTTGTAAATACCAAAGATCGGGCCAAACCATCGAATATCATGGATGGACAGCTGTTGAATCAAAGAAAAGTTGTCGAATTCAAAAAAACAATTGTAGTGTTGAGGATAGTAGCTGTCAAGAGATAATCAACAAATCGAGCCAAGATCACATGGATATATTTTCTTTTAAAAGAACCGAAAATTAAGAATTTTATTCTTTCGAATCCTCTCAAGAAGAAATTCGGGGGAAACTGATAAGTGCTTCAATATTCATATTTAAGCCCCTTAATTTATATATGTTAAGCTCTTAGTTTGTGTTATTTCATTCTATTTTATTTCCTCTGTGTGTTTTCTGTGTTTTATAAGTCTTTGGAAGAAAATAAAGCGTTTCTAGAAATATTGGGCTTAAAGGACAAAAGTTGGGAAAAGCTGAAGTTCTGCCAGAGCGATCGAGTGCAGGGGACCTACGATCGAGCGTACTAGCGCTCAAGTGCCCAAGCTAAGGAACGAGCACACACGGCCTGTGATTGAGCTCACTTGTGCGTGAAGACCAAGTGAGCCGCAGCCCTATTTTGGAGAGTTTTAGTTTTGGTTAGTTTTAGTTTTGGTTAGTCCTAGGACCCTATGATTTTTAGGGTTTCTAAGGTTTCCTTAGACTCTATAAATAGGCTTGTAAACACAGAAAAAGACACACGGGATTTTGGAGAATAATTTACGGCTCTCAAGGAAGCGATTTTCAGGGTTTATTCTTTTCCCTTTTATTTTATTTTATGAAGATGATTAGCATCAAACACATGTGTAACTAAACCTTTTAGTAGGGCTAGATTGAAGCCCTAGTCATGTTTACTTAGTAATTCAATATTGGCGCCTTTGTGATAATTGCATTATGTTGCTTAACTTGATTAATTCCCATTTTCTTGAATTCCTTATATGTATTTGCCTGATCAACATATGCATGTGGTATGGACATGTTAATTAAAGTAATTTGGATGGCCGAGTCCTGGGTTTAATAAAAGTAACAAAAGCAATCCACGCTGGGTTCTTAGGTTAATCAACATGGGAAACTGGGAGTATATACCATGCCCTAGGTCTCATGTGTTTGTGTCGGTTTTCACAGTTTTTATGCTTTCTTAGAGAACAACTTAGTATATACCATGTTAAATCATTTAAGAAAGAAAAGAGTTAAAGTATACACCATGCCTAAGTCATTGCTTAGGGAAACTAATAGCTTAAGGAATATATATCATGCCCTTAGGTTGGCAAACATTAGGTAGTCATAATGTAATTAAAGCATTGGCATATTGTTTTCTTGTGTAAGCATGATTAGTGGTGGATATCACAGCCCTACCTTTTATCATTATCAAATAAAAAATCAATTTTTCTCTCTTTTATTTTACATTACGAAATTTCTTTTAATCAAAATTTACCAATCCCTGTAGGAATGATCTCACACTTGCACATTATGCTACTATATTGACCTTGTGCACTTGCAAGTAAAACTGCAATTATTTACCTATTAATTTTGGTAGGTATTTGTCTCAACAGGAACTGTTATACATATTTATCTGACTAGAGCCCATGGGCCCGGACCATCAACAGATGTCAGAATGGACCTGGGGCCTCTACTTATTCAAGGTCAGCCCAAAGGATCAACTATTCATATGACCAAAAATAACTCCAAATCTCTATATTACCCTTGGGAAGTCTATATTCAGGGCTGCATATACGACTAGAGGAAAGCTATTCAATGTTTATAAAGGCAAAGTGTCGGTTATGAATTAACGAACGTTAAGCAACATTATACGAAGGTAGAGCTGTTTGAGCGTTATACTTGACTACTACAAATGGAAGATCCTATCATTAGTTCTCTATCGATTACTTACAGACATCATCAATTCTCCATCAGTTACGCCCAAACGTCCTTAACTCTTTAAACGGTTATCATTTATTTACTAGCGGTTACACCCAATCCCAGATCCTCTGCTTGATAATTATTATCTCCTTACTAGCTACATTATAAATAATGAGGGGATCCAACAGAGAAAGGTACACGTTAAACTCATTCCTGAATACGCTATCATCCTATCAAAAAGATCACTAACTTAATTATCGGAGGAGGATTCACAGGAAACACCCTGGCGAGCTCTCTTAACCACCTTTTATCTTGCAGATCAAGAAGGAGCAAAAATAACGAGGCAACTTAGCATTGGAGAAGTAAACTTCTTCGCCTTAATTCACCAAACCGGAAACTGCTTTAACATGGTATATGCCTTTGTTGGTTTGCCTCTACCGTAGCGCTCCAAGTTCTCTATGTCAGGGCTATAGGCTCTCTGCTACCTTCCCTGTGTCTATAATGTAAGGGATATTAGTCTATATTAAATAAGTAAGGGAGTAATTAGTTGAGACAGTTGGGCTACGTTAAAGGTAGTTGATCTTAGCTGTCAAAGTAGTTAGCAATCAGCAGGGCTTTATAAGTCCAAACTGTAAAAGAGATCAATACAAAAGAAGATCATTGTTCAGTTCATTATTATCTATCCCTTTGGAGATAGTTGAGTATTTCGAAGACTCTTCAAATATCAAGCATTCTTGGATTCGTCCAATTCATCCTGTCATTCACCATCTCTATAATCATCTTCATCCATTATATCCATTCAATATCTATAGTCTCTACATGTCCCCTCCTATGGAAGGCTTGCAATAATTTGCTATCAATTAAGGACAATTTGTTCAAAAAAAAGGTGGTACAGGATCCTCTGTGCCCCATTTGCAGTTTGGAGGTGGAAAATATTTGTCATATTTGGTGGCGTTGCCCAGCTTACTGTGATGTTTGGGGGGAGTGCCCAAGATAATCCATAAATGCTCCAATGGAAGGATGATTTTTTTTTTCCCAAATTGCAGGTGATCTATTGGGAAAGCTAGAGAAGGAAGAATTTGTACTGGTGCTTACGGTGGCAAGAGGAATATGGCTACGTCAAAACACTATGGTGTTTGGAAGAGAGTTCCAACACCTGAATCATATTGTCAATTATGCGAGGGAAGCTATGAAGGAGTTCCATGAGGCGAATCAACAAAATGATAATAAGGAGAGTTGACAGCTTGATAGAGGTGTGCTCCGATGGGCGGCTTCTCCCAATGGTGCATTCAAAATTAATTGGGATGCGGCTCTTAACCAAACAAAAAAATTGATGGGTGTGGGTATTATTGTTAGAGACTATAAGGGAAAGGTTATAGTAACCATGTGTTCTTCAATGAGTTTCATCAGTGATCCAACTATGGCAGAGACTTATGTGGCCCCGAAAGGCTGTGGTCCTTTGTAGAAATCTAGGTCTTAGCAATGTAATCTTGGAAGGTGATGCTTTGGAGATCATATATGCGTAGTGTAAGAAAGAGCAATCATGGACCAAGTATGGGAATTTGATAGTTGATTCGAAATTTATTCTAAATAGTCTCAATTCCTGGCAATTACGACACTCTAAGAGAGAAGCAAATAAGGCAACCCATCTCTTAGCAAAAGTGGTTGCCCAACAAGGCATGAAGAATATCTGGTATGACAAATATCCTATTTTTCTTCATGATATTGTCATCTTCGAGACTTGTTTGATTTGATGTCTTGTCATATCTAAGATTTGTATGTTTTGATGATTTATTAATGAAAACCTCATATTTCACTTAAAAGCACACACACACAACACAACACAACACAAGCCCAAAGCTAGCAACCCCACCATGGAAAACACTTAACCAATATAACAACTAGGTAAAGAACAAGCTAAGTTAAGAATGTTACAATTGAGTATCATTATCAAGTAGATATTTTTTGTATTACAATTGATTCTCAATTGCAAGAATTAAATCATCGATTTAGTAAGCATGCAATGGAGTTGCTTATTCTTAGTTCAACTCTTGATCCTAGAGTTGTGCACTAATCTTTTAGGGACAATTATCATTTCCCCCATGAATTACCACTTGATTACTATATACTCCCATCAACTACCAACTTTACATTACAATCCCATCAAACTACCCCTCCATTACCAAAACCCTCAGTTAAGGTCATTAAGTCAGACGGTTAATCCATCACGTGCGCGTCACATGCCTTGAATGCGTATACATTTTTTTTTTTGGTAATTATCCTTTCCCTTCATGAACTACAACTCAATTACCATATACCCCTATCAACTACCAACTTTACGCACACATGATGAGTTGATCGTCTGACTTAACGACCTTTACTAACGGAATGGGAGTTTTGGTAATGAAATGGTAGTTTGATAGAGTCGGAATGTAAAGTTGATAGTTGATGAGGGTATATGGTAATTGAGTAGTCGTTCATGGGGGAAAGGATAATTACCCCTATCAACTACCAACTTTACGCGCACATGATGAGTTGACCGTTTGACTTAACGACCTTTACTAACGGAATGGGAGTTTTTGTAATGAAATGGTAGTTTGATGGAGTCGTAATGTAAAGTTGATAGTTGATGAGGGTATATGGTAATTGAGTAGTCGTTCATGGGGGAAAGGATAATTACCCCAATATTTTAGAATTAATGATATTTTTCAATTGGTAAACAAGTTTTATTTATAAGACTTTACTGATCTTGAAAAAAAACAGTTGAAAACAAAACTTTAGCATTATAAACATAATGTAGTTCAATATTTAGACTTTCAGAAAGTGTCAAATATTTCAGAATTGTGTCAATGGTTGGTAAGCACCAGAAAATCAAATCTCTACCAACTTATTTGTCGAGTTTTGTACTTATACTTACTCTTCTTGTTTCTACCATAACAAAAGAAAAAGTGTTTTCAGCCATGAATATTATCAAAATTAAGCTTCGCAACAAAATTGAAGATGAGTTTGTGACCGATTCTTTGATGTTGTACATCGAAAGATAAATTGCTGCGAAATTTAGTATAAATTCAATCATAGATGATTTTTGGGATCTAAGAGAACGTTAGGTTCCATTTTAATAGGTTTTAAAATTGAATGATTGTAATTTTTTAAGAAAAAATTATTTTCTGTATTTTATTTTGCTTATATTTTCTTAACATTCAATAAATACTAATTTTATTTTTGGGGAAAGTCTACGTACCTTCTCAAACTGCTACCCAATTGACAATGTCCTTCCCAAACTTTCAATTGTGATAATGTCCCCCCAAACTACCTAAAATTGTCAATATTTCCCTCAATGACGAAACTACCCTTAGTAAAATAAAAACAAAAAAAATACTAAAACTTCTAGAAAAAACTAAAACTAAAAAATAAATAAAAATCCAAAGGGTGGCAGATTAAAATTTTCGTTTTATAAGAAAAAAAATTAAAAAATTTTGATTTTTTTTTTGTTTTATAACTTTTTTAAATAAAAATTTATGTTTTTTTTTTAAAAAAATAAAATTAACAATTTTAGTTTAAGAAAATAAAAATTTTCGTTTCCTAAAACAAATTTTTTTTCAAAAATGTTTCTCTAAAATAAAAATTTGCATTTTAAAAAATAATTCGCTTAAATTTTTTTTATTTTTTTTTAGAAAAAAAAATCGTTCTTTTTAAATTAATTTTTTTTAAAAAAAAAATAAAAAAAATATATTTTTTAATTTATAGGGGTATTTTGGTTTTATAAAGAAATATATAAAGACAATTTTATCTTTTTGCTAGCCTTGGGGGACATTGACAATATTTTGGTAATTTGAGGGGAACATTGTCACAATTGAAAGTTTGAGAGAACATTGTCAAATATTAGGTGGTAGTTTGAGGGATATGCGGATTTAGCCTTTATTTTCTACATGTTGATTTAATCTTTAATCTTAATATATTTTTCATCAATTTTTTGGTTCCCTGTTTTATATATTTCTCATTCATACTTGGCCCCATTCAATATAAATTCCTAGTTCGGTCCGGTGGGCGGCCCTCATTCCTCCAGCTTGGAGTATCACCCAATGCTGTGCATACATAAGTGATATTTTGTATTATACTAATATAAACAACACCCAATAATAGTTAACAGCTTGCAAAATTAGTTGTGTCGAAAAGGAGGCTTGTGCGTATCATTTTCTGTCCATGTGTAGCATTTATACGGTGGATATTGTGGGTGAGAAGAAATGCTGGAGACTTAAGAGTAGAGGCAAATGGAACAACTAGATCAGATGTTGTTATATTTCTAACAAAAGTGTAGGTGTGAGTCAAATAGCAGTAAGAGTGAAGCGGAACTGATTGGACACAGAATTTTTCATTCTGTTCATCCACTGCGCTCGTTTGGTTCTGCCATACTTGCTTAGCTTCTGCGGGAACAGAGCGCTGAGCATATTCCCCAAACTCCATGCTGCAGATGACTTGTATTCCACGTTACCCACCAAGTCTCCAATATTATTGCTGCCCCAATACTTGGTAATCGTCGGCTGGAACATACAGCTGAGCAATTTCTCCAAATTTTGCACGCTGTATTTGACATCTTGTTCAACCAAAAGCCTGTAATTTTGCATGAAACTCTGATAAACAGGTAGAATAGCTTGCTCTAGATGTTGGCACACTTTCTTTCTCAAGTTTTCGTTGCAGATGATCCACTTGGATTGCTTCTTATACCTTTCATCAAAAGCCTCATTGAATGCCTTGAGCCTTTTCTTGACCAAATCTGTTTGGAGGCCCTTTTGGCTTACAAGTGTCACCAGATTTCCCCAGCTCTCCCTCAAGTAGAGTGCTGCATAGTAATCTGTGTATTGCCCATGTGCCGTTAACCAAGAATCTCCCATCACATCCCCAAGCCTGGTGCCTTTGAGATTGCAAAAATGGCAGTGATTATTCATCATGAAGAGATAGGACAAGGAGATATCCTCATAGGCCTTTGACCAACTATCCAAATTTACTCCAATTGCTTTCATTATTTTACACACCTGGTAGGAAATAAGACCCTCTTCATAACTCTCTTGTTTCCAGCTGTGATGGATCACAAGAACCTGGGCCATGATTGGCCTGTACTCATCACCAAGCAGCTGATTGCAATAGCTGGTTACAAAGCTCACCTGCCTCGGAAGACTGCCATCTGAAGGAGGGGAACCTCGCCTTTGCAATTCCACTTGGAGAGGAAGTTGCCAGAAAATCTGACAGGCACCATCAACAATCCTTCTGATGAGATCCCTTGTCTGATTTTGGATTTCAGTGCAGTCTTCTCCACAAAAAAGCCGGTTGAAATCCAATCTCAGATTGTCCAAAGAAGCAAACATGTCCAATAGCTTCAACATCTTGATGGCATCCTTGTTACTACTTTCAGTCACATGTTTCCCAAATTGGAGAAACGCAAGGATGCCAGATTGAGCAGCGATCTTTGCAAAGCATCTCATTCCAACATCTGATCCTATCTTCTTGAACACCTTATTGCAGAGTCTATACTCAAGCTCAAACAGGTACTTCACAGCCAACACCAAATGCTTACTCCATTTCTCTATGTAATCCTCCTCTATACCCTGCTCATCATCAAATTTTGTGATAGACATGTCAAGGTAATCCAAACCAAGAGCTTGCAAACTTCGTTTAGCATTTGAACTCCGAACATCGACGTATACAGATATGCACATCCCAAGTTGGCTATTGGAATTTAATCCTACAAGTATTGCCTGCAGCTTCTGTATGGTAGGCGGCAGCAAGCATGATTGATTGAGGGCTTCCTCCACATTGGAGGTTGTTGCTAGGGAAGCCAAAGCAAGAGGGACGCTGTTTTCCGTCAGAAGTCGCTCGAATTCAATTTCTAGCTTTTGGAATGCGGCACCAAGAATTCCCAAAGATTCCTCTTTGTCCTGCAAGTCTTGTAGAATTCCCAAAGATTTCTTCACATTCGAGAGGTACCAGTCATTGGTGATTGCATAGTCCTCCATGTGTTCAACTATGCTCTCCAGCCACTTGATTGCGAGCCGGCAATTATCAGCAAGAAATCTCAAAACTTGTTGAAGCTGTTTCATGAGTGAGAGATAGTTGAAGAGATGATCATCATAACAACTGCAAGACAAGAGTGACTTCTGAAGCTCACGAGCCATATGAAAGACCTTGAGAACAGCAGCAGCAGCCGCTATAGCCGGATCAATATGGAATGCACATTTTTGCAGAGAGATGGTAGATCTTGCAGCAGCTTCCAAGGATGGCAATCCTTGGCTGATAATTTCCAATCTTAGCCCCGTCTGGTCTAGCGTTGAAGCAAAACCTCTTGATTTCTGTAAGCTAGACTCCAACAACTGCCTAGCAGAAACAAGATTCTGGAAGCTCTCCTCCTCCTCCACCTTGGCCATGTTTTTTTTTCTTCTTTTTCTGAATGGACTCAATAGTAATTTAGTAGGGCTTTAATCCAGTTTGTTTCTTTTATAACACTCCCATTTTACTTTTCTTAACCAAACTCACCAAATAAAAAGTAAAAGAAGAGGAGGACGACCAAATTCAAACCAAACCTTACTTGCAACAACAACATCTCCCAAAACCGCAACAACCATGTAGAGTGAATTTCTCTCGAGATACGGGCATATTTCATAATCAATATTATTCACTTTATAAAGGCAATTTGTTTGACTACATCAAACTTACTGGCCTTTCTAGCCCACTCTTTATCTTTCTTCCGTACGATTCGGAGATGTTTGTTGTCCTTATTTTCTTTCATGTGTGCAACTACACTCAACCCCATAACTATAGTCTATAGACCTAACTAACCGCTTCTTTTTTTTTAAAAAAAAAAAAGGGAAACAAATTAAAAAAAATTAAAAAAATAAGACAACATCATTTCATACATATATATATATATATAAGCAAACCGCTAATTGTGCGGTTACTGATTTTTTCTAACCACCTTCAAAAGCAGTTGGCGGTCAGTTAATAACCACCCGCTATTTCAGCACTACTCTAGCCTCTTTCTAGAAAAGAATTACAAGAAAAATCCATTACATTATTTTTAATTTTTTTTTTTAAAAAAAAGATTGAATATGAAAATAATCAAACTTCGTCTATTTTTAAATTAATTCATGCAGACACCACGTCTCCGCACAGCACCAATTAATAAATAATTATACAGGGAAAGTTCCAACTCATATCCATTCTGAATTGATAGACAAATAAACGTGACCAGGAAAACGAAAAAACAAAAACAAACGGTAAGGTGCGTGCATCTTTTAGCATGCAAAAGTGATTATCTAAAATGGAAGATAAGTCGCAGGATATCAATCACAACAACAATTGTTTTATTGGTAGCCAACCAAAATATAAATATGCAGACAAAGAGAGAGAGGGATAGAGACACGAGAGTGCTGATATTTAGAAATGGATGGGAATAAATGTCATCTACAAAATCAAAAATATTAATGCCCAAGCAGACAATTTGTATCAGATCAATGGACGCCAACATATGGTATTTAATCCCTATTTCTAAAAGAGCAAATGACTCAGGTAAAGATCCAAAGTGATAACAACAATATCTTTGGATCTTCAAGGTAATAATATACATGCATTAACAAGTGATTCGAAGGGAGATAAGAATAATGTTGCCCCCCAGACGAACACAAACAAAACAAGGTAGAAGTAAGTAAATAAAGGCTAAGAGCTTCAAGAAAATAGACAAAAAAAGTAGGCATCCGGTCCAGTCAAGTGCCACCACCCTTTTGTTTCAAAGTGATCTTGTCCCCAAGACTTAGGGCAATACCTTGAGTTTTACTTCTTATCCTTATGTATCCACCCAGCTTATCATCTGCTTGTTTCTCAATGCTCAAATTCACCAGAGCATCCTCCCCAAAAACACTCTTTGCGTACAGGTTAGCAGCGAGGAAACCACACTCCCCTTCTAGAGCCGATCTGATCCCCAATTAGCAAGCAATGATGAGAACAAGCATAAACAAAAAATAGTCAAGCATAATGAATTACATAGGGTAGTAACAAAGTCAGATGAAGCTTTATATTCCCATTAAGCATAATAAGTTAGTATTGTTTTGTGAGTTAGGAGCTGCCCCTTATAATGGCAAAATAAAGGTCTTGACAAAAACAGCAAGGAGATGGTTTTGCTTTAATTTAGTTTTGTTAATTCTAAGAGGGGGTATTTCTGTAATTTTCAGAATTGCTAGATATGTACTTGTGGCTATTCCGTCTTTTTTTTTTTTTTTCATACAAGTAATTGAATAAAATCAAGAATTAAAGAGGAGTTCGGGTGAAAGATTCCCTTCTTGAGGCGGTGGAATCTTTTAATGCTCCGCGGGTGCAATACCAATCTAAACTTGTTGCAGGGTTTGTTGCTCAGATTTCATCGGAGGTTGCACCTATTGCAGCTATAGAGAAGCCTGCTTCTAAGAATTCAAATCCGATGAGACCAATTCTACGGCGAGGGTTTCTTAACACAAGTCTGACAAAGAAAGGGGATTCTCATTCCTCGTCGTCTCTAATTATTAAGGATGTTGGAGTTGTGGGGGGCTGCTGCTCAGTTTTGGATGATTTTGAACTTAGAAAGACCAAGGGGAAGAGGGAGCCGTTGAATATAGAAAGCTCCATTAACTATGGCACTGCTAGCGCATCCGTTCGGAGAAGGAAGGTCAAGACTATGGTGTCATAGCGCTCCGTGTGGGTTTTGAGGGCTGTTGGGTGGTTCTTTGGGTTAGTATCGGATGCCTTGGGTGTTGGTGGTGAGGGCTTTGGGTGGATCTTTTTTTTTTTAGTTAGGTGTTTCCACTTGTATACCTCTAGTGTACATAGGGGCGCCTTACGCTTTTAATAAAATTTGATTATTACTAATAAAAAAAAAAATCAATAAAAGTGTAAGGTGCCCCCAAGTACACATGATGTATACAAAAAGAAATACCTAACTTTTTTTTTTGATAAGTCAAAGGGATTTTATTAAAAAAGTGAAAGACGCCCCAAAAGTACATAGGATATATACAAGAGAAACTCCTAACTAGAAAAAGAAAAGCGGGAAAGAAAATCCGCATAACTAAGAGACAAAGGGGACAGGTAAGCCGCAATCCACGAATACAAGAAATACAACAAAGAGGCTAAAATCTCTTCCATAGAGCTTTCCAAGTCCTCAAAACACCTATTGTTTTTCTCCCTCCAAATAGACCAAAAAATACAAACAGGCACCATCTTTCAAACCACGGCACTCCTAGTCCTGCCAGAGGAACACCAACAAGCACACAGCTCCAAAACACTACTAGGCATGACCCAAGATAGACTAAGCCAGCTAAAAATATTGCACCACAAAGCATGGGCCACCTCGCAATGAAGGAGTAAATGATCGACCGACTCTCCATCTTTCTTGCACATGAAGAAAGAGGACAGCTTAAGGAGGACTTCCCTGTGCTCTACAGTATTGCTCGTGAGAAGGATGCTTCAGTGGCAGCCAATGTGGAATTTTTAAGTGGAGCTCCTCAGTAGAATGTTACCTTTAGCAGGGAAGTTTATGATTGAGAGGTGGATGTCGTTACTGCTCTTTTTCAGAAATTGTAGTTTGTCTCTATTCAAAGGAGGAGTCAAGATAAATTGTGGTGGATTCCTTCCAAAAAAGGAACTTTCAAGGTCAAAGATTACTACAGAGCTTTATCAAGGGCGGAAGGGAAAGATTTCCCTTGAAAGAGTGTGTGGAGGACCAAGTCTCCCCCAAGGGCTGCGTTCTTCGTGTGGTCGACAGTGCTCGGAAAAATTCTCACTTTGGATAATTTAAGGAAGAGACAAGTGGTTGTCATTAATAGATGCTTCATGTGCAAGAAAGATGGAGAGTCGGTCGATCATTTACTCCTTCATTGCGAGGTGGCCCATGCTTTGTGGTGCAATATTCTTAGCCGGCTTGGTCTTTCTTGGTCATGCCTAGTAGTGTTTTGGATCTATGTGCGTGCTGGTGTTCCTCTAGCAGGACTAGGAGTGCCGTGGTTTGGAAGATGGTGCCTATTTGTATTTTTTGGTCCATTTGGAGGGAGAGAAACAATAGGTGTTTTGAGGACTTGGAAAGCTCTTTGGAAGAGATTCTATCCTCTTTGTTGTATTCCTTGTATACATGGACTGCGGCTTACCAGTCCCCCTTGTCTATTAGTTATGCGGATTTTCTTTCCCACTTTTCTTTTTCTAGCTAGGAGTTCCTCTTGTATATATCCTATGTACTTTTGGGGCGTCCCGCTTTTTAATAAAATCTTTTTGACTTATTAAAAAAAAATCAATGTTGCCTAAACTAAGCTCCAATCCCTGAAAAATTTATTCTTCGTGACTGGGTAATTGTTTATTTTCTAATTAATCAATAACTTGGGAAAGAAAGACTCAAAGGGTGGCGAACAGGTGGGTTTGCATAATTAAATTACAAAAGACAATGATACAATGTGCATTTTACAAGAAAAAGTTGGTGATATACACCTATTATAGGTTTCTAGCCCAAACTATGCAGCATCATTTACATATCATGAATGTAATACATACCCCGACATTTCACACCCCTTTCCCCACCCAAAAAAAAAAAACACTCTAAACATATCCCAAGACTTCCAACACGGTTAAAACAATAATACTCTTACTGTATCTCACAATTTACTACAGTAAAATTGAAGGATAATAAGAAAAAGATACCACTTAAATAGTGACAAATTCCACAGTTCATTTACCCACCCCCCTCCCCCCTCCAATCCCCGAAAAAGCCAAAAAAAATTAAAAAAATTAAAAATTGACTACTATTACTTTCAAATGATTAACAACCACACAATGGAGTGATATATATGAGATATGCTATACATTTTCCCCTCAACCTTTTCCCATCCTCTCATTTTTCAAAATCACAAATGAATTTGTGCGGTGTGTGTGGCCCATATGGGTCCCACAAATTCAATGGTGATTTTTATAAGAGGGAGGATGGGAAAAGGACTAAGGAAAGAAAGGAACCCTTTTAGAGAGAGTTCTATCATACTCTAGTAGTGCAAGGTATAGAAGGGTGAACCCAGAGTTCTAGTACTTACAATGGAGTGAGGCATTTCATGTTCGTTGACTTGATAATGTGGTTCAGAAACTCCTTCTCATCTTGAATGATAGTATTTACAGCAACCTGAAAAAATATTTGCTATGCTTATTTAAATTGAGAATGCAGACCAATCATCAAATCATCCAAAAATTTGAGATACTAGAATCACGTGAATATGAAGAGATTCTAAAAACTAAAGAAAAAAGAAGTACATCATTGCTGATTGAATGTGAGAAGCAAAACACACAGGCCACAGCAACTTAGACATTGCTAAAATACACAAACCTGAGCTATATAGATGAGGGATTACACAAAACTCAAATACAAGCATAATCTCACAAAGATATGCTACTTGAGTCCCAGATCATTACTGAAGGTAAATGAATAGACAATGAACTTCCCTTTTCCCCCCTCTCCAAAAAAAAAAGAAAGAGAATAGACAATGAACATACTAAAAGCATCACATATGAAGGTCTAGCAATAAAGTTTGTCCCCCTGGCCTAAAATACAAGAGAATCGCATCCAGTGTGCAAAAATTGCCAGTAAAAAGAGAGCTCAGAAACAGAACCATCAAAATGCCTCAATGTTGCACAAAGCATAAACCACAGTAAAAGTGCCACAAAGCACACAACAATTTATTTGCAGTAAATATGTGTAATTTGAAATAAATATTTTATTATTATTATTCAAATTAATAATGACATTGATTAGCGATATTCACACTATTTTTTATACACATCTTGGGTATATTTTGTAAAATGATGTGCTTAAAATTGATCATTTCTACCGTGGTTGGGTGTAATTGGAAACACAGGACATTCTTTTTGCTTCTCTTTTGGGTAAAACATTTTAGTTTCCACTGTTATGTATTAATTTCATTCCATTTGATGATTTTTATTTTTTAGTTTTGGATATGTAATGCATATTATTAACAAGTGTAGAGGGGCGCAACCCTAGCATACATGATATATATAAAGAGAATTCCCCATTAATAATTAAAAGAATAAAAATAAACAAATTCAGAAACCTTTGATGATTATTTTGTTGCCCATTAAAATTTTATTCAAATTGATAGCCAGAGATTTTAAGAAATTAAATAGCCTAAAAGAATTTAGATCTATGAAGCTACAAGCTTATTTGAGCTAACAAGCTTAAGTAAATCAGTATTTGAATTTATTTATTTTTTTCAAACTTATTTGATTCTATATTATGAATCTCTATCACAGAAATAACTAAGTAAAAAAGAGCACTTTACTTTGATCAGGTGCATGCTTGCACTTTGCACTTCACACCTAAGCCTTATAAGGCCTTTGAGCTCAATTGTGCCCAAAGCTTTTAACAACATTGATATTTGAATTCTATTGTAGTCTAAGAGAAAAACATGATTAGTGAGATTTTTAACTTATAATAAACTGCCACCAGCTTAAAATTATAAGGTACACAAAGTAAAAGTAATGCATTGACTCACTTCAGACCTAAATTGGAACAACTCTATCCTTTCAAGGACTCGTAACCAACTCAAAGCCGTAGTTAGACTCAACATGTCATTTCTGATCATCATCAGTGCCTCCAACACTACTATTCAATAAACCACTACATAAGCTAATTAGCAGATTCAACATTGTCACCATGATCAAGAGAACCACCACCATGAGTAAAACCATATAACTACTAGGGCTGTACATGCGGACAGTTATTAGATATTATTATTTTTCAAGGTGACAGATGGTGCATAGAACATTTTGATTTTTTTTATTCCAATTGTGCGTTGTGTGTGTGTGTGGGGGGGGGGGGGGGGGTGGAAGATGACGTGATCTGACCTGCAACCCCTTATTCTGGGGGAGAAGTTGCCATTTGATCCAATAACAACCGACTGAGCAGGTATCTCAAATCCTATCTCAGCATTGACAAATTACAACATCAACAATTCATGTTTGAATGAAATGATGTCAAACAATCATCAGGCAATGAAGAACACAATATCCTTCAGGATCAGTCTAAATATATTCTCAATGCAAGCATGTATGATCAATTCAATGAAGAATAATAAAATACAAGTAGCCTATCATATTAGTTTCAAATTAGTGAAACAGTTTCAAAAACTTATACATAAACAACATAGTGAAGATCAAAGTTGAAACTGGCAGCAACGATTAAAAGATGTACCTTGTTTTCCCACTCAAACTCTGCCCACATTGTTCTAAATGCCACATCAGCACATGATGCAGGGGAGATGTAATCCATTATATCAATATGGATGTCATTGAGAACAATAACATTTCTCTCAAGAACATTTGAAGAAGTCTCGTACACAATGTTACCAAATATGACTCCTGTTTCAGTTGAAGAGACCTTAATATTCGCCTTAATCTGTTTGCTCGACTCTGGAGCTAGCGTGTAGTTTTGTGGTCGCTCAACAAGTTTGAGATCACCCATGGTTGCTAACTCCAAGCACAGATTTTGGAGGGTCTCCTTGGTTCGGTTGATAACAGTAACATCTAGGACTATGTCATAATGATGAACTGTCACATATGCTTCAGCATAGACAGGATCACTGAATCCTGTAAGCTGAAGAATTCGATTGAGCTTATTTGCATCATCTCCATCCTTTGTGAACTCACCGGTGGCACGCTTGAGATCATCTTGGACTTCATCTTCCAACTCAAGCTGGCTCATACCCTAAAATAAATGTGCATATAAGAAAGCATAGATAACTCATATTTGATGTGAGGGTCCCATGTGACTATAGCATTAAGTAGAAAGAGAGAGAAATAAGTATTAAGTTCAGTTTGCAGTATGAAAAACTCTATGATAAGTTTCGGTTTTTTTTCTTTTCTGGAACCATCCATTCTGTTAAGATTTGTCCATATCACCAAAAATATTCACTCTTTCTTTCATTACATTTCATTCATATGGAAGAATACAAGCCCTCAAGCTGGAGCTTATATAATGCTTGCAACAAATGAATTCTTATTGACACAAAGACTTCAAAAATACCCATATACAGGCTGAAATACCATTAAATTGGTTGAAAAACAAGAAGAATCGGCCAAAATCACCACGAACCGGGCTGTAAAACCACCACATCTGTCAAACATGAACTGAACTGGTCGAAAAACCGTCAAAATTGATCAAAACAACACTGAACTCTTTGTGGAGGTTTATGATGCTAGGAAAGGCCCATGCCTTGGCATAGCTCATGTTGTAGCTCTCTTTGGTTGATCACGTAGTAGAGGCTAGTTGCTTGGGAAAGGAATTGCTTCCTATTTTGGCTTTGTGGGTAGTGGAGGGTAGTGGGGTAGAGTGTGAAAATGATACGCCAGCTTTGCCCAACTCTCTGTGGAGTGAGCCAATCTTCTGCAGGCCTACTAATGTTTACCTGTGACAACATCAGAGGAGACCGGTTTTTCTGAGCAGTTTTAGTAAATATATGGTAATGGCTTGCAATAAATTTGAGATTATGGCCCTTTTTGTATCTATTGAAGCCAGTCACAAGAAGGATCTTCTTAGAATTGCTTCTTCCCCTTCTAGCTCCTGTTAGTTGGTTTGCGAAGGTAGTAGAGAATTGAAAAGGTTAGGTTGCTCCATATGTTTCAGATGTTGGGAGTGGAGTGAGTTATGCCTATATGGATAGTGGATCTCTTGGTCTATTGGAAAGGAAGTCGGAGATATCTTAAAATTGTTTGGAATTTAATCCCTTCATGTTTAATATGGTGCACTTGGAAATAAATGAATGCTTGAAGTTTCAAAGAATGCAAGAAGAAGAGTTCAGACCTACAGATTCTTAAATCTTTAAATGGATCTCTGCAAACGTCTTCTCAATATTTCTAACTTGGTAGACTTTTGTGCTTTCTTTTCTTATTCTTGGCTTTGTTGTGTGTTTTCTCTTGTATACTCCTTGTATACTTGGGTTACGCCCCTTGCGCTCTTTTAATAAACTATTTTACTTATAAAACAAAAACAAGAAATGCACGAAGATCTTCAAGACATGAAGATCTATGATGTAAATCCAAGACCTATCAGAAATGCATCTATTGACCTCTGAGATCATATTATACATTATTTTATTTGTAACTGATATTGTTACTTCAAAATGTTTTTCTTATGAATTCTGAAATTTTCATAATGCTTAGTCTCATGGCACACAACAGACATTGAGTCACATCTGCAAGCCATACATTTTTTTTATAAGTCAAATCTGCAAACGAAACATTTTTTTTAAAGTCAAATCTGACTAAACATTTTTAGTATGAAGTTGATCTCTATGATGGATGTTTGCTCTTGTTTCCAGCCCTTCTCTCTTTCCATTTCCTTCTCTTCCTCCTTACTTACCCTTACCTTTTCTAAAAAATCCCAACACAGTTCCCAATGAAAGGCAAAGAGATGAGAGAGGAGAGAGAAATATTGTGTTAAAATTTTTTTTGAAAAGTCAATAGCATTAAGAACGCGCAGAGGGGCGCAACCCTTGGTACACTGGAAGTATACAAAGGGGTTAGGGGGAAAGGGAGAAGAAAGAAAGAAAATCAGAAAAACTAATCACACGAGGAGCTAGCCACCCCGAGTCCAAGTGAAGAGAGTACGAAAGAACAAATGGAGCAACTCCTTAATAGACCTCGACTTGTCCTCAAAACACCTATCATTACGCTCCCTCCAAATGCACCACATAATACACAAGGGAACCATTTTCCAAACAACCGCACTCCTCGATCGGCCACCCGTCCACCAACTGGCATATAAATCTTTAACTGTGCTAGGCATAACCCAACAAAGGCCAAACCTAGAGAAGAAAGCATCCCACAAAGCCCTCGCAGCCCCACAATGAAGGAGGAGATGGTCCACCGACTCCCCATCCGACTCACAAAGCCAACATCTGTTCACCACCACCATCCCCCTCCTTCTAAGGTTATCCAAAGTGAGAATCTTACCCCTAGCGGCTGTCCACGCAAAAAACGTCACTCTCAGTGGAGCCTTAGATCTCCAAATGCTCTTCCAAGAAATATTGTGTTAAAATTAATGGATAGGAACATTTGGTAGTACTGTAGCATACTCAATGTTTAGAGAACCTAAAGGGAGGCTGTTGCAAGTGGTTTTTTGTGGTCTTTTAAGATTTTTCCTATATTTAAGAAGGGGAAAGAACTATAGGGTAGCTATTGTGAGTGCTCCTATGTTCCACTGAAAACAAGCTTTGATAGAATTTGATGTTGAAGCCAAGAACCCTCGAGATTTGATAGAATTTATTGAGAAAGTTTGAGCTTTACAGAAGAACCTGCCGGCACTCTCCTATTTCTAAAACAAAATTTGAAGCAATAATAAAAGAAACAGGAAACATAAACATAAAAAAGAAGAAGAAATATGGCCTTTGTTCCAAGATGTGCTGCGTCCCTAGACTGTCAGTTTTTGTCACCTTAATTATCTGATGCAATTCAGACAGTGAAAGAAGCAAAGAAAGAAAGCATGACTGTAGCGTCAAGCATAGAAAATGAAGTGAGAAACAGAACCATGAGTTGATAAATTGGAAATAGAAAAAAGGAGAAAGAAAAAAAAAAAAAAAACAAATAGTGCTCGCACTTCAGATATATGACAAAAAAAAAAATTGATAAGTAGATATATGACAAAAAATTAAAAACTAATTAGAGGGAAAAGACAAACAAACCTACGGGCTTAAAGAATATGGGGTGAGAACAGGAAGTAATCAAATAAAACTTGAAGAAAGGGACAGGACAACCAAGATAAATTTCGTTTGAGAGGAAAAAGTAAGAAACTAAATACCATTATTGACCAAAATATGCACCAAGTCAAACATATATAATTTCATGAATTATAATCGGCATTATCTATCAAACATCAACAATTATGGGGAAACCACGAGTACTTAAAATCCAAAAGAAATGATAAAATCATTTCATTAGAGGTATGAAAGAGGTCAGATAAGCAATGATGCCTTACCTTCCTGCTCTTCAGATGGTAGAAATCAATAAGATCATCTGGTTGTACATTAGATATCTGGGCCTTAGCTTTAATTTCCTCCGTTTCCCGGTGCTGCTTATCTGCAAGCATTTTCACAAAGCTCTGTCTGCAGGACTGCAGCCATATCTTCCTTATCTCATCACCGGTATTGCACAGCAACCTAATGCATAGAACAATCCTATCCCGAGAGTCGTAATCAATCGGATGCGAAAGGACCGAAGATTCACCTAGTTGGAGCATAGAGACCATGATCAGTAAGGCCTGTATAGATGCTCTGTTCACTTCAACTTTGGATGGCTGAACCTCTTCCAATCTCAAAACAAGCTTGGTCAGCGTGCAAGCCACAACTGCCCCGAGGAAAAAGTCGCCAGCAAGAATCAGGGATCTCAAGTTCCCTAAAGATGAGAGGGACCCATGGACAAGGGTCGGGGGCGACGTGGCAGTTTCTAGCGCAGCACTTTGGGTGGCATAGGTCCCATCCGCGAGAACTGCGGGCCTCCTAGAAGACACCATCGTGGAACTGACCTGCTGTGTTTTCTTGGAAGCATCTTGCACCTCCCCATCCTCGGTGATCGTGTAGAATGGGAGCTCCCCAAGACACTGCTTAATGGTTGCAATTCCACTCTCAACTTCCGACAGCGAGAGGCAGTACTCGCCAATAATCCAAAGGGCGCATGAACACACCCGGGCAGCCCGAATCTGGTAAAAGGTGTCCAACAGCCTTGTGATTATGGAAACCCGTAACTTGGGGTTCGTCTCAATAATCTCACGCACAAAAACAACCACGTCCATAGCCGAAGCCACATTGGTATCGCCCAAGAAATCCATCAGGAGATGTACCACAGTGCTCGCCACCTCCGGGAACTTAATCGCACAAGAATGTATCGCCTGCACCAACATCTGCCGATACTCCCCATTCTTCTCGTGCTCGCCGTTCTGAGTCTTCACGACCTCCTTCTTCAACATCATAACAACCTCATCCACGTTCCTCGGCGTGATCAACTCCAGCACGATATCAAGAGTCTTCCTCCTAATGTCCACATTCGGACTCGAAAGCGCTCTAAGCACATCCATCACCATCTCCATCATGATCTCCCTGTGCGAACCCTTAAGCTCGTTGAGCCGATCCAGCACAATGAGCTTCACATTGTTGTCGCTCTGCGACAACAGCAGCTGACAGTAGGTACTCGCGGCCGCCCGTATCGCCGTGGGTGCGGACGACAGCGACACGAGCGTCCCGGCGCACTCGTAAACAACGGCGGCGGAGGTGGCATTCAACAGGGATATGATGATCTTAATATACTTTCCCTTCTCGGACTTATTGGACCGACAAACCTTCTTAATCAACTCCAACACCACCATCTGGAGCTGCTCCCCCCAATCGATAATTCGATCGATGTGGGTGAAAAGGTAATTGACAGCCCTGTCCTGGGCGCAAGTAAAGAGCATAAGGAAAGCGTTTCGCTTACTGGATTGGTCCTGCTCGGTGGACAAGAACTTCTCGATGATCTCCGGCGCGGAGTCCAGAAGCTGCTCGCCTTGGGGGAGCCTGTAGACGGACATAACGGCGAGCACGGCGTTCCGGCGCACGAATGGGTGGCGGTGCTCGAGGTTGGCGAGGATGGAAGGGATGAGCGGCTCGACGATCTCGGACTCGTTGAGGCGGCAGAGGAAGCGGAGCGTGACGCCGCGGATGTACTCATTGGGGTGCTGGAGATTGTTGCGGAGGTTCTGGCAGATGAGGATCATCTCCGGGAGGACCTTGCCGCGGGAGTCGGTCTTCTCGATGATCTCGAGGTAGAAGAGGAGGAGCTTCTGTACGGTGTGGTCCTCGGAGGGGAGTACGTAGCGGATGATGGTGATGAAGAGCTGGGGGATGGTCTCGCCGTTGAGCAGGAGCATGATGGCCTTCTTCAGGGCTTCGCTCTTGGCCGCGACGTCGTTCCCTTCTAGGGCTTCTTTGATCTCATTGGCCAGCGCCGGCGTGCTCTTGTCGAAGTGGACCAGAAGGGTGCACGATTTCTCCATTTCTTCCGAGAGAGAGAGATTTTTGGAGGAAATCGGATCTCGGATCGGACGGTGAAATCAGATCTGGGGGACCGAGCGAGGGAGTGGGAATTTGGATCTGAGCAAACCAGAGTGTCGGAATGAGTGATTGTCGACTCGTATTACATGCCCAGGCAGTGAAGGGCTCGACACGGGGAAAACAGATCTGGTTTTGAAAGGATGGAACGAAAGCCTTATGGAATGTTTGGCTGCTATTTTGAGGGGAAAAAAAAAAAAAATTAAAGAAAAAAAAATTAGGACAAAGTTTTTCTTCAAATTAAGTTTGAGGAAATTCTTCCAACTTAATCTTTAAAGTTGACATGTGTTCTTCAATATGTGCTTCTCATATTTTTTTTTTTTAATACCTTAATGTCCATAAACCACCATTAACTTCTCCCTTCAATACGTGCTTCTCACATTTTTTTTTTTTTGGTAATTATCATTTTTCTTCATAAGCTACTACTCGATTGCTATATACATTCATTAACTACCAACTTTATATTAAGACCCATTAAACTACCATTTCGTTACCAAAACTCTCATTCCGTCCGTCAAGGTCGTTAAGTTAGATGATCAACTCATTACGTGTGTATAAAGTTGATAGTTAATAAGAGAAATATGGTAATCGAGTGATAGTTTATAGAAAAAAATGACAAATATCCAAAAAAAATACACACACATTCAAGGCATGTGATGGGGGTATATAGGGGTGTAAACGAGCCGAGCTTGAGCGAGCTTCCTTTGTTTGGGCTTGAGCCGAGCTGAAGGACGAGCCAAAAAATCAAGCTTGAGCTCGAGCTCATAATAAGTCGAGCCGAGTAGAGCCAGTTCGCGAGCTAGCTCTTATATTTAATTTTTTAATTTTTTTATTAATTTAATTTTTTTATTATAAATTTAAACTTTAAATACTCTTAAACGGCTCAAGAAGACAGCTTGCATATGAGCATTTGCTTAGTCTGGCTAGCCAAGCATGGATCATTTGTCAATACAGCAAGACATTTGGTTTCAAAGAGAGATGATATGCATCATTTTTTAAAATGATGCATATTAGAAGAAAAAAAAAATCAATTTTTAATATTAATACGAGCAATTATGTGAACAACTACCAATTCGAGCCTTATATGAGCTGCTCACGAGCTTAACCGAGTCAAGCCGAGCTTGCTTCGTTTAATATTCGAGCTAGGATTCGTGTTCGCGAAACGCTTTATTTAATATTCGAGTCAAGCTCGAGCTGAGCCCGAGCTTTCTCGCGAGATGATTCGCTCATTTAACACCCCTAGGGGTATATGGTAATTGAGTAATAGTTCATGGGGGAAATGATAATTACCCAAAAAAATACATATGTATTCAAGATATGTGACGCGTATGTGATGGGATGATTGTCCAACTTAACGACTTTGACTGACGGAATGGGAGTTTTAATAATAAAATAGTAGTTTGATAGGGTCGTAATATAAAGTTGGTAGTTAATGAGAGTATATGGTAATCGAGTAATAATTCGTAAGGAAAAAGGATAATTTTTTTTTTTTTTTTAATACAGTAATGTCCATAAACCACCATTAACTTTTTTCTTTCGTCTAAAATTTATTTTCTCTCCCTCGCATCTCCACTTTTCCCTCCCTACCCCTACCCCACATTTATCCTCTCTCTCACGTCTCCGCATCTCCTTCCCTTTTATGTTGACTCCAGTATCCTCCTTTCTTTTTCTTAAGGCGAATGAAAGGGTTCTCTATACAAGGAAATTGCCAACAAGATTCTTGGCAAAAAAAAGCCAAAGAAAATAAGATGAAAAAGGAAAAACAGAGTTTGGGACATGAATTTCAGAAGCAAATTAACAATTGATCTATAAATCAAAGAAAGCGTCATTAGAAACCATCTGAGAATATCCAATTTGCTGTTATGGATAATCTTTCAGGACAATTCTTTGCAAATGACTAATCTCATCTTGAGAGAAATTTACTGGAAGATGATTTCAGAGAAATGTCTTTTTTTTTTTTTTTTTTTTTTTCTCTTATAAAGAAGTGTTGTATGAACGTGTTTGTTAAAATGTATGAATGGCAATTAAAGTTTAAGATTTTTTTTTTTTTGCACATCAATTGCTTTTTGAAATGCATCGTAGAGTTATTATTACCAATTCAATTGCATAAAGCAGTTGTGATGACAACTGCCAGTAGTTGAATGATGGGAACCCATTAGTAACAAAGTAAATTCATAAGGAACCTAGATCTTTAGATTCATAAAAGAAATCTAGACTTTTAGATTCATAAAGGAATCTGAACCTTTTGACAAACACAAGGTTTGAATATAATTTTCTCAAGCGTACCTCTTCATTAATAATCTTCTCTTTAAATAGATGAGCAATGCTAACAGATTATAAAGAGAATTAATAATCCAAATAGAACTCTTAGGAACTTGTTTGGGATTGCGGTTGAAAATAGAGCTTTTGTATCGAGAGCTTTTGCCTGTGAGCTTTTGTCAAAAGTGCTGTTACTAAAAAGCTATTTACGTGTTTGGTAATTACATGTCTTAAGTGCTTTTTTGATGTTAATGATATTTGGTAACAAAACTAAAAAAGTGTTTTTAGTTGCAAAAATGACAATAAAGGACATGTAATTTTTTTTAGTATAGGTTGAAAAAAAAAAAAAACACACACACACACACATTAGGTGACACCAAATATATGCCCTTTACTTAAAATCATTACATGTTGGTAATGACAATAGCCTAAATGTTGGTAATGATTTTTTTTTTTTTTTTTCCATTTTATACCAACTTTTTTATTTAAAAATGGTTAATGTTAGCTTTCACAAGTAAAAATTATTTTGTAATGGTTTATGTAACAAAATGTCAACTTTTGTAACTTATATATAAAGGAAAATTACAGTTTACCCCTCCAAAGTTAACAACATTTTTCAATTCGAACACCAAAGTTTTAATTTTTGCAATCCACCCCCCCCCCAAAGTTTCAAATTTTTTCAATTTGACCAATTGTATCCAAAACTTCCCATATTACCCCTATTTTTTTAATTTTTTAAAAAACATTCGGGGTGGCTGTAGCCACCCCTTTGGCCATTTGGCCATTTTTACACCCCCAAATTTGTTTTGTTATTTATAAAAAAAAAAAAAAAAAAAAAAATAGGGGCAATATGGGAATTTTGGGATAATATTGGTTGAATTGAAAAACATTAGAACTTTGTGGGGGTGGATTGCAAAAATTGAAACATAGTGTTCGAATTGAAAAACACTATCAACTTTGAAGGGGTAAACTGTAATTTTCTCTATATGTAATAAAAAGTTGTGTTAATCATTTTCTTCTTTCTTTTTTTAAAGTATTAAACACTTCAAAGTATTTAACACATAAGAAAAAACAACATTCAAGGAGATCCATACAACATTTTAAATAGTTTATAACAAAACAAGATAACAAACAAACAAACAAAATTAACGAGTCATAAGTAGATTAGCAATATGATCACGCTCAATGTTCATAGAATTTTCATTGGATGTCTCTGATTGTTAAATGTTTGACTCATCTTGTGCTTCGTCGTCGCTTCTACAGTCAGTAGGTAGTTGATCGGTGTCAAATATTGTATATTGAACCCCCTTAACTTATGTTTGTTAGACTCTTAGTTTTGTTAATATCTAATATTTTGTGTTGTTTTAGTGTTTTAGTGTGTTGTAGGTCCTTAGTGCAAATTGTGATTCAAATGGACGGAATTAAGCAAAGATGGAAGTTTAGCCTCTACCAGTGCGATCGAGTGCAATGCGCTCGAGCCCAAGGGGCGCGATCGAGCGCATGCCTCATCAGCTCGTGAAGTCTGCGTCGCCCTAGCCGCCATCGCTAACTCCCTTGCGTCGTGGGATTTTAGAGCAGTTATATGCGATCGAGCGCCACGCCTACGATCGAGTACATACAGCAGTGCAGTCGAACGCAAAGCATATGATCGAACGCTGACAGGCATGCGATCGAGCGCACCACCTGCGATCGAGTGCACACATGTGACCTGGCAGCACATTAGTTTTGTCTATAAATAGGACCCTTATGTTTTCATTTTAACCTATGCTTGGGATACGTTTGAGGCGCCCTCAGTGGCCCCAAACCTCCCCGTTCTTCATTGTAAACACTCCTAAACGTCGTTTCTTTATTAATTGCTTTTATATTTCTTGTCGATTATGTTTCCCTTTAGCATGGGAGGCTAATCTTCAACTAAGGTTGAAGATGAAGCCTCCCCATGGATTTACTTAAATGCTTTCATAATTAGTTTTTGCGTTAATCCGTTTATTATTTGTCATACTTGTTTGTTTCGGTTCAATTTCCTGACAAAGTTGTATCGATTGTGCCGTAGTTGGATAGTCTTTGCATTTAGTCCGATGGATACATTTCATCGTTCGGGTTACGTTCATTTATCCATTGTAGTTTAAATTAAATCACATTCACATTGGATCCTTTGGACCTAAACCGTTCATGTTTTGTCTTTTGTCAAATGGACGGATGTTTTGATTATTTCAATAAGCATGATAGGACATGCATAGGGCGTTACGATGCATGAACTAGCGTGACACTAGGTCATGCATCGCTTTTAATCAATAGACGGATGTAATTATTAATTGTGTATTTAATATGGTGAGGTGGATTCTAGACCTTAGGCTTTTTATTTATTTGTTTTTAATGCATTTAATTTAGTTTATATTTTACGCACATTACACTACAAAAATATGAAGGTTTAGTGATGGTTAGTATAGTGTCGGTTTAAAGAACCGACACTAAAATATGCCCAAACCAACACTATTGAAAAAATAATGTTGATTTCATTAAAACCGACACTATTTAATAGTGTCGGTTTTGACAAAACCGACACTATTTTTTCTAATAGTGTCGATTTTGTTAAAACCGACACCACTTTAAAAAAGGTGTCGGTTTAACAATAACCGACACTATTAAGAGGTGTCGGTTACTGTTGAACCGACACCTCTCTAAAAAAATTAAAAAGCCCGCGTCTTTCTCATCTAGCTCCCGCTCACGTCTCTGTTCTTCTCAGTCTTTAATTTCTTTTCGTCTCTCTCAGCTCTCTGTAGATCTGTCTCCACAGAACCAAAAAAAAAAAGCAAAAAAATTACAAAACAGCTAGTTGGGTTTTGGGGTTTTATATTTTTGGTCTTCTTTGTCGACCCAAGAGGGGCGTTCACGGATGTGTGTATTGATTGGCCTGGGTCGATGCCTGACGACCAGGTGCTTGAGAAATCTACGCTTCACCAAAGGGCTAGCGGCGGACTTCTCAAGGGTGTGTGGATTGTTGGGAGCTCAGGGTACCCTTTGATGGACTGGGTTTTGGTGCCTTACAGGCATCCTAATCTGACTTGGCCGCAGAATGCGTTCAATGAGAAGATTGGGGAGATCCAAAGGGTCGCCAAGGACGCGTTTGGGGGATTGAAAAGGCGGTAGTGTTGCTTGCAAAAGAGGACTGAGGTGAAACTCCAGTACTTGCCTGTGGTGCTCAGAGCCTGTTGCGTGTTACACAATATCTGTGAGTTATCTGTTTTGGCTACTGGGTTTTGGGTTTTATATTTTTGGTCTTCATTGTGATGTGGGTTTCTCTTTTCTTTTCAGTAAATGGCCTTCTTGTGTTGTTTTCTGTTTGATTTGGGGTTCTAGGTTTCTGGGATTTTATGGGTTCTGGGTTTTGTTTTGTTTTTTGGTAATTCATGGATTTCTGGATGGTTATGAAGAAACAACACGTTTTGCTGCCCGTGGTATCCTTGTTGGCTGCATAGTGACAATGTTGTTGAGTAATAAGCAAATTTATCCCCATTTTGGCCGAAAGGAATGAAATCTGATTATGCCCATTGTTTTTAATAATTAAAGAAAAAAATTTGGGTTTTCAACCTGAATTTAAGATATTAAAATGGCCAAGTTATTTCTTACATTCTAGATCCAAAATCAGTCGGATGTAGAACAATTCCTAAGTAAAAAAAACTTGTTGCTGTGCTTGCAGGATCTGAGGGTGTATGGAAAGGAGAAAGGATGGTGTCCGTACTTCTTGGCACGCCATATGGTGCAGTTTGCAAATGTGGTAGTTTATAGTTATCAGTATTTGCTGGATCCTAAGGTGGCCGGAATTATATCCAAGGAAATGCAGAGGGAGTCTGTTGTGGTGTTTGATGAGGCATATAATATTGACAATGTTTGTATTGAAGCTCTTAGTGTTAGTATGAGAAGGCAGACACTTGAAGGGGCCAGAAGGAATCTCAATAAAATGCGTCAGGAGATTGAGAAGTATGTGTTTTTTCCTCAAATTTTTAATTTCATTCGATGATATATGCTATTTATTAGGTTCATAATTGGTTTGTTTCATGGAAACTAAAGATTCTCTTGTTAATGTTGTCGAAATGTGGGCCCATGTTATATAATGCAGTTTGACAGTTACCTAGAGATTTTCTTTTTTTAATATGCAGGTCTTTCTTTTGTGTTTGCCTGTGTATTCTGATGTGATTTTAAGACCTAATAGCTGGATTGTTCTTGACTACATTTGTTTGTTAGTTTCTCTTTGAACCTTAAACTAAAATTTTATACAGCTTTTGTTTAAATTGTTTGACATGGTAGGAAGGTTCAAGGCCACAGATGCTGGTAGACTACGTGCAGAATACAATAGGCTTGTTGAGCCTAGTATATGACTACATCAATCTTTCATTCTTAAGACTCACGGTTTATGTCTGACAATGTACATGGTTGTCTTGAACTGAGCTTTCTTATGATGAGAGAATGCCGCATATTCCTGACCCTGTGCTTCAGGTTGGTTCCCCCCCCCCCCCCCCTTCCCTTCTTTTTCTCCACCGTTATTCCTTTGTTTTGTTCTTTTTCGTCTTATTTTTTCAGTTTAGTTTTACCTTTGGGGTTCAGTTAATATGTTGGCAGTGGATGCAATGAATATTTACATCCTCATTTGTCTTATTTTTCAAATTTAGTATTTACATATTTTGTTTTGTCTTTGTATTTTGACATTTCAGTTTAGTTATCATGATGCTTCTCTTACCATAAAGCCAGTATTTGATCGATTTTAGTCAGTTGTCATAACATCTGGAACTTTGAGTCCAATTGATCTCTACCCCCCGTCTTCTTAATTTCCATCTAGTTGTCAGTCGAAGTTTTAAAATGTCCTTAACAAGAGATTGCATTTGCCCAATGGTGCTCACTTGTGGAAGGTATAAATTGTTACTAAAATATGTTAGCATTTCAACTGGCCGATCATGATTTTTAGTCTTTCAATACTTGTTATCACTTTTTAGTCTGTAGAACATCTAGGACACTTTCTCTTGTTTGTCTTACTTTTTTGCTAAGTATCTAGGTAATTTGGTTCTTCTTTCAGTGATTAGCTTCCAGTCAGTTCCAAATTTGAAATGAGAAGTGATCTTGGTGTTGTAAGAAATTATGGGATGCTTTTGGTGGAGATGGCATCTATTGTTCCAGATGGGATCGTATGTTTTTTTGTCAGTTACTCATATATGGATGGAATGGTGAATAGTTGGAATGATAATGGAATTTTGAAGGTAGCTGTATCAAATCTAGAAAGGTTCTTCACACTCCTATTGTCACAGGAAATAATGCAGCATAAGCTTGTCTTCATCGAGACACAAGATGTTGTGGAAACTACTTTGGCTCTTGACAACTACCACAAGGCTTGTGATTGCGGGCCGAAGGGGTGCTATCTTTTTCTCTGTTGCCAGGTATCATATTAGTCAAGTTTAACTGCCTTTTCTTTTTAATTAATCAACCACAGGAAGCTACATATTGCAATAAAGTCTTTCTTTTTTTTAAAAAAAAAAATTATTTTGGCATTAAGAAATTGCACATATGTAGGATTTATTTTGTGATATGGCATATGTAGGATTTATTCTACATATATGTATTGCTAGAAATTGATTTCTAGAAATAAACCCTACATATATGTGGTTTATTGCACATGCATAAGCAAACCGGTAGGTTGAAAAAAAATATTTTTTTTTATAAAAAAATTTATTAAGTGACGGTTTTTTAAAAAACCGTCACTTTTTTAAGGTGACGGTTTTTTAAAAAACCGTCACTTTTTTTAAGGTGACGGTTTTTTAAAAACCGTCACCTTTTAAAAGGTGACGGTTTTGGAAAACCGACACTAATTAGTGACGGTTTTGCCAAAACCAACACTAATTAGTGACGGTTTTGCCAAAACCGTCACTATTCCAGTTTTCCCTACCCATGATTCTCTACTCTTTAAAACCGACACTATTAAACCGTCACTATTTTAATAGTGACAGCTTTTAGCCTTAAACCGACACTAAAAAACCAACACTAATTTTCCTTTTTTTTTGTAGTGTTACCTATTTGATTTTGGAACTAGATTAAGGTAATATTAGTTTAGGTATAGAATTAATTTTCGTAAACACGATTCGCTATGGGTTCGACACTCGCACTTGCACAACTACTTTATTGCAAACGATTCGTGTAATTGGCGAGTACTTATTTTTGGTACGACTAGTAGTAAATCATCATCATCATCTTATGGTTGGAACTCAGCATCCTTTATTGCATGCTTCCTAATGAAGTTATAAAGAGCCATAGACACCACCACGATTTTCACTTGTATATCATAAGGAAAATTTGGCATGCAATGCAATAACTTCTACTTATTTTTTAAAACTCCAAATTTTCTTTCAATAGTGCATCTAAGTGATGAATGTGGATGATTAAAAATTTCATGCATACCCCTTGGTTGACTTCTGTGACGAAAGTCTGGTAGATGATAACGCTCCCCTTTGTATGGCCCCATGTATCCCTTCATGTGAGGATATTTTGCTTCTACCAAGTAATACTTTCCTGCAAAAAATATACGAATAACGGTCATAAAAAATATTGAAATGTATATTTTTTCATGTATAATTCATAATTGTTATTTTTATTAAATACAAACCTCTAGGTGGGTGTGGAAATCGCAATTCTTCCTTTCGAATAGCTTCCAAAAAATACGTGTATCATGTGTAATACCTTACCATCCAGCCCAAACAAAGGTAAAACACATACAAAAATCACAAACCGCCATAACATTTTGAGTAGGAATCCATTTTCGACCAATATATGGTATTTGTTTGTATGAAGAAATTTTAACTGGTACATGGGTTTCATCAATGGCTCCAATACTGTAATTATCCAGGGAAAAGCGCTAGCCACATCTGCGCTATTACCCCAAAATGATTAGTCAATTTGGAGCTTCCCTATACCATCTTTATAAATCAAAATGACTTAGCACCCATGACCATCTTTATAAACCACCCACTCTATGTGGGCTTTTTCTCATCTTTCCAATATGGGACCAAGGTGTTACAAATTCTGCCTCTTAAATTCCTAACGTTCTCGTTAGGGCCATGTTATGCAATGCTCTAGTACCATATGACCTGGTGTTACTAAGTGACTCTAATACTATTTGTAACGACTCAGGGAAAAGCGCTAACTACATCTGCGCTATTACCCCAAATGGACTAGTCAATTTGGAGCTTCTCTAGATTCATTATAAAGCCTAGTTTCACCTAGTAACTAGATAATGTGGGACTTAGCACCCATGACCATCTTTGTAAACTACCCACTTTATGTGGTCTTCTTCTCGTCTTCCCAATATGGGACTGGGGTGTTACAAATACAATCTTTGAAGTATGGCCAATACCACTCATCATCACGAATTTTGCTTAGAACATCCCTAAACTCCCTATCAATAGGATTAATAATATCAATTGCCATTCTTGAAACAACCATTAAAACACGAGTAAAATGTTTACTAACTATTTCTCCTGAATGTTGAAACATTCATTGTACTATTCTATTTCCAAACCCATGGCCTAAAGTATTCAAAAACATAGCCACCAACTCTTCAACAGTTAATTTCTTAATACCTCTTAAATGATATATTTCATTCAACTCTTTACACAAGTAAAAGAATACTTATATTTCTATTTTGAAATTTTGTTTGAACCTATTAGGATTACCTTATAAAATCTTCATAACCCACTTATAACATATTTGAGAAAATGTCCTACAAGGTTTCTTTGCAATATATGGCATATAATAGTTCTCAACAAATTCTATTACTGCAGCTGCTAAAATAAAAACATCATTTTTATTTTCATTTTCCTCTTCACCATAATTACTATCACTTGTATCATCTTGAGTACTATTATAATCACTATTGTTCATGTTTGTAAGGAAAACGAGTAAAAAAATAAATATATAAGCACCTATAAAAAATAAGAAAAATAGATATCTAACTAGTTATGAAATATTCTTACCTTAGAACACAAATCAACACATAAAAAAAAAAAAAAAAAAAAAATCAAATAAATCCTTAAAACTTTTCAAATAGTTCATAACAAAACAACATTAAAGAATAATAACATTATTACATGCTACGACGACTAATTTATCTATTTCTCATTCACTTGATAAAGTCAATCTACAACCATGGCTCTTTAATAGTCACAAACATCTCTCTATATGATCTCTTAAGAATACACATGTTGCAAATCTAAGGATGTCAATGTCATTTTCTCTTTCAGCAATCCCCCGAACAACATTCATAACCTCTTCAATTCAATATTACATCCAGGTTTATCGTAACTCTTAGATGTCACTGTATTCTTACTTTTTATTATATCACAAATACGACTCAAATGTTTACTAACAATTTGAACTCATTTCTTTCTTTTCTTACATTGAATCACAATACCAAACTTCTTATTTCCTTTATCCCATGTATCTAAATTAGCAGGAATATCATCAATGCCATGTGTATTAAGATTTGATTCATCATTCAAAATATCTTCACCTTCTAAAACATTGTCATCTTCATCAAAGTTGACATCTACACCATTTATGGCACCAATATTATTAGGAACCAACCCTACAGATGGTGCCCAAGATCCCTCCCTGGTGACAGTTTTATCTCTAAACAATATTTATACCTTTATAGCATAAGCTAAACCTGTTGTGCGAAACTTGGTTGCTTCTGAAACTTCCTATAGTTAGTTATATGTAAAAATCAATAATAGACATTTTATAAATCATTTAAATAAAAACAAATAAGTAAAAATATAATACCTGCAATTTTTTTTTCCCACCAATCATTGGGCGCATTAATTGTCTTTTTCACCAGATCCTATCCAAGGCTAGTTTCCTTACCTATCAATCTTTTCCAAGGCTTTGTTTGATAAATGGGTTGGAGTTGGCTTCGTTACTGTTCATTATATTTTCCAAAAAAAGCAACATCAAAACATTCTAATTTTTTCCCTTTTTATATCACATCATTCACTTTTTATTATTATTTAAATAAAAAAAAAACTATAAAACAAAACTTTTTCACTTTTTCATATAACTTTTTCATTTTTCTATACCAAATATTCTTACTTTTTTTTTTCACATCAATCTATATCAACTACGGTGTCTAAGCCAACCCTTTTGTTAAACACCCCCCAAATGTTCCACTCTTTTTTCAAACTGTCACACTTATTCTTTAGTTGTTTATAGTAATATTGTTTTCCAGTTTTTTCATTAAATTTATTTATCACATATTTCCATCCTGTCTTATCGAAATGCGTTCTTAGGTGGTTACCAGCATGAATCTTAGTAATACATATGTAAAGATAATCTTCTAGCATTTATTTAGTCCAAACTACTTTCTTTATCTAAGTATTTGCGGTAGCAGTAGCAATATTGCTTTGACTATTTTTACTCATGTTTGTCACACAATAAATAAGCTGATAAAATTATAAATGAAAAAGTATGTTAAAAACTATCAATATACATATATATATTGACATGAAAAACACGCATGTTCACAAGTAAAAGGGCAACAATAAGCAATATTATCTCAAAACAAGTAAGTAGTATTATTAACTAATATTATTTTTTCGAGACCTTAAGTAAAAAAAAATATAGATCAGAAAGAGTCAACAATGGTATACAAATCTACAATAAAAGAAAAAGAGAGTAAAGTAAGAAAGAAAAAAAACAAACAAACAAATATATTCATTCTAGAAACAATTCAAAAAAAAATAAAAAATTGAAGGAAAAATTGACAACTTCCATCTACCCCACGTAAAGCTCTGCACATACCACACATATCAAGACCAACTACACCACGTGTTTGTTCTCTTCGCCCAAAGAACAATTATTATCTTAACAGTTAACACTACCCAAAGCCATCTTCTTTTCCCTTCCATCCTCTATATTTTCTCTTCTCTTTATTTTTTCTAATACTTTTATCTGCAGGTCTCTTTTATTTTTTTCAATACTCTTCTATGCAGGTCTTTCTCCATATTTTTTCTAATACTCTTCTTCTCTTTATTTTTTCTAGTACTCTTGCTCTACAGTTCTTTCAATTTACATCTTGCAAACTTCTTTTATATATGTCAAGATTGGAACAAAAGAGATGAAAATAATCAAAAATCAAACGAACTCACCGGAACAAGATGCACTTCTGTTTGATCCCTCTTCTTGTAGCGGCTCTCAACTGCGGTAGAATGATAATTAGGTTCAATGTGATGTTTATATATGGGCATGGTTGTCATTTGTTGAAATTGGTATGAGTATTTTTGTCTTGTTCATATATTTCATTGAATGCAAACTGCGGCGCGTCTTTTTTTTTTCTTCCCAAAAGTCCGTTTCACAAAAGCCTCATTTTCGAGCTTCGGCCTAAACGTGATTTTGAGAGTTTAGAACCTCAGAAGTGTTGGGAAAATATTTTACCAAATGACATTTTTTTCTGAAACGAGCTTCTTATGCCTCAAAAGCTCATTTTGACTCTGCAACCGTAGAGCCAAACATGCTCTAAATTATCTAAGTACCTAACTGACTAGGACTAGGATGGACTATTAACTCCAACTAAGACTCTAACTCTATAGCAAACAAATCTGACTCAACTGGGACTTAAGAGTACTACTCCTTATGGAATTAATATTCCTTATTGGACTCTACTAGGGTGATGAGAACACATCATCCCTTCCCCCTAATATTTCCCTTGCCCTCAAGGGAAAGCTTGGGAAACTGATGCTGGAAGACATATTTCTTGCCTTCCTCAACTACCATGATCATACCTCCGTCATCATCTTCTCCCAAACAAGCTTCTATCATAAAGAGACGTTTGCAGTGATGGTCTCAACTATATTTATCGTTACATTTGAAATAAAGCCCTTTTTCCTGTCTCTCTCGTAGTTCCTCAGCCGTTAATTTCTTGATGGGCAAATCTGGCCGTGGTTGGAGATGGTTATTTTGAGGTTGCCGCCAGTCATATGAAATCACCCTCCTTAAAGTTTCATTCCTAGCTTCGTAGATTCTTGCTAAACCAGTGGTTAAAGAGAGATTTTTTTGGCCTTTTTGCTAGTACCTCTGCTTTTAGATTCCTCCAACCCGCTAACAAAGCAACTAACTTGTTGAGTTAGAGATAAGATCCCTATTTTCGAGAGTATGGCTTCAAATTTAACTTGGTAGTCCTTGACACTTCCCTCTTGTTGTAATTTTGTTAATTCCCCGTAGGGATTATAGAATTGATTAGGGATTATACCTCATAGAGATAATCCCCATAGGGATTATACCTCCATCATTATCTTCTCCCAAACAAGCTTATATCATAAACAGACGTTTGCAGCGATGGCCCCAACTATATTTATTGTTGCATTTGAAATAAAGTCTTTTTTCCTATCTCTCTCATAGTTCCTCGGCCGTTAATTTCTTGATGGGCAAATCTGGCCGTGGTTGGAGATGGTTATTTTGAGGTTGCCGCGAGTCATACAAAATCACCCTCCTTAAAGTTTCATTCCTAGCTTTGTAGATTCTTGCTAAACCAATGGTTAAAGAGAGATTCTTTTGGCCTTCCTGCTAGTGCCTTTGCTTTTAGATTCCTCTAACCTGCTAACAAAGCAACTAACCTGTTGAGTTAGGGATAACATCCCTATTTTCGAGAGTAAGGCTTCAAATTTAGCTTGGTAATCCTTGACACTTCCCTCTTGTTGTAATTTTGTTAATTCCCCATAGGGATTATAGAACTGATTAGGTCCAAAGTGAACAAATAAGCCCTCTGTAAATTCCGCCCAAGGTATCTCCCACTTTTCTCGCAGTAAAATTTGATACCACAATTGAGCTTCTCCTTCTAGGTGAAAAGAAGCTAGTGTTGTCTTCTTTTCCTCTTGGATCCCATGGAACCTAAAAAATTGCTCAGCCTGACAAACGTAGTTGGGTCTTCTTCTTCATTGAACGTAGGAAAATCCAATTTGGCATGTCTGTGTGTGAAGGGTGGACGTTGTTCTCCTCCAACATTGGAGTTTTCCCCTTCCGCATCATTTTTCCTTCCCTGTGAGTAGGATTGGCAATTTAACCCATGACACACGAACACGACACGTAAAATTCGGGTCAGGGTTAGGCTTAATTGGGTTCGAGTTGCCCATTTATGACACGTTTAGTAATCGTGTCGTGTCAACCCGTCGGGTTTGCAGGTTGACACGTTTACCCTTTTTTTTTTCATTAAAATCGTAAAACACTAAATCCTTAAGCAAGAAGACTCTCGTTCTCTCAACCCTAAAAACAAAATCACGTTGCTCACTGCTTAGCCTGCCCAGAGACCTTCCGCCCATTACTGAGTCGCTGACTACCGATCCAATCTCACGTATCGCCGGCACTCGGCACGCCCTCACTGCGGTATCTCCAGACTCACCACTACAAAAAACACGCCATTTACTAACGTGTCTACTATTCACTTTTTTTTGTCACGTTACCATTTACTAACATGTTAAATACTAACACGTTAGTAATGACACTCGAAAAAAAAATTGAAAAAATAAAAATATTCTAACGTGTCGTTTTGAGCACGTTACTAATTACTAACGTGGCATGAATCACACGTTACCAATTGCTAACATGTGATTCATACCACGTTAGGAATGGGAAATTAATTTTTTTTTTTTTAAATATATATATTTTTTACTAATGTGTAAGTTCTAACACGTTAGTAAAAATTATCCCAATACTAACGTGCAAAATAACACACGTTAGCATTTCCTAACGTGTCACATTTAGCACGTTAGTAAATGGGTTTTCCTTATTTTTTTTTTTTTAATTTTTTTTTATTTTAGTTGTAATTGATATATTATTTGTAATTGATATATTATCTAAAGGTAGATAATTAGAAATGGTGTATATACTATATATCTATAGGTAGATATATAATTAGATAATTAGTATAGGCATGCATGGTGGGGGCCATGGAGCAAAACCCATGTGGTCACCATCAAACGAGTTTCCTAACTGCTCCATGATTGTTAAATCCATATACGTTCATCATAGATAGCTCAGATTTGAAAGTCTCTATTGTTATTGGATAGTTCAACTCATCCAATTGGGGTGTGATCACCCCCTAATTAATATAATTAATTAACTTATTTTAACTACCATAAGTATAGTAACCTAAGTAATGAACCTACTTATAGTCACCTAACTATATATATCTAAATAATTAACCTAATTATACTAATAAACTTCATTGTTAAGATAACAAATAAAGAGAAAAAAAAGGTGTACTAACGTGGCATGCCATGGCATGTTAGAAAATACTAACGTGGCATGACATGGCACGTTAGGATATGTGTTTTTTTTTTTTTTTTTTAAATTTTGCGTTAATATCAGATATTATTTAATTGGGTTATATTAACTAATTAGATTAGATATTTAGTTATGGAAGTGAATTAATTACGTTATAGTCATTAATTAGATTAGATATTTAATTAGGGAAATGAATTAATATAGTTACATTCATTGATTAGGTTAGATATTTAAATAGGTTAGTTAATTACATTAGATAGATAATTAGTTTAGATTAATTAATGTGTGTCATATGCTTACTTAGGTTAGATATTTAAATAGGTTAGTTAATTACATTAGATAGATAATTAGGTTAGATTAATTAAGAAGGTTAGATCATTAATTACGGTTTACATAATTAACTAGGTTCTATATTGTTTTATTTTTATTAGGACAAATTAATAAATAAAAAAACCAAGAAAAAAAAAATTAAATTTGCTAACGTGGTATGTCATGGCACGTTAGCAAATACTAACGTGGCATGACATGGCA
>CM017321.1:28673722-28771942 GCA_006937295.1 Carpinus fangiana
TTTTTTTTTTTTTTCCTTTAATATCAGATATTATTTATATTATTGTCTAATTAGGTTATATTAACTAATTAGATTAGATATTTAATTATGGAAGTGAATTAATTACGTTATAGTCATTAATTAGATTAGATATTTAATTAGGGAAATGAATTAATATAGTTACATTCATTCATTAGGTTAGATACTTAGTGAATTAATTAATTACATTAGTTTAGATACTTAGTTAACTAGGGTTTAGTTCATTAATTAGGTTTTACTTAATTAATTATGTTTTTAGGGTTAAATCTGCTACTTAATTCATTAGGGTTTAGTTAATTAATTAGTTACAATCGAAGATAAAAAAATATATATATATATTTATGGTATTATCAACCAATAAATTTTCCTCAACAATCAGTCAATATAACATAGAAAAAAGATAGAAAACATGAAAGGGGGTTTCAAATAAGGCGGTTTAATTACCTAAAGTTCAGCCAATTTAAAAAATTAAAAAAACATAAGGTATTGGGGAACTAAGTGGAGGGAAAATAAGAAATAATTTTAAATTGGAGTGGCAACTGATTTTAAAATGCAGATATAATGGCATTTTTATTCCGACAAAGCAGGCTAGGGGCAAGGATAAAATTATATATACGCTACAATTACACATTAAAATATGTAAAAAATATTATTTTGAAAAAAAAAAAGTCAACAGGGGCGACAGCCACTGCATGCCTTCGAGTAGATCTGCCCCTGCATGCAGCCTATGCATAAGTTACGTAAGGTTAAAGTAATGCATGCAGCTCGATCATGGTGTTAAAAATATTTTTTTTTTCCATGTGGTGACGTGGCAATATGCCACGTCAGCATTTGCTAACGTGGCACACTGCCACGCGTCACCAAAAGGTGACGTGCATGTGCATTCCACGTTAGGAATGGGCGGGTGGGGTGACGTGTGGCCCCTAGCTGGCCCGCACCCCCCATTCTCTTTCTTCCTCTTCCCCCCATTTTTCTTCCCCCACTTCTTTTTCCCCCCTCCTCTCACGCGGCAGCTCTCCCCACTCCCAAGCCGGCATATTCCCTCTCCCCTGCTCCCCCGTTTTCCCCTCCTCCTACTCAGCTTTCTCCCTTCTCCCATTTTCCCCTCTTCCCACTCAGTAGTTTCCCTTGTTTAAATTTTTTTTCCCCCACCGGCCGGCCATCCCGCTAGCGCAGCTCTCTCCCGTCTCCCCTGCTCCGGCGAACACCCACCCCCGGCCATCTCCTCCGGCGAGCTCCTCCTTCTCCATCTCCGGTATGCATACAAAAATATATATAACAATATATATATTATTTTGATTTAATTTTGTTTTTTGTTTTTCTTTTTTTTTTTTAAATTGCTTAGAAATTATTTAAGGGTTTTAGTTTTATCTAAATTAAGAAGATATATCTGAATGCATTGTGGCGTGTTTGAGAGATTGCATTCCCTTGTCATTTGTACAGGGGCTGATTACCTTTGTGGTAAAAAAAAATGGGTTCAACAGTGACAGAGTGACAAAGGTGTGTGTGTTTTTTTATTATCTCTATAAAGTTCTTACATTGGCTTTCCATAAGTCTATTTTCTTATTTCTGAGTAATAAGGAAAGATATATACTGAATATATTGGTTTCTCTATTTATTTAGGCAGTAGAAAAAATTAAAGCCGCCAAGAACAAGTCATCACAGGGCAGGTAATTGAGTCTAACAAAAATATTAATCTTCTCTCCGTTTTGTTACCAATAAACCACAAAAAAAAAAACCTTTAGCCACCAGATTCCAATACAAATTCTAGAGATTGTCGTTCAATTTTTATTTTATTTTTTCAAACCCGTTACCAAAGGAGGGTGGTTTGAATTTTCCATCTACCCCCAACATTGCTTGCAAGCTGTGTCGCTTTAAGCCTTTATAAGGTATCTTTGAAACCCTAAACATTTGAGCTAGGGCTAGATCGAATTTGCACTCCCTATGCACGGAACCTTAATTATATTCCTTCTTGCCTTTAATTATCAAGTTTTATTCAAGTCACTAAGAAAATGTTTTCTTGCTAGCTGTATACGACACAACATTGATCATTAAAGCTCATGTGTTTCTTCTTGAAAATGAATCATGTATGAAATTACAAGTGCGTGCATAGCTCTTTGTTTGATATGATTCAAGTGGGCCTGCAAATAATCCTTTGTGATTAGTTAAATTCAAACGCATTAATTGGTTAGTTCTTAATTAATTAATCTCCAATATCTATAACTAATCCATATAAAAGTAGTAAGTTTGGTACATTATTGATAAAAAGTAATTAGGTCCCATATATATATATAGGAAAGGGTTCTAGTCTTCTAGAACAGTGGGGCTTTATGTGTTAATGTATATCTTGAATTGGACACCATGGATAAATGACATGCAACTACAAGATTGTGAGCCAATCATATGCACAATATATCTCATATATGAGATAGAGATATACTTGGGGTATGTCTTGGCCATTTCTTTGTGGGTACATGGTTGCATTAGAATCGTGAGTAAGTTTAAAACATGTAAGCATAAGTAATTAAGACCCGAATTTGATGGAGGAACATGCTCTATTTTTGACCGATTAATATAAGTTACAACTTGTTTTTTTTTTTTTTTTAATTTAAAAAAAAAAGAAGAAAGAAAAAAAATTAAGTCCCGAATTTAAAAATTGTTTGATGAGTAAGTGATTAATATAATATAAAATTGATATAAATTTATAAGTTACAGAATGAAATATGCATATACTCGTTCAAAGATGCAGGGGAATTAGAAGTTGTAGGGTGTAAAATTGGTCTCATTTGGTGGCTTGAATTCAAATTCAACAAGATTCCCATTGACATTAAAGCAGTAAAAAAGGAGGAAATATATATCACCATATAATATACTACTTAATTTATTTGGTTGGAGTTTCAATTCAGTGGCTGGCTCTCATCAATTTTTCCATTTAAAGCTTTGAATCTTCAAGACAGAACCCCTCCTTCCTTGCGGATGACGTTTGGTCTGAGACATTTTTAATAGCTTTTCAGAAGATCCATCAACTATATATATATGCCAACCCCATATTTTTGGGGATGCTTTATGTGAGAATTCTGTCCGTGTCTTTTGCACTATGACTGGTGGCTGGTACATGCTAGATCTGTGTCATGATCATGGCTTGGAAGGCATGGTTTTGAGAAGTTATTAAAATAAATAATTAAACAAAATGAAAATAAATAACCATTCACCATTGAATTATCTTCTTAAAAAATATAATCAGTCATGCGTACATGTGAAGTAGTACTCTTTCTAGCTTTAGCTTAAATTAGTGAAGTGTGTGTGATCCTTAATTAATTATATTAATCAATCAAGGACCATTGATTGTTTTAGTTGTATATAAAGCAAAGCTCCTTACGTAGGTGATGTATATAGGAGTGAGAATGAGTTCCTGAATTACTTTTTTCTTTGGCCAATGATGCTTACTATTATTACTATTTTTTTTTTCTTTTACAGATTAGAGTCTTTCTTTAAGCCAGTTGCCAATCCATCTGGGCCCATTATTTTCCTGAAGGTATGTTGCTTACACTATGTCTTAATAAGATTCACAGTCAATTTTTCTCTCTGGATATCACCTTTGGGGTTCCCTGGAAGATAAAACTTTTTCTATATCTTAATCTGCATGTTATGATGTAATCTTTTTACTTGGATTGCTCACACGACAGGAAACCTTTAATCATTATCAAGAAAGACTTCTGATTTAGAATTCTTCTCAGCTACTTATTTTCCTTATATCTAAGGCGGCATTTTGTTGGTTGTTATAATTAACATGCATTAAAATTTTCATCTTGATTTGTTTTCTTGGTCCTGTCAAATACTAATTTGACAGCTGCAAATCATTACTATGAACTTGGAAGTAAGCTCTCATTTCCTAAACAAATTGCATCAGCTAAAACGTGGAAATGATATAGTCTAGAGTATAAGGTTTTCATACTATGTACTGAAGATATTGATTATTTGCTCATTTCATTCTCATATAGCAAATTTTTTAAAGTTTAATGTATAAAAGGTTTGGCGCTTGTGGTAGCCCTTCCATGGCCATACTATGGAGTATTTGCTCTCTCTCTCTCTCAACGTAAATAAATTTGCTAAAAACTAATTATTTTTCTTTGAACTGCAAGATATTGTTTGCCCTATTTTAAAAGTTTCCTGACAGCTTCTCTTACCTGCTGCTAACTGATTTGAAGCTTTTAATATTCTTATAGTTTTGTTCAAAATTTTTAAATATACAAAAAGTAAAGCACTGGCCTAGAAAGCCATCTGCTTCCAACTGTGTTTGTTTTTTAGGAGGTAGTCTAGACCTGTTTGGCTACCTTAATTTCCCCTTAAACTGAATGACATACTGAGCAAATGCATGCTTAGATCACCCAGATCAGCAATTGGGCAAAAAATAATGTTCTCTTCAAGCTTGTAGGCCCACGCCCAAGGTCCTTGGCAGCCTGAGCTTGCCAATCCCATATCTAGGTGTCAAGCACTCCACGTCATTAATTTAATTAATTAGTGGCTGATTATTAACCGGTACATATATTATTGATTATTTCACAAATTATAGGCGGTCACATCACTTTGTATAGAAAGTAGGATTAATAACGTTTTTAATTAAATAATGAATATATTGTTGTTTCATTTGACCTTCTTCAGGGCCCCTATTTCCACAAAACAAAAACTCACCTACAAAGAGTTTTGGGAGATGATAACGTTTTAGCTATGAAGTTTGCTGAAGAGGCGGTAGGCAGGAAATATTATTCTATGCACCATAAGATTGCAAGATAAGGGATTCGTGTTGGTTCCCATCGTTATTGTTTTTTTGGTAAGCTATTCTTTATGCCATTTGTGAATGAACTTAATTTACATTTTAATTTGGTTAGTTCTTGTGTTCTTATTTTTACTTCTCATTATTATATTTTTTACTATATATTGTTCAGATGCAATTCAATTCAGGATGTTTACTTGATACTTTATGATTTTAATATTACACATAGAAAAACTATTTTGGGATCCTTTTCCCATTTCTGAAGTAGCGTTCCATTACTTTTCTTATGAAAGAAATTTTTGCCCTTTCTCGTGTTGGGTGTGTGATTTCCTTGTTTGATAGAACCAACTTTGTGATTTCAGCTTAAATTAATTGCGCTTAGAAATATTTTTCTTTGTTTTCATTCTCATTTATTGGTTCCATTATCACCTTAAAGATGCAACTATATATCTCGAGGCTTATTGTACTTGTGCATACTCATAGTTTAAACTTATTATTCCAAAAGTACTTAGGGCTTCAAAATTGAAATGGCTTTATGTACATTCATATAAATAATTTGAGTACGTATATATGGACCCAATAATAATAATTAACTGGATCTTTGTTTAATTAACCAAATCAAACTTAGATGGAGTTTTGGTTTGTTAACTATACTATTATCATGCATAGAATAGGTTATATCCAATTTGATATATATGACCATATATTTACTTGCTTTGAGATGCCATTTCCTTCCAACGTATATATACTTGTTAATTGAATTGTTAGTAAACCTAAATAAACCTAGGTCTATTACGTTTACTGCCCCAATATATAATGCAGGTAAATTTATCGGGTTTTTTAATTTATGTAGTAACAATATGGATAAGAGTTGGATGATGAAGCCTAGGATCTCCAAGGAATACATTGACGGTTGTAGATCGTTCGTAGATTTTGCAATACTCAATTGTAGGACTCCAGATGGGCTCATTTTTTGTCCGTGTAAGGCGTGTCGCCTCAATAGGCGGCACAATCCAGCCTTGGTATACCACCACTTGACAGGGGGTAAAGGAATGTGGCCACTATACAAAGACTGGATTTATCACGGCGAGAGTCCTGTACGAACTCAGGTTGAAGGAACTAACTTGCCGAGATCGGCCGCAGATGCAGGTCCAAGCACAAAGGATGTGGGTGGCAATATGCAAGCAATGTTGCGCGATTTGTTCGGTGTGCATGATGTCAGGGAAGACAGCAATGAGCCTCAACCCGGGGCACAAGGTGGTGAAGAACAGATTATGGATGATGCACTCGACATAGGTGACGCTCAGAAGTACGATGAATTGCTTAAAAATTCAGACAAGCCACTCCACGGGAAGACCAGACACAGCAAACTAAGTGTCACTGTACACCTATACAATTTGAAGTGTTTGGGTGGGGTTACTAACACGACTTTCTCGACTCTTCTTGAGTTCGTCAATCAGTTGTTGCCTGATGACGGTGAGGCTTTGCCAGATAATACATATCAAGCAAAAAAATTCCTAAGGGACATGGGGCTCGGGTATGAGAAAATACCGGCATGTCGTAACGACTGTATGCTGTTTTGGAAGGCCAATAAGGACTTAGACTCATGTCTTAAATGTGGACAATCTAAGTGGAAGGATGAAGTTCATTTGGATGATGATGGCCAACATATTTCGGCGAGTAAGAAACGTCCGGCCAAGGTATTGTGGTGGTTTCCATTAATTCCAAGATTGTAGAGGTTGTTCATGTTGCAGCGTACCGCACAAAATATGAGATGGCATGCAGAGGGTCGCACAAAAGACAGCGTATTGAGGCATTCGACCGACGGCCATGCATGGAAGTCGTTCGATAATTTACATTTGGACTTCTCATCCGACAGTAGGAACGTAAGGCTTGGTCTAATGTCGGATGGGTTTAACCTATTTGGCAATATGAGCACATCCCACAGTACTTGGCCTGTAATGCTTGTACCGTACAACTTGCCGCCTTGGATGTGCATGAAACAATCATCATTCATTTTATCCCTGGTAATCTTAGGCCCAAAATCACCTGGAATGGATATAGATGTGTACCTTCAACCCTGATTGAGGAATTATAGGAACTATGGAATGTAGGGGTTCGTATGTTTGACGTCTCAAAAAGAAAACATTTTATGATGCGAACGCAATTGATGTGGACGATTAATGACTTCCCGGCGTACGCAGATTTGTCAGGATAGCCTACGAGGGGTGTAAAGGCATGTCCTTGCTATATGTATTCGACAAGGTCTACATGGCTAAAACACGGGAAAAAATATTGTTTTATGGGTCATAGGCGATACTTGCCCATGGATCATCCGTTCAGGAGGAATAGGAGAACGTTTGATGGTAAGCAGGAATTGGAATGTGCCCCCGAAGTGCCGAGTGGAGAAGAAATATTGAGACATTTAGAAGGGATGGTATTGGAGACGAGAGTGCCGGTAAGACACCAAAGCCCCCTCCATCGACCAAGAAGGACCGCAAGAAAAAAAAAAAGAAAAGAAGCCGAAGAAGAAGAAGAAGAAGATGAAGATGAATAATAATAAGAACCAAGAAGAACCAGTGGCCGCTAAAGTATTGTGGAAAAAGAAAAGTATTTTTTTCAAGTTGCCGTATTGGAAAGATAACTTGTTGAGGCACAACCTTGATGTAATGCACATCGAAAAAAATGTGATGGACAACATACTTTGCACACTTCTAGACATTAAAGGAAAATCCAAGGATAACCTTCAAGCACGTCAAGACTTGCAGGAAATGGGTTTGAAACCTAAACTACATCCGTACATTGGCGATGACGGGAGAACTTATTTGCCGCCTACTCCCCACACGATGTCAACAGAAGATAAAACTGCTTTCTTACAAGTGTTTCAAGATGTAAGGGTGCCGGACGGTTATGCCTCGAATATATCCCGATGTGTTAAAATGGATGACCGCACGTTGTCAGGTCTCAAGAGCCATGACAACCACGTAATCATGCAACAACTTCTCCCTATTGCATTGAGGGGATCGAAATTGCCAAGCAACGTGATCAAGGTACTGGTCGATATGAGTACATTCTTCAGGGGCATATGCGAAACGACACTGACACACAAGACTTTGGATAGACTTCAAGAACACGTCTGTATGACTCTGTATTTGATGGAACAGATATTCCCCCCCCAGCTTCTTCACTAGCATGGTCTACGTTGTCGTCCACCTTGTCCGTGAATGTCGAATGGGTGGACCGGTACAGGACAGGTGGATGTACCTTGGAGAGAGGTAAAACATATTTAATTCATAGTAAACTTATTTATTTCATATGTGGAAAAGTGCAACGATTGATTGAATGTTGATGTGTAGGAGCCTTGGGGGATTCAAATCCAATGTTCACAACAAAGCGTCTCCTGAAGATTGCATTGCAGAGGGATACATAGCAACTGAGTTACTGACGTTCTGCTCGGCATATTTAAGTGGTGCACCGACAGTTCACAATAGGCCACAAAGAAATGCAGATGGGTGTACGGGGGCCGGAACACAAGTGAACCTAGATTGTATCACAATGATACAGATTCACCGGTATATTATGTTCAACTCTAACGACTTTCACCAACTGCGGATGTAAGTCATAGTAATATAATTAGGTTGCGTGCTATTGTAACTTAATGACATGCACTTTTAGTAGTGCACTAAAATAACGGACTAACTCAATTGTAGGGCGCACATGGAAACGCTTAGGCGATGTTCGAATATGGGGCAAATGATAGACACTCAGTTGGAGACTCAACATTATCAACAGTTTTGCAATTGGTACCGTGACTACGTAAGACAAATGTCAAATAAAAATTTCACTAAAGCTCAAATTTCTTTCTTACTCCTATTCTTTTACCCCAGTAGTTAACTGTACATATACGCTTCTATTATGCTCGCAGGTCGATCATTCGGACGATCGACAGAGGATGGAACTGGGGGAAAAACTTGTCATGCATTGTAAAGGGCCAATGGTCTCAGCAATCCAATATAACAGATATGTGGTCAATGGAAAATTGTTCTGTACTATTGCATACGATGTGGGAAGGAGGTCTCAGAACAGTGGCGTTTGTGTGCCGACTGTTGATGGCGAAATGTACTACGGGAAGTTAACTAAAATCATTGAGGTGGAATACTATGATCGGACTAAGTACGTATTGTTTGAGTGTGATTGGGCGGACAACACAAGAGGCAGAGGGTACAAGTTGGACAAGTATGGCTTAACGCTAGTAAACATCAAAAACCTTGTACATAGGGGGGATAAAATTACTGATGAGCCCTATGTGCTAACTTTCTAAGTCTCACAAGTTTATTATGTCAATGACGATAGGGACCCCGATTGGGCTTGCGCCGTGAGGACTAAACTACGACGTTGGTCTGGGTCAAGTGGCTAATGACGACCAACCAAGCTACCACAAGACCGAGCCTCTCCAGTTGGATCATAATCATCACTATGATCCACATCCGAATGACATAGATTACGTCAGGATCGACGTACCACCTATTGAGGAGTATGTGATTTCATATAAATTAAGTTGGCATTAATATGTTTATTCGGTTCATTTTTTAATTCATGTGATTGTTCAGTTCGTTTAATTTTATCTTTGTTTGATTTACAATGTTGATTACATTCCATTTTCCTTATTGCGTTGGATTTTAATTTTTTCTCAGTCATATTAATTAATTTTGAATGTGATTAATGTTGCAGTGAAACATGAGTGTTCGGGGTGGAAAGACGAGGGGCCTAAGGCGCCCACATCCCGCGTTGATCAGGCAGACGAGTGGTGATGACAGCCAGTCTCAGGACCTGTGTACCCCATTTGACCTGCAATCAGGGTATCGACCAGTACTCCCGCATGAGCCAAGTTATTCGGAGTTCGAATCCCCTGTGGCTTCTACTATCGTTAGAGGGGAAACTTTCCTAAGGGACAGAACACGACCAAAGAGCCTAGTGGGCAATCCATATGGTCCACCTGTGGAGTATTTGCAGCGTACTACTGCGGATGATGATGCCCATGTGGAGCGACAGGTATCCCCAGCCGGGGGAGACAATGTGGACCATGGTGATGATCCACATGATATACCACAGCCCGAGTCAGAGGATATTACACAGACTGACTTAGAGGATGTAGCACAGCTTGAGGCCCCTGCTTTGCCAGTGCTGAAGGAGAACGAGGTCTGGACGATAGGTATGTTTAGACCTATAACTATGTATATGTATGTATATATATATATGTATGTATGTTATTAAATATGTAGTGAATATTTATTTTTATTAAATATTGATTGTAAATTTATGTTCTACTTACCAAATGCAGATACAAATAATAATATTGAAGTGTTTAACGTTAGTGACTCCCACAAGTTCTATTCAATACTAGATGGGAAATGGGTCATAGTGGAGTTCAATGGTATGTGGCAACCCGTAGGGAAAAGCGGGGGCAAATGGCGGTGGATGACGGGCAAGATGGTCAGGCGCGGTTCGTTCATCCGTATATCAGATGATTGGAAGAAGGTACCGTTAGAGAAGAAGGAGCTATTTTTTGATGCGTTGATGGTAAGTGTAATTCAATTGTTATGAATTTAATGTATTTGATGTGTATATAACTTAGTATGTCAAACTTATTTCTGAATGTATAATATATCATGATTTGGTTTATTAATTTTTCAATTGTTCACTAATGCATAAGCACTTTCACATATTGCCCGGCTCGAACATTACTGAAATTAAAAAGGACCTGTGGCGGGACATGGGCAAGAAGCTAAAGTATTGGCGTCACGAACTGAAAAAGCTACTCGCCATTCGAGCCGATGACACACCTGACTTAGTGAAGGCAAGAGCGGCGACAATCATCTAGAAGTATGAGCAGATGGATGTGGATATATTGTTGGAAAAGTGGTGTGAGAAAAAGAATCAGGTAGGTCAATCTTTTGCTTGTAGTTGTGTAGTATTACTAATTATAATTATTTATCTTTTGACATATAAATTAATGAAGTAATTTGTGTGCGCAGGAATATGCTGCGCATATGACACAAATCCGAGCATTGTATACGACACCACATTGCACCGGCTCAAAGAGCTTCGCACAACACTCGCATGAGACGGTATGTTTGTCAAACCCAATACATACAAATTATTGAATTAAATATTTTAATATTATAACGTGGAAATATGTTTATATTCGTTGAATTTTGCAGGTCATGAAAACGGGCGAAGCCCCAACGCGAGCAAAGAATTACATCAAGACCCACACGAAGAAAGGCGGTGGCTATCCAAATCCACTGGTTGCGGAGAGAGTGGTATGCTTGAAACACATGTGTAAATTTTTATATTTATGATTAATAATTGGACTAAAAGATGACCGTATGTATGTAACGTGCAGGCTAAGATGACGAGGCTTGCAGATTCTGACCCTGCCGCACTGGTAGAGGGGCCTGAGGGGACGATTCGGTGGGCACCGAACGATGTATATGCACAGGCTCACGACAATAAGCCGGAGTATGCGGGTCGTGTCTGCGGCGTGAGCAAGAATATTCTACCGGTGCGGGGACACATCCACTCCTATTACACACCGTCCCCGAATACTACCCCCCGCTGTAGTTTCAGAAATGATTCAGTCTGCAATTCAATTGAAAGAGCAGCAACATAAGCAAAAGATTGAGGAGTTGAGGGAGGAGATAAACCAATAGCACAAGCAGCAGATGGATGCATTGATTGCTGCTCTTATCGAGAAGTTTACTCAGCGGATGGATGCGCAACTGGCTGATCAGGTGGCGTTTTATGAGGAGCGGTTTCGCTCGCTTGAAGGGTATCGAGTAGGGATCTCTAAGCCTTCGATGACCACTGAGAGGGCTTTGCAGGACGTAAGGTCACCTACACGTATCATCCCCCGATCATCAGCAGATAGAACATAAGGTAACAATATATAGCCTTTTAGTATCAATTAATAAGATCATATAGCATACATAAAAAATGTGATATATAATTTTAAATTCAGTACAAGAATAATATGTTGTGCATATATTTCATAGCCCAGATGAATATATATAACACGGTACAATTATAATATGCGTAGATAAAGATCGGAATGAGACTCAAAATGTGACCCCGATGACAAAAAAGTTGCGTCTTTCGAAGGCGACAAAATGACAACCACGTTACGTCTAATGCGGTACGTATATGTGCTATTTTGGAAAATTGTATTTACTTGAAAATTTGTGTTGATTGTCAGTGCGAATTGCATGTTTATATATGTTTGGGTTGGTTCTGACTGCTGGTTCTGACTGCTGGTTGTGTCTTCATTATTTAACCTATCATTGTTACAGATTTGACAATCTACATCAATCTGTGAGCCTAATTATGGGAATGACTTCATGAGGAGCTTAGTTGGCAAATTATCTAGACTTAGATAGAGTGATAGTGGAGTTTTTATTCCTTATGTTTATGTTTGATTTCAATATATATTCTATTTCACGTAATCCTTTGCCTGTAACATTATTTCCCCTTTCAAGGACTTTTTTTTCATTCCTTTTTTTTTTTTTTTTTTTTAAGTTGTACAATATAGAAGATTTCCAATGTACTTATCAAAAAAAAAAAAGACTTCCAATGTACATTTCTTTTCTCTTCTTTCTTTTCTTTTTTCTTTTTTCTTTTTATAGTTTAATTCTTTTACAATGTTTCAAGCTCTGCAAGAGTATAATTAAGGAAATAATTTTATGCAGGCTTCTAGTTTTCTAAGCATGAGATTTTGGACCAAGCTATGATACATAATGAGGGGTTTTGGAAGAGGAAAAAACTCTATTTGTCCTTTTTTTTGTGCATGTGAGAGTGTGTCTGTGTGTGTGGTTCCAAGTTAACCTAGCATGATGTTTCTTGTATAGGACCTAGGGTAACCCTGTCAAGTAAACCAAGGCCTTCCCTGGGAGGGACCCTATGTACTTGCTTTGTGATTTGCATATTTTCATTCTGCAACTTTGAATTTAGGCCTAAGTATCTTTTCTTTGTACAACAGATTATTGTTTAGCTTATGCTCTGCAAGAGTCTCAAGTTTTTGGAAAATTGTTGGAACATAAATTTGCTATTATATTTAAAAAAGAATAATAGAATGTATTGTCCCTTTTAGCCTTTATGATGGTGAGAAACTGCAATCAAGGTTTAATATTTTTCACTCTTAAGTTCTATTTTGGTCTTTCTAGAAATGGAATTTATTTTTTGACACTTCTTGTGTACTACGGTTTTGCCCCCTCTACTATACGTTTTTTAATGAAATGAATTATTGATATAAAAAACAAAAATTCACTTTTTCAGAACTTTTTTAATGAAATGAATTATTTATCAAAAAATTCATTACTTATGGTTGTCCAAATAATGACATGCAAGGGTAGAGCTTTTTAACGGGAAGGGAGGTCTGATACAAGGTTGCCTACAGATGAGTTTTTGAGTACTAAGTTAAAATTATGCTCATAATTGTCATGATATAGATACATGTATATATATATACATGCACGTGTATGCACAAAGAGCTGGGCTGTGTGTTATATATGTTGAAGAAGGAAATGCTAGTATCTCACTTTACTCGTCCCGTCGTAGTGTTTTTTTTCTACCAAAACAGCAACATTACATTTTTGATCCTTTTTTATACATGGAAGAAAATTGGGCATAAGAGGCTGCTTATTAAACCTGCTTCTATAATGTCCACAAGCCTGGATGGGAAATATCTTGCTCTGTAACCATTTAACCTCTTTGGACTTTAGTTATTTGATGACTAGGCTTATGTTACTGTTAATTGCATAGTAAGGAAACTTGCTTCGACTGGTGTACAAGCTTGCATTTTCAACATTGTCTATAATCATATACTTTCATCAACACAATTAAATAGAGGAAACTCGTCATGTGGACGGATTAGACATTGAATCACTAGACCATGCCTAATATGTTACGGTAAAAAATAAAAATAAAAAACCTAGTAACTTCATGTAATTTAAAATTTTACCTCCTTATCCACTGCCTTATTAACAAAAGCTCACCACTTTTGAATCTCTCTTATCATAGGATGCTCCAATACATTACACATAAAAAACTATTGAAGTAGCGAAGAGAAAGGAAAAATATAGAGTGAAAGAAGCTGCACATGCTTAGCATGTTGTACTGATCATGTAGCTATCTATGTTGTTGACTATTCAATCTAGTAGAGTAACTATTGCAAACTGGTTCTATTTATAGGAGTGTTGGCTTTCTTAACGTTGAAGTTAGTGGTCATAGAATTTCCAAGCCAAGCATTCGTGCATGTGTTAGTGATTGTGTATGTGCTCACCCACATGTGTACGTGTAGAGTCGGGAACAAGTTATACATGTTGGGAAAAAGATTAGCCAATATTACTTCCTCCAGTAACTTACTTTTCCGGAGACTCGTGTTTTTCTTTACTAATTGTTGGAGTATGTGTTTTGTGCATGCCTGATGTGCACGCTAAATATAAATGTGATAAGAGATTATGTGCTATCTTATTTGGGTGATTTATTTTTATAAGTTGTTTTCATGATTTCTTGACAATTATCATATTTTTATACAGATTCTCTGCTTTTTGTTGACATAGTACAGCTCTCATTTAGTGTAATATTATAATAGTTTGATATTCTATCATGCTACTTAAAAAATAGGCATACAAGCAATAGGATTATCTTCTATAACATTTTGACCATTAAATGAAATTGACAATTCAAGAAGCGTAGATCCCACTTCCCAATTTGTCATTTCTTCCACTTCTGTCAACTACCAAAAGTTAAAATATATCAAACGAGCTCAAAAAAAGGTGCATCGCCTTTAGTAAATGAGGACGGTACAAGAACAACATAATAAATCATCTTAGGTTAACATTTTAAATTTAGCAGATCTATAATGTTCAAAAAATAAATCACTCGTTCATATGCATTGATTGTAGCTCAACAATTCAATGGTTTGCACAGTTATTGTGTGCTTATGAAAATCTGATTATTTAATGTAAATAACTTATTACTTCTTATGTTCTAATTTAAATGTCTTGTTTTTATTTCTGGTAAGCCAGAAAATACATGTCCACTTTCTAAAAGTGAACATGTTTTACTTTACAATTTCCTATTTTTCCCTTACATTCTTTTTAAAAAAATAAATATGATTCTCATTAGAAAGTCATGCATTTAGGGAGATCACTATATCTTTGTTTACTCACTCATCCGCCACTGGAAACATCTTCCGAAATCTCATCTTTTTTTTTTGGGACTTATTGGAACATCAATTTGGAAGAGATGATGTTTACTAGTCGTGCCAAGTCAAATCAAAACATATAATTTAGGATACAAACCATTATATATTGAAGGTTACTTAGAATATTGCCAAAGTAACTTTCCAATAATGTAGTGGCTTTCTATAATGCAAAAATAAAGAAAAAAGAAGTTGAAAGGTGCAGCTTTTTTTTTGGCTACTTTGTCTTTGATGAAGCTGGAGACCTTAATTTTGATGATGTTGCATTAGGTTCTATAAGGAGATGGCATAAATTCTGCTCTTACATATATAAGCTTAATATAAGAAGTCTATGTCATAACTATTGAGGCCCAAACAATTACCCCAGACCAAATCAAATTCTGAAGTAAGGCGGGGCTTTTAACTGGCACAATGCCAAACCCTTATTCCTGGGGTTTCTAACAGGATTTTCAGGCTATGGCTTTCTTAACGTTGAAGTTAGTGGTCATAGAATTTCCAAGCCAAGCATTCGTGCATGTGTTAGTGATTGTGTATGTGCTCACCCACATGTGTACGTGTAGAGTCGGGAACAAGTTATACATGTTGGGAAAAAGATTAGCCAATATTACTTCCTCCAGTAACTTACTTTTCCTGAGACTCGTGTTTTTCTTTACTAATTGTTGGAGTATGTGTTTTGTGCATGCCTGCTGTGCAGGCCAAAATATAAATTTGATAAGAGATTATGTGCTATCTTATTTGGGTATTTTTTTTTATAAGTTGTTTTCATGATTTCTTGACAATTATCATATTTTTCTACAGATTCTTTACTTTTTGTTGACATAGTACAACTCTCATTTAGTGTAATACTATAGTAGTTTGATATTTTATCATGCTCCTCATTTATTTTTTGTTTCTTTTATTAGTTTCAGTTAGTGCGTGCAGAGAAGTCAAGGCGGTCTCTACCTTGTTCGATCATTTCAATTCCACTGAGGACGCTAGGTGGTGTTTTTACATACATGCGTGTGTTGTCACGTGACTTTCGCATTGTGTTTTTTTGATTTTCTATGTTCTTATTATATATATATTGGATCAAAGTGTTGATGTATAGAGACATTTTTACTTAAGTTGTTTGTTAATTATTTATATACGATGAATGTGGTTAATTGTTATGTGTGAATAGTTGGATAACCGTAATGTGTGTATAGGATGCTATTTCTGTAATATAAATGTAACGGACGGAGTATTTTTTTTATATAAATGTGATTATTGATTATGAATGTGCTTTTGATTATAGAGATATGATTATTGATTTACCAGGTTGAATGTTCAATATTGGATTGAATTAGGTGGTTCAAAAAAAAAAAACAAAAACACAAACAAAAAAAAGGAAAAAAAAAATAAAAATCAATTACTAACATGTGTTTGAGCTACCACGTTAGTAAATGTAAAATAAAATAAAAAAGAAAAGGTAACGTGTGTATGAGCTGCCACGTTAGTAAATGCAAAACAAAAGGTAACATGTGTAATACTAGCACGTTAGTAAATGGAAAAGCAAATGCTAACGTGTGTATACCTACCATGTTAGTAAATGAAAATTATTTTTTTTTTTTAAAAAAACATAAGCTAACGTTTTTGAATAATTACCACGTTACCCCCAGGGGTAACGTGTGATGTTCAAACACGTTAGCCTTTATTTTTATTTTTTATTTTTTTAATTTTGCCATTTACTAACGTGTGACTAGTAACACGTTAGTAAATGCTAACGTGGTACATGTATAACACGTTAGGAAATGACCATTTCTAACGGATACTTTGTAACCGTGTCGAAAACGCTAGAAACAGTACGTTAGGCCCATTAGTAATGTGTCAAATGGCTTAAAACGTTAGTAAATGGGCGTTAGTAAAAATTATGTTTTTTGTAGTGCACCCTCACTCACAGTCTTACGCTCTCATGTCTCACCTAGTCAGGCCAGTCACCCAACCCTTACTCTTTAGTCTTCCATGGTCACGAGACTCATGACACATGGCACGACCCTTACCAGCACTATAGCTACCACTAACTCCAGTCTCCAGGTATCTTCTTTCCTTTTAATAATTTAATTTTGATATGAAATTGATGATGCTCTGTTTAACCTTAAGGGTTTATAGGGTAAATGTAATTCTCTGCCTTTTTCCTAAATACTTCCATTTATTTCCAAAGCACCAGGTCAATTTCTTTCAGGATGTTGTTCACTTTAGTGACAAGGTCATTGTGAATAATCTTAACATCAGTCACAATAATTTCCATTATTTAGCCAGAGGGTCATGAAACACTCAAACCACAAGAGACATTAAGTTATAACCATGCGACAAAGTATAGAACCAAGTACACAACCATATAAGAGATAATTAGATAAAGATCTTGCAGCTAGCAGCACATGAGCAGTAGCATGATTAGTCCACTTTTGAGTTTTAACTTCAATATTTTTCTTTATTGGTTATGGCATATATATATGTTGGTCAGCACCTATTTAGAATCTTATAAGATAGCGATCCATCTGATTATGCATATTACCAACGTAAAAAAGTTTAAGTTTTAATCTATATTCATTAATCATTCTAGTGGGACAAATACACGTACGTAGAATAGTTTCATTAAATAATATTTGTCATGGTGTGGAAAGGAAAAATAAGTATATTATGTGAACCATTATAATTCTATGAATTTAAAGATTCTAATGAATCATTAAATAAATTCTTTAATGATAATATGAAAGACATGTTTTTTCATAAGTCTATCTCATTTATGGATGTGGTGCGGTTTTGATTAAATTCTTTGTATGGTTATTTATTTTGGTTATTTCTTTGATTTTTGATTTTAAGATATATGTCTAACTGGGACTGATTTATTAATGATGTGTGTGGAAGACATATTTGAAGATGATGTGGTTGAATTAAATCCAACACAAGATTCTTCTGAAAGTCAGTGCACTAGTAAGAAGGTGACCAAAAAGCGTAGGAGGACCTCAGTTGTTTGAAATTTTTTTGATCCCGTTCATGTGGAAGGTGATGATACGATATGGGCAAAATGCAAGTCATGTGGTAAAACATACAACGCTTTGGACGAATATGGAACTAGAAATATGACTCGGCATATGAAAACTTATGATAGGAAAGACACACCTGATGTTGGACAGATACTCTTATCTAGAAGTCAGGGAGGTATGCTAGTAATTTCCTCTAAGTTTGATCCTAAAAAATTTAGAGAATTGGTTGTTGCATCGATTATTAAGCATGATTTGCCTTTTCGATATGTTGAGTATGAGGGTGTAAGAGAATCAATGCAGTATTTGCGTAATGGTGTCCAACTTATATCTAGAAACACTGTTAAGGCTGACTTGTGTAAGATATATGCAAGTGAAAAACAAAAGCTTAAAGCTATGTTGAATCGTTGTCGTGGGAAGATTTCTTTAACATCTGATTTGTGGAGTTCTTTGACAATTGATGGGTATATATGTATCACAACACATTATGTTGATGCAAATTGGGTCTTACAAAAAAGGGTGTTGAACTTTTCATTCATGGTCCCACCACATAATGGAGAATCTTGGTGTGAAAATGTGCTAACTATGATACAAGAGTGGGGGATTGACACCAAGCTTTTTTCTATCACATTGGATAATGTTTCATCCAATGATAATTTTGTTATGTTATTGAGATATCAATTGAACTTTAAGAAAGTCATTGTTTCTTCTGGTGAGTTCTTTCACCTCCGTTGTTGGGCACATATTTTGAATTTGATAGTAAAAGATGATTTGAAAGAGATTGATGGTGCTCTCCAAAATGTTCGTGATTGTATTAAGTATGTTAAAGGATCACAAATGAGAAAATAAAAGTTTATGCAAGCTGTGAATCAAATGTCAATAGATAGTAAAATGGGGCTAAAACAAGATGTGTCAACTATATGGAATTCCACATATCTTATGCTTGTGAGTGTCATCCATTATTGACTTGCTTTTAGTTATTTAGATATGACTGAGCCAAGCTTTAATCATTGCCCTACTCCACTTGAATGAGAAAAGATGGAAAATATTAGCAGTTTCTTGTGTAGCTTTTATAATGCTACATGTAGCTTTTATAATCCCACAGCCAATTTATGTTTTCTTGCTGTTTTGAGTATTTATATGTCCTTAAAGAAAGAAAATGAGAATGAAGATGAGTATAAACGATCAATGGCAACTAAAATGCTCTCAAAATTTGAGAAATATTGGTCAAACTTCAGTTTAGTGTTGGGTATAGCAGTTATTTTGGATCCTCGTTACAAGAAACACATTGAAAATTTCTACTATACGAAAATTTATGGAGTGGATTACTATAGTCAATTTAAGTATGTTCGTGATAAATTATTCTCTCTTTTTATGGAGTATAGTGGTTCTACTACTTCATCTTCAAGCACCACAACTGTTCCAAAACCTGTTGATCGCAAAGCACTTGCCAAGCCTAACAAAATGAGAATGGTAAAATTATATGTTTATTTAGTGATTTATGTGATATTGTTATTATATAATATATACTTTTAACCACTCAGTAAATTATATTTACATTCTTTGTTTTTTTATGTAGGAATTTGAAACATATAGTGGATCAGATCTTAATTCACAAAAAGAATCAATTAGAGTTTTATTTGGAAGAACCTAGGCTTGATAGCAATGTAGATATTGATATTCTTGAATTTTTGAAAGTACATGAATTACGCTATCCTGTAGTAGCTGCGATGACTCATGATATTTTGAGTATTCTTGTTTCTACTGTTGCCTCAGAATCCATTTTTAGTGTTGGTGAGCGTGTGATTGATCAATACAGGAGTTCACTCAAACCTGATATTGTTGAGGCATTAGTTTGCACAAGAGATTGGTTATATGGAGAGCAAGTTAATATTAGTTATTTGCAACTTTAATTCATTCATCAATCATCAACTTGTATTATATGTTTTACTACACTATAATAACACTAATTATTAATTTATGTTTTGATATAGTATACACAGAGATGAAGTTTGATGAGCCAGAAGAAGTTACTCTAACAACAAAAATCAATAGGAATGATAATCCAAAGTCACCTGGAGCTATTTCTATTAATATTCCATAACATAAGCATGTAATTCATTTATTTTTAACTTTGGTTGCATCGGATTCGCTTACAACCCTCTGTTAAGATACGATGAGTTGGATTTAATATCTAGATTCATTTATGCATTCCTTATTGTAGAAAACTCAATTTGGTTTGAAGGTGAGTGATGAGTGTCAAATATTATATATTTGAGCCCCTTAACTTATATTTGTTAAGCTCTTAGCTTTGCTACTTTCTAATGTTTTTGTTACTTTTAGCTCTTAGTTTTGCTACTTTCTAATATTTTTGTTAGTTTTAGTGTTTTAATGTGCTACAAGTCTTTAACAAAAAAATACGGTTTGAGGATGGAAATTATCAAAGAAATCCTTGTCAGTGCGATCGAGTGTACCTGAGATCGAGCCTAAGCAAGCTACGATCGAGTGCTTCTACGCTTGAGCCCAAGAGGCTTCGATCGAGCGCACACTATATACACCCAAGATCCCTGTGTTGCCCTAGCCCATCACTTACTTGCCTATGCCATGGGATTAATGAGCGGTTGAGTGCGCTCGAGTGCACTTAGTGCGATCAAGCGCACTTGCGCATGACTTGGTAGCACATATTTTGCTTATAAATAGGACCTCTTCTAATTTTTTTGTAACCTACGTTTTAGAGGCGCCTTTAAGAGCAAAAACTTGATATTTTTATCATTCTTTAGCCTTCCATTTGTCGTTTTATTGTTAGCTTTCGATTTATAATGCATTCTTTTAATTTTCCTTTGTCTCTTATTAGCATGAGAGGCTAAATCTTCAATTAAGGTTGAAAATGAGGCTTCACCATTGATGTTTTACATGTTTTCATGCTTAGTTTGTACTCAATCCGTCGTTTAATTTAATGCATGTTCGTTTCAATTCAATTGTGTGACAAAATTGTGATTGATTGTTGTTTATGATTCATTAAATGTCTAATATTCGTTGTGTTTCGTCCGGGGGTATATCGGATGATTGGATCAAGACTAAATATCCACTGTGATCAACGATATAGTGGATGATTTGATCTTGATTAAATATCCGTTATGATTCTTTAACGGTTGATTCATCGAATGATTAGACAAGATTTTATAAAAGCAATAGGATATGCATAGAGTTTTACTAATCGTTTGACGGATGTATGAACTAAGTGTGAAAATGTGTTTATTGATTTGGTGAGGTGGATTCTAAAACCTTAGTGCTTTTCTTTAATAGTTTTCGAGAAATTAGTCTAGTTTATACTTTTGTTCGACACAATTGCTCAAACTTAGAACTAGGCTAAAGTAGAATTAGTTTAGATATTTAAATTGATTTTTGCAAAACACGACTCCCTATGGATTTGATCTCGCACTTGCACACACTATATTGCATATGACTCATGTGCTTGCGAGTACATTAAATTTGTACACCAAATTTTGGCGTCGTTTCCAGGGAGTCGTTTGTTTTTGTTAAAATTGATTTTTTGTTTAGATTAGTTTTATTTTTCTAGTAATTTTGGCGTCATTGCCGGGGAGTCGTTTGTTTTTGTTAAAATTGATTTTATGTTTAGATTGATTTTATTTTTCTAGTAGTTATTTCATTTCTGCAATTTTAGTTCAGTTTTTATTTGTTTCTGTGTTGTTCATAAAAGAAATTTAATTAGAATAGTGTTTGGGTGTTTTTGAGTTTGTTGTAGTTTCTGGAATTTCAGTCTCTGTTAGTGCGATCGAGTTCAATTTACTTGCGCTCAAGCACATTTGCGCCTTTTACTGCACTATATGCGTGCCTGCGCTCGACAGGTTACAGTTGTGCGCGAGGGCACTTAGACTGACAGACTGCAGTGCACTTTTACGCTCAATCGCACCTCTGTTGCGATTGAGCGCACTAGCAGATTGCTATATTCGTGCTTGCATACGATCGATTGCATCATTCTTGCGCTTGAGCGCATCTTTGCAGTCAGCACCAATAGACTAGAGGCAGCTAAGTATAAAGTGTTTGATTTTTGGTTTATTGTTATTTTTCTTTATTTGTTTATTCTTATTTGCCTGTCTTTTATCTTTTATTTGTTGTTGTTAAAAATTTATATTTGTTTAGTTAGTTAATTGTTTAGTTAGTTAATTGTTGTTGTTAAAGATTTATTAGTTGTTGTTATTTTTCTTTATTTTTTTATTTTTTTAGTGCCTGTTTTCTTTTATTTTTAGTCTGTTGTTATTAATTTTTGTGAATAATTTGTTGTTGTTTAGTTAGTTTATTCTTGGTATATGTTTGGTCAGAGATCCCAAAACTTAGCTTTAATAACTTTAGATCCCGACCTAAAGAGAAATCTTAGGAGAAGTCGTAGAACACCCGTTGAGATGGGGGACAACTAGAGAAATGCACATCAAGAAGAGAATATGGAATACCATGATGCAAGACCAAAAAATGATGAGCAAGTTAGAGCTTGGAATGTGGATTTCACTATATCACTTCGGGAGTTGTTCGCACCTATTGCGACTAGTTCCTACTCATGTATAGTGCTGCCACCAACCGATGCCACCCATTTTGACTTAAAACCACATGTCATCCAACTCCTACCTTCATTTCATGGCCTGGATCATGAAAATCCTTATGGCCATGTGAAGACATTCAAAGATATATGTGCCACATTCAAATTCCAGAACTTCTCAAAAGAGTCGGTCCATCTTAGATTTTTCCTTTTTTCCCTTCAAGGTAGAGTCAGGGCATGGTTGGATTCCAACATGCCTGGGTCTATTACATCTTGGGAAAGCTTGTTGAGTAAATTCTACAATAAGTTTTTTCCAATGTCTGCAGTGAATGAGTGCCAAAAGGATATTAGTTCTTTCACTCAGGAAGAGAATGAAAACTTTTCTGAGAGTTGGGAGCGTTTCAAAGATTTGCTAATCAAATGCCCTCCACATGGATATGAAAAGTAGAGACTCGTGCAATTCTTCTACCAAGGGCTGACTCAGCTCAACCGTAGCATGATCGAGTCGATGAACGGGGGGGAATTCTTAAGTTTGACGGGAGATTTAGCATATAAGAGCACTAGCAGCAGCTTCTCAACCATTTTTCCTAAGTTTAAGGATCCAAACTACTTTTTGCTTCCTTATACAAATACACACCACAATAGATTCCATTAACCATTCCCTATATCATTAAAATAATATTTTTTACTCTTATTTTTATTATTTGTTTCTCTTTCTTTTTCTTTTTCTTTTTTTAATCTTCCAACCATCACTTTCCAACTACTTTTTACTCTTATTTTTTACTGATCTCATTCTTCTTTGATTTAAATTGTTTTCTTTGATTTTATTTTATTAATAAATTTTCATGGAGTAGCCTTTAAAACAAGATTAAATCCCCATAAATCAATTGTTGACATTAAAAAAAAAGTAAATGACAATTAATATTAATTGTATTTATTATAATAATGATGTATTGGAAGCCAGCACCTACCATTTATGAACAAAAACGCTCAGAATTTATGAACAAAATCCTCATTTATTTTATTGTTGGCAACAGTATATATTGGATCCATATATCAATGGCCAGAACCCACCTATCAGCCGTCCAGCACCCAACACCCAGCATAGTAGCGAATGGGGAAATGTGAAGGAGAGAGTGGAGAGAGATTTTTTTATAATTAGTAAAGCATTGGGTTTGCTACAGTGCTTCCCAATGCATTGGGAAGCATTGTTGGGAAGCACTGTAGCGATCCTTAGGTATTGGTTAAATATAGGGCTTCTGCTGTAGGTGTGTTTTTGTGGTTTTTTCTCTTTTTTCCCTAAACATAGGAAAGGGAATGCCATATAGGGCATCTGCTGCTAGTACTCTAAGGCATTGGACAAGTTGGCCGACAACTCACAACAGTGGGATTTTTCGAGTTGTCAGGATAAATCTGCTCGTAATCCCAAGAAATGAGGCATTTATGAGTTGAAAAGAGAAGCTGAGTTAAACTTAAAGATAGATGCGCTCACCAAGAGACTTGACACTCTGAACGAAGGTCAGCCCATCAATGCTGCCAACACTTTCACTGTTGATAGTTGTTCCTTTCGTGCTAGTCCTATGCACTCAGCACAGAATTGTTCATCTATGTCGGTCTTTTCCGAGTACCCGATGGAACAAGTGAACCCTTTCAATGATTTTCGAAAGTAGTCAAATGGGCCATATTCAGAGACCTACAATCCAGGGTGGCAGAACCACCCTAATTTTTCTTGGAAGCAGAACCAACCAATGAATCAAGGAGGAGCTTTGCATCATGCTCACAATCAATACCCTCCAGGATTCTCTTCGATAGGTCCCAATCATGGTCGCTCGGCTCAGCTAGCGTCAACATCTACTTACCAAGCCCCCACTCAAGCCCCAGCATCGATGACACAGTCATTGGAAGATACCCTTAGGGAATTTATGAAAATGACTGGTCAATCCATCAATGACGTAAGGAATTCCACCATGGTGAACACCCAGGCGATCTCCAAGTTGGCCATGCAAATGGGTCAGTTAGCCAATCACCTAGGTGAGAGAGATAAGGGAAAGTTCCCAAGCCAGCCCGCGACCAATCCTAAGGCACTTACGATTGGAAATTCTTCAAGTCAGGCACACGGGTAGGAGCATGTGCAGGCGATTATCACACAAAGGTTTAGGAGACAAGTGGACAATCAGGTGGTAGAGCTAGAAGCAGACCTTGCTGGGCAAGAAGGGGAAAAGGGTGACAACAAGGAAGAAAGAGATGCTGAGCCATCTACAACCACCCCCATTGTTGAGGAAGTTCCTAGGTCATTTGTACCTAAAGCACCTTATGTTGAGAGATTACAAGTGCCCAAGAAAGGAGCAAAGTTTGCGGACATTCTGGATGTATTCAAGCAAGTCCGAATCAATATCCCATTTTTGGATGCTATCCAGCAAATACCTTCATATGCCAAGTTCTTGAAGGACTTGATTACGGTGAAGAGGAAGACGAATGTCCCAAAGAAGGCATTCATGACCAAGCAGGTTAGTTCAATCCTGCAATGCAAGTTACCCCTTAAGTACAAACCCTAGATGTCCTACTATTACTTGCATGATAGGAATCAGTCAGATTGAGAGGGCATTACTGGATCTGGGAGCAATTGTAAATTTGTTGTCCTACTTAGTCTATGTGTAGTTAGGGCTAAGAGAGTTGAAGCCCGCATCCATGACATTGCAAGGCTGACAGGTCAGTGAAGGTTCCACGGGGAATAGTTGAGGATGTACTGATCAAGGTAGATAAGTTTTATTTCCTCGTGGATTTTATTGTGCTTGACACAGAGCCGGTTTAGATCATAGGGAGCGAAAAACAAGTGATTTTAGGGCGACCATTTTTAGCTACGACTAACGCCCTGATCAATTGTAGAACGGGGGTGATGAAGATTTCTTTCGAGAATATGACAGTGGAGTTAAATATTTTTCATATCAGAAAACAACCATTGGATTATGACGAAGCGCAACAAGTATGCTTGATAAAGGAGATTATAGAGGAGGTTGTTGAAGAATCAAGCATAGAGGACCCCATTGAGGCATGTTTTGCTCAGTTTGGAGAATATTTAGATTTGGATAAATTAATTGAGCATGAAGATGCAATTTTAGAGACTGCTCCTCTAGTAAGCAGTGAGAAGAATGAGATAGCAGTACCTGATCCCCCCAAAAAGGAACTTAAGCCTTTACCGAACAATCTTAAGTATAAGTTCTTAGGTCCAGCAGAGTTTTTGCCTGTGATTATAGCTTCAGATTTGGTTGATGCTCAAGAGGAGGAATTATTGGATGTTTTAAGAGAGCACAAAGAAGCTATTGGCTGGACCATTGAGGATATTAAGGGGATTAGCCCCTCGTTGGTGATGCATAAGATACATTTGGAAGAGAATGCCAAACCATTGAGAGAGCTACAAAGACTGCTTAACCCAGCTATGCAAGTGGTTGTGAGAACTGAAGTAATAAAATTGTTGGATGTAGGCATCATATATCCAATCTCTCACAGCAAATGGGTGAGCCCTATTCATGTTGTGCCAAAGCTGGCGCAATTGACGGTAGTAAAGAACAAGGACGACGAGTTGATGCCAACTCGTATTCAGTTAGGACTAAGAGTTTGCATTGACTACCACAAATTGAATGTCGCCATTAAAAAGGATCATTTTTCGCTTCCATTTATTGATCAGATGGTGGAGCGCTTAGCTTGACACAATTATTATTGGTTCTTGGATGGTTATTATGGATATAACCAAGTCCCTGTGGACCCCGAAGATCAGGAGAAGATGACATTTACCTGTCCTTTAGGGACATTCGCCTATCGTCGCATGCCCTTTGGGTTGTACAATGCACCCGCTACTTTTCAGTGATGCATGATCAGCATATTCTCTAACATGGTAGTGCGATTTTTGGATATCTTCATGGATGACTTCTCTGTCTTTGGTTCATCTTTTGAGGAGTGCCTGCATCGTCTCACTTTGGTGTTAGTGAGGTACAAGGAGAAGAACCTGGTGCTTAATTGGGAGAAGTGCCATTTTATGGTTAAGCAAGGTATTGTACTAGGGCAGGTCATATCTCACAGGGGGATCGAGGTTGACAAAGCAAAGGTGGACCTGATTTCCAACCTTCCACCCCCACGTACGGTGAAGGAAATTCGCTCTTTCTTGGACTATGCAAGTTTTTATAGGCGATTTATCCAAGATTTCAGCAAGATCGCTAGACCCTTGTGTAAGTTGTTAATGAAGGAGACCCCGTTTATATTTGATGAGGAGTGTAAGCAAGCATTCGGGCCCTAAATAAGATTCTGACGTCCACACCAGTTATTCAGCCACCCAATTAGGGTGTCCCTTTTGAGATTATGTGCAATGCGTCAAATTATGCAGTTGGAGCTGTTTTGGGACAGCGTGTTGATAAAATTTCCCATGTCATCTACTATGCAAGCAAGACTCTGAACGATGCACAACTCAATTACTCAACCACTGAGAAGAAGTTGTTGGCAGTCGTTTTTGCGCTAGACAAGTTTAGATCCTATTTGTTATGATCTAAAATCATCATCTACACGGATCACGCAACATTGAAGTATCTTTTTTCTAAAAGAAATGCTAAATCCCACCTTACCTGATGGATCTTGTAACTTCAGGAGTTTGACATAGAGATTCGGGATAAGAAAGGTTTCGAAAATGTGGTGGCAGATCATTTTGTCTAAGTTGACTATGGATTACACCAAGGACACTACTTCTGTTTCTGAGACCTTTCCTAATGAGCAATTGATGCACATTGCTCACAATCCTACACCATGGTTTGCTGACATAGTGAACTATCTCATCACCGACCAAATGCCTTTGCATTGGGGGCAACAAGATAAGATCAAATTTTTGTCCAAGGTGAAGACCTTTCCTGGGATGATTCTTATCTATTCAAGTATTGTCCCGACCAGATCATTAAGAGGTGTATATCTGAGCATGACCAATCCAATGTCATCTCCTTTTGTCATGATCATGCTTGCGGAGGCCACTTTAGTGCAAAGAAGACCGCTGCAAAAATTTTGCAATGTGGATTTTATTGGCCTACCCTTTTCAGACACTCTCATGCTTATTACATATCTTGTGAGTGCTGTCAAAAGCTAGGGAGTATTTCTAGGAGGAATATGATGCCCCTCAATCCCATTTTGATTGTTGAGATTTTCGATGTATGGGGCATTGATTTCATAGGACCTTTCTCGAATTCCTTTGGTTATCTGTACATTTTGGTTGATGTGGATTAGGTGTTCAAGTGGGTGGATGCAGTTGCATGCAACAGAGTTGTGGTCAAATTTTTTAAAGACACTATATTTGCTTGTTTTGGTATGCCTCGAGCAATCATTAGTGATGGAGGTAAACATTTCTGCAATCGGATTTTTAAGCAGTTGATGAAAAAGTACTTCATCACACATAAGGTTGCCACCCTATATCATCCACAGACGAATGGACAAGTTGAAGTTTCCAATTGAGAGATCAAGCACATTTTGTAAAAGACAGTGAATCCCACAAGAAAAGATTGGTCTCTGCGATTAAGTGATGCATTATGGGCATATAGGACAACATTCAAGACCCTGATTGGGATGTCACCTATTGGCTTATGTACAAGAAGGCGTGTCATCTTCCCATTGATTTGGGGCATTGAGCATATTGGGTCATTAAGCAGTTAAACTTCAATTTTTTTTAAAGCTGGCTCACAAAGGAAGCTCCTACTCAATGAATTAGATGAGCTAAGGAATGATGTTTATGATTGTGCGAGGATGTACAAGGCACAGATGAAGAAGGTTCATGACCAGAGCATTTTGAGGAGATCTTTCGAGCCTGGTCAGAAAGTCATTCTTTACAATTCACGACTACATTTATTTTCAGGTAAGCTAAAATCTCGATGGATAGGCTCATTTATCATTCGGTCAGTTTTTCCTCATGGGGCCATCGAGATTGAGGATCCCAAGAATGGTAACACCTTTCAGGTGAATGGACAGAGATTAAAACTATTCTTGAAGTTGAGGAGTATGGAGGTGGAGACAACTCTGTTGGAGGATCCGAGTTATGCAGAGTGATTGTCGTCTCCTGTGGAAAGTTAGTCTAAAGACTTTAAACTTAGCGCTTGTGGGAGGCACCCCTCATTATTTTCCTTGTAATTTGATTTTGTTTGTTTGTTTTGTTTTTCTTTTTCAGGTCAAGTGTTTGCCATTCAAGTTTGGGGGAGCGTTCTCTTACGTTATGCCTAACTTGCACCGTTCAACTAGTATTGTATTTCTGGACACATTGGGGATAATGTGCCATTTTAGTTTGGGAGTAGGGTAGACATTTCTGTCTTACTATGTGATTATTTGTGTTGTTTGTTTTTGTTAAGAAAATTTTGCTATGTTGTTGATTGGGCATGACTTACATCATAACTGTGGATTGCATGTCATTGGTGTGTTTAACTTGTTTGAACACTGCATATCATTAGAAATCACAGTTTTTGATTTATGTGTTGGATTAAAGAGACTTCACTTGTTTGATTAATTTTTCACATGCACACTAGCATAGGGTTTGTGAGGTATGAGATTTGACTTAAAGAGTATTTTTCTTGAGATTTTTAGGTTGATGTGATGTGATGATGAAAACCTTGGATGTTTAATACTTAAAAAAAAAAAATCATCATAAGTCGAGCTTTTTATTGAGTAACCGGACCTCCTGCCTCACCAAGCAATGAGTATTTTCTTAAAAATATGAGAAATTTCAGCTAAGTGATTGTATTGTTAGTTAGGCTTCATAACTCTTTTTGACTTGAGTAATTAAGCCCTTAGGGATGTCTCTACATCTAGTGCCCTAAAACCTTCTAATTTGGGAGTCACTGGCCCAACACTCGTTACATAAGTCATTTAAAAGCTTAAGGGAATCAAGCATTGCACAGCTTACAAAAAAAAAAAAAAAAAAAAAAAAGATTGCACTTGTTGAGTCAAGCCTTGGTTGTTGTTATCACATTGCATTCCTACAAATTGTGGGGTACACATTTTTTGAGAATACTTGAAACCCCATGATCTTGTATTAGTCCACTTTGCACTTTTTGAAGCATGTGTTGTCTCAATTTTTCAACTGTGAGTTGATTGATGATTGGATGCCTGAATAATGTAGTTTGTATGTTCAACTTGTTAAAATTGCTAATAATGTATGAACCATGTATTTGTGTGAAAGACTTTGTTGTTTGTGGGTGTTATTACCGGTAAATGTTGTGAAATTATTTACCTAAATTAATAGGCAAATAATCGCAGTTTTACTTGCAAGTGCACAAGGTCAAAAAGTNTTTGGGGGAGCGTTCTCTTACGTTATGCCTAACTTGCACCGTTCAACTAGTATTGTATTTCTGGACACATTGGGGATAATGTGCCATTTTAGTTTGGGAGTAGGGTAGACATTTCTGTCTTACTATGTGATTATTTGTGTTGTTTGTTTTTGTTAAGAAAATTTTGCTATGTTGTTGATTGGGCATGACTTACATCATAACTGTGGATTGCATGTCATTGGTGTGTTTAACTTGTTTGAACACTGCATATCATTAGAAATCACAGTTTTTGATTCATATGTTGGATTAAAGAGACTTCACTTGTTTGATTAATTTTTCACATGCACACTAGCATAGGGTTTGTGAGGTATGATATTTGACTTAAAGAGTATTTTTCTTGAGATTTTTAGGTTGATGTGATGTGATGATGAAAACCTTGGATGTTTAATACTTAAAAAAAAAAAAATCATCATAAGTTGAGCTTTTTATTGAGTAACCGGACCTCCTGCCTCACCAAGCAATGAGTATTTTCTTAAAAAGATGAAAAATTTCAGCTAAGTGATTGTATCGTTAGTTAGGCTTCATAACTCTTTTTGACTTGAGTAATTAAGCTCTTAGGGATGTCTCTACATCTAGTGCCCTAAAACCTTCTGGTTTGGGAGTCACTGGCCCAATACTCGTTACATAAGTCATTTAACAGCTTAAGGGAATCAAGCATTGCACAGCTTACACAAAAAAAAAAAAAAAAAAGATTGCACTTGTCGAGTCAAGCCTTGGTTGTTGTTATCACATTGCATTCCTACAAATTGTGGGGTACACATTTTTTGAGAATAATTGAAACCCCATGATCTTGTATTAGTCCACTTTGCACTTTTTGAAGCATGTGTTGTCTCAATTTTTCAACTGTGAGTTGATTGATGATTGGATGCCTGAATAATGTGGTTTGTATGTTTAACTTGTTAAAATTGCTAATAATGTATGAACCATGTATTTGTGTGAAAGACTTTGTTGGTCTATAACATAGTGCAAAAAAAAAAATGTTTGTGGGTGTTATTACCGGTAAATGTTGTGAAATTATCTACCTAAATTAATAGGCAAATAATCGCAGTTTTACTTGCAAGTGCACAAGGTCAAAAAGTGTAGTATAATGTGTAAATGCAAGATCGGTCCCACAGGGATTGGTAAATTTTGCTTAAAATTAAGTTCGCAATATAAAATAAAAGAGAGAAAAATTGAGTTTGATTAAATAATGAGAAAGAGGTAGGGCTTTGATTTCCACCACTAATTATGCTTATACAATAAAACAATATGATAGTGCTTTAACTACATGATGAGTATTTAATGGTTGTCAATCTAAGGGCATGGTGTATACTCCTTAAACTATTGGTTTCCATAAGCAACGAGTTAGTCATGGTGTATACTCTAACTCTTTTCTTTCCTAAAGGATTTAACATTGTGTATACTAAGTTATTCTCTAGGAAAGCATATGAACTGTGAAAACCGACAACCACATAAGACCTAGGGCATGGTGTATACTCCCAGTTTCCCATGTTGATTAACCCAAGAACCCGGCGTGGATTACTTTTGTTACTTATGTTAAACCCAGGACTCGGTCATCCAAATTAATCTAACTAACAAGTCCATACCACATGCATATGTTGATCAGGCAGACACACATGAGGAATTCATGAAAACAGGTATTAATCAAGTTAAATACTATCATGCAATTATCGCAAATGCGCCAATATTGAATTAAAATATAAACATGATTAGGACTTCAATCAAGCCCTACTGAAAGGTTTAGTTACACATAGTTAAAATAAAACTAAAAGGAAAAGGAAAAAGAAAGAACCGAAAACCGCTCCTAGAAGTAGCCTCCAAATTCTCCTCTCTAAAATTGTGTTCTTATCTTGTGGGGTGATTTTGGCATTGTGGCATTCCGAATTGGGAAAATGATATTTCACAATTATTTGTGTCATTTTAAGTTAGCTTTCTAATGCTGCTAGAATCACTTCAATCCGATATTTGAACTGAAAGTTATGGCCAAAATACCGAGACATATGCACAATCCAAATTTGAATCCAATCCGATTTTGACTCCAATTTGATGAATTCCGATTTCATCATTTCCACATCTTCTAGGTCTTCCCAATTTTCCCTTTAAGCTTGAAACTTTTCTAGAAACGCTTCATTTTCTTCCATGGCCTACAAAAACACAGAAAACATAAAAAGGAAATAAAATGAAACAAAATAACAAAAACTAAGAAATTAACAAATATAAATTAAGGGCTAAAATATAAATATTTTGGCACTTATCACACCCCTAAACTTACATATTGCTAGTCCCTTAGTAATACTAAACTAAAAACAAAATGAAAAATAGAAAACAAAAAGATAAATCCATCTTTCGTGGGATGGACGGTTACATTTGGCGTATGCAACAAGCCTTTTAAACCCCTAGGAATTTCTTAGAGGACGAGTTAAGTCTTATAAGGGTTTTCCAGGAATGTTACCCACAAACATTATGCTCAAGTTCATGTTATCCAAAAATTAAAGCATCACTCAAAACCATGATTTTCATTCATTAGCAAGCTTAAAAAGTTAAACTCCATCTTCACAATGAATTAGAATTTAAAGTCTAATCACTTGCAACAGGTAAGCTAAGGCATCACAAGTTCAAAATAATGTAAAGTGAACTAGCACAAAACTATGAAGCTTCCAAATAATTTCAATGTGCAATGTCTCAACATCTCAAGCTTCATTGAATTTCCCATCAGAATGAACAACAATGGCATAATTTTATTATATTTTTCTTTCCTTCTTTTATTTTTGACTATGCAATGTTTAGTTCCCTTAAACTTTCTAATTGACCCATGTAGGGAGCGTTGAGCCAATGACTCCCAAACCAGATGGTTTAAGGGCATTAGGTGTAAAGACCCCCCTAAGGGCTTACTAACTCAAGTAAAAAAGGTTACGAAACTAAATTAGTCATATTTTGAACTAAATCCAATCTCTTCACCTTTTGACGTGAACACTCAATGCTTTGAGGCAAGAGGCCCAGTTACTCGATGAAAATCTTATCAATGATCATTTTTTATATATTTATATATTATTATGCCAATGTATCCAATCCAATAAGTCATCCAATGTCACCCAAAACATAGAGACATACACATTAAGACCACATGTCATACTCCACAAATCATGTGCTAATGTGCTTGTGTGAGAGCAGATCAAACATGTGAATTCTTAACTGTCTAAAGCAAGTAACAAAATTCAAAAATTCTATCATCAGATTATGTGTTCAAAATTTTAAGCTCACTGATGAAATCAAATCACAATTTTTTTCAGGTCAACCAAAATTTTAAGACAATATGAACATGCATTTTTTTTTCTTCAAAAACGGGACAAAGTGTGTGTAAATGTGTCTCCCATACCCCCAAAATTAAATTGCACATTGTCCCCAATGTGTGTCTAACATGGAAAGATCTTACCTGAGAGATGGATGAAACTGTCTGGAATAGGTTTGACTCAAAGCATTCCCTCCAAACTTGAACTCAAGCACACTTGTCCCTGAAAAACAAAACACTAAAGTAACAAAGGAAAACAAAAAGAAAAATAAAATAATTTAAACAAACAAAGAAATAAAAAGGATATGCTGTGGGGTGCCTCCCATGAGCGCTAAGTTTAACGTCTTCAGCCAGACTGTGGCACTTTAAACTTGAAGCACCAGTCTTTTCTTCTCTTGCACCAAAGAGAATGAATTTTTCCTATTGCAGGGGGATTCCAATTGTCTGTATATAGGGATGGACCACTCTGAGTCTTTTCAAACAATTTCTCTTCATGAATTGGAATAAAATAAGAAGAAGACTTAGGGAGCTTTTCTATCTTGATATCCTCAATTTACTCATTTGATAGGTCTAACAGACTTCTCTCTTGGCCTCTTGGTGTTTCAGGAATAAGAGCTAATGCTGAAAAAGTCTTAGTGCTCTCTTCTTTTTCCTGATGTGGCTCCTCTAGATCCTCAGTTTGCTCCTCCTTCCTCTCATCCACTTGATTTTCAACCACAGCTTGCTCATAAAATTGATCAAGCTGCTCTCCCAAAGGATCCTCAAGACTTTGCTCACAAAAATTTTCCTCAACTGTATCTTCATTCCTAGGTGTGGTGGTTGTTTGCTCATAATAGTAAGTGTACTCATCCTCCATGTAGTACTCATTAAGATTGGCCACCAACTAATCTTGACATTTTTCTTCTTTGAGGATATCGGCTTGTTGGTTGCGGTGGGCCCTCATCTCCTCAACTGCTTGCCTTGTATTCTAAGTCATTTATTCTGTATTCTGAATTATTTGTTCTGTATTCTTGATCAATACTTTGATAGTCTCTCGTAACTCTTCAGAGACTTCAGGAGGAGATGGTTCAGCCTAATATTGCTGTTGTGGAGCTGATTGAAAGGAATATGCATGATCATAAAACTGCTGATATGATTGATGTTGCAGTCCATGAAATTGTGGAGCATGAATTCCAGGATCTTGAGCTTGCCATGAGATATTTGACTATTGGCTCCATGTTGGGTTACTGGAATCAGAATAGCGGTCGTTCCCCAGTTGAGAGTGTGGTGTGTTCTTATGCCCAAAAATATCGTTAGAAATTTGTCTTAGTGAAGGACAATTTCTAACATTGTGATAAGGGTCGTAGCAAAATGGACATGGTCCATAAGGTGTTGGAATATTTCCCCACATGTGAATCAAAAAACACAAATAGAAATTAAAATAACAAGAGAAAATAAAAACCAAAAATAAAAAAGAAAAACTCACAAACTGACGCAGTTGCTGTCTGGTAGAGCGCTCGATCGCACAGGTTGGTGTGCTCGATCGCACTTGAGGCAGAACTACAACACAGAAAAGAAAACACAGTGTCTTCGGTGCGGCTGTCTGACTTTGCGCTTGATCGCCCTGTAGCAGTGCGCTCGATCGCACTGCTGCAGAACAGAACTAAAATTCTAAAAAATCAGTAACACGAAAATTTACATAAAATAAAATTAATTAATGAGAAAAAAATTCTAAACAAAATTAAACAATCCCCGGCAATGACGCCAAAAACTTCTTGTGAAATTATCTACCTAAATTAATAGGCAAATAATCCCAGTTTTACTTGTAAGTGCACAAGATCAAAAAGTGTAGTATAATGTGTTAATGCAAGATCGATCCCACAAGGATTGGTAAATTTTGCTTAAAATTAAATTCGCAATATAAAATAAAAGAGAGAAAAATTGAGTTTGATTAAATAATGAGAAAGAGGTAGGGCTTGGATTTTCACCACTTATCATGCTTATACAATAAAACAATATGACAGTGCTTTAACTACATGATAAGTTTTAATGGTTGCCAACCTAAGGGCATGGTGTATACTCTTTAAGCTATTGGTTTTCCTAAGCAACGAGTTAGGCATAGTGTATACTCTAACTCTTTTCTTTCCTAAAGGATTTAGCATGGTGTATACTAAGTTGTTCTCTAGGAAAGTATATGAACTGTGAAAACTAACAACCACATGAGACCTAAGGCATGGTGTATACTCCCGGTTTCCCATGTTGATTAATCCAAGAACTCAGCGTGGATTACTTTTGTTACTTATGTTAAACCCAGGACTCGGTCATTCAAATTGATCTAACTAACAAGTCCATACCACATGCATATGTTGATCAGGCAGACACACATGAGGAATTCATGAAAACAGGTATTAATCAAGTTAAATACTATCATGTAATTATCGCAAAGGCGCCAATATTGAATTAAAATATAAACATGATCAGGGTTTCAATCAAGCCCTACTGAAAGGTTTAGTTACACATAGTTAAAATAAAACTAAAAAGAAAAGAAAAAGAAAGAATCGAAAACCGCTCCTAGAAGTAGCTTCCAAATTCTCCTCTTTGAAATTGTGCTCCTATCTTGCAGGGTGATTTTGGCATTGCGGTAATCCGAATTGGGAAAATTATATTTCACAATTATTTGTGTCATTTTAAGTTAGCTTTCTAATTCCACTAGAATCACCATAATCCGATATTTGAACTGAAAGTTATGACTAAAATACCGAGACATATGCAGAATCCAAATTTGAATCAAATCCGATTTTGACTCCAATTTGATGAATTCCGATTTCATCCTTTCCACATCTTCTAGGTCTTCCCAATTTTCCCTTTAAGCTTGGAACTTTTTCTAGAAACGCTTCTTTTTCTTCCATGACCTACAAAAACACAGAAAACACAAAAAGGAAATAAAATGAAACAAAATAACAAAAACTAAGAAATTAACAAATGTAAATTAAGGGCTAAAATATGAATATTTTGGCACTTATTAGTAAACCCTCACGAGACTTCACTCGTCCTCTAGGGATATCTAGGGGTTTAAAAGGCTTGCTGCATATGCTAAATGCAATCGTTTCTCCTACGAAAGCGGACTTATGTTTCTTGTTTTGAATGTGTTTTTCATTTGTTTTGCTAAGGGACTAGCAAAATGTAAGTTTGAGGGTATTTGATGAGTGCCAAATATTGTATATTTGAGCCCCTTAACTTATATTTGTTAAGCTCTTAATTTTATTGTTTTCTAATGTTTTTGTTAGTTTTAGTGTTTTAATGTGCACCAGGTCATTAACGGAAAAATGTGGTTTGAGGGTGGAAATTAGCAAAGAAGTCCATGTCAGTGCGATCGAGCGCATGGAGCTGCGATCGAGCGCACCTGCGATTGAGCCTAAGCAAGCTACGATCGAGCGCGTCTGCACTCGAGACCAAGAGGCCACGATAGAGCGCACACCACATACACCCGAGATCCCTGCGTTGCCCTAGCCCATCGCTTACTTGCCTGCGCCGTGGGATTAATGAGCGGTTGAGTGTGCTCGAGCATACTTGCGCATGACCTGGCAACACATATTTTGCTTATAAATAGGACATCTTCGCATTTTTTGTAACCTACGTTTTGGAGGTGCATTTGAGAGTAGAAACTTGAATTTATTTTTTTTATTAAATTTTTTTTTTTCATTCTTTAGCCTTCCATTCATCGTTTTATTGTTAGCTTTCGATTTATAATGCATTCTTTTAATTTTCCTTTATCTCTTATTAGCATGAGAGGCTAAATCTTCAACTAAGGTTGAAGATGAAGCCTCACCATTGATGTTTTACATGTTTAGTTTGTATTCAATCTGTCGTTTAATTTAATGCATGTTCGTTTAAATTTAATTGTGTGACAAAATTGTGATTGATTGCTGTTTATGATTCATTAAACATCCAATATTCGTTGTGTTTCGTCTGAAGGTACATCGGATGATTAGATCGAGACTAAATATCTACTATGATCAATGATACAGTGGATGATTTGATCTTGATTAAATATCCGTTGTGATTTTTTAACCGTGGATTCATCGAATGATTATACAAGATTTTGTAAAAGCAATAGGATATGCATAGAGTTTTACTAATCGTTTGACGGATGTATGAACTAAGTATGAAAATGTGTTTATTGATTTAGTGAGGCTGATTCTAAAACCTTAGTGCTTTTCTTTAATAGTTTTCAAGAAATTAGTCTAGTTTATGCTTTTGTTCGACACAATTGCTCAAACTTGGAACTAGGTTAAAGTAGAATTAGTTTAGATATTTAAATTGATTTTTGCAAAACACGACTCCCTGTGGATTCAATCTCGCACTTCCACACATTATATTGGATACGACTCATTCAGTTGCGAGTACATTAAATTTGTACACCAGTGAGTCCTTAAAGAGAATGGAAGTGGGGGCCTGCCTATTTGGCATTTTGGGAGTGGAGGTTGCCTTGTGGTTCTTTTGCTTTATTTGGACTTGTAATTATCCAAAAATACTTTCTTATATTGTTCTATGCCCTTCGGTTTATTGTAACAAATTGGGTTAATTTTTTCATTCAGTTTGCTATAGAGTTCCTTGAATTGCATTTGAGAAAATAGAATGTGCTATTAGAGGAAAGAACATTGTATTTGTTACTTTTGTTGCTAAGATTTTGCTATTAAAATGTTAAAAACTAAAATAACTTTACATTCGGGTCGTGTTGGAACATATTAGCTCCTAAATATGTCGTGTCGACCCGACTTGACACGTTTAACTAAACGGGTTACACGTTTAACTAAACGGGTTACACGTGTCATGTCGTGTTACCTGTTTATAGAGTGTGTCGTGTTCGGGTTGGGGGGTTCGATATGTTTAGCTAAATGTGTCGTGTTCGGGTTGGGCTTAATTGTACCGTGTCATAATTGGGTCGGACATAAACCCGACACTTGAACACGTTTTGTCAGCCCTACCTGTGAGGTTTCTCCTGCTTCTTGCCATGTCTTCCCTTGGGTAGACAAGAGATTTTTTATCTCCTCCCTAATATCCTGCTGCCCTGCAGTTAGAGATTTCACTCACTGCTCCAGATTGCTCATCCTTTCTTCCATCGTTTTCCTTTGCTTTCCTTGAGTAACCGAAAGAGAAATCTTGGTATGCTGAGCTTTTATTATTGGATCTGCCTATATTTATAGGGCTTGAAGATACTGTTATTCTTGGAAGGCCCTTGCCGGACAATTTTTTTTTTTTTTTTTTCAATTGGCCATTAGGGGTGGCCAAACTAACCCCGTAGCTACCCGATTTTTTTAAAAAAATTTAATTAAATATAATTTTTTAATTTTTTTTTAATTTTTTTTAATTAATTAATTATATGGAATGCGTGTCAAATCGTAATGGGTGCTGAAGTGGTGTTCCATCAAATTGTGGACGAAATTTTGATGGAGGACCGATCTCCGTTTTTAGGCAAATCATAGGGACCTCATGTGATAAAAAAAGTAAACCTTATAAGTAAAATAAATAAAAAAAAAAGAGTAGTGATTTTCATACTGCTAGTGTGGGTAAACAGTACACACGTTAACATTAAAATAATATTAAAAAATTTAATATCATTTTAATATTGGTGTGGATATTGCTCACCCACGCCAGAGGTATGAAAATCATTACTAAAAAAAAAAAATGTTAAAAAATAAAATCAAGTGAATAAGATATTTAACTCTAAAATCTAGTCCTACTACTTTCTATTGCGCGGAAACTCCGTCCTTCACTTTAGAGGATACTCCTACAATTGGATGCCATTAAGTAGGCTTTCTCTTGTAACTCCCTAAATGAGTCAGCCCCGCTTTTTTCGCAAACATTAGCTCAGGATTAAAAAAAAGACAAGCATTAGGAAAGTAATTAATTAATATATATATAAAAGTGTGGATAAAATAAGAGTCTCACATGGCATACCATCTGAATCAATTAAATAGGAGTACACGGAAGAATCAAGGCGCAGTCACCGGCTTGACAAAACTGCGTAAATTTGGAGGTACCTCAAAGCTTGACTTCTTTAGATCCGAATCTAACCAACCCTCAAACATGGAAAATTATCCTCTCCATTTTAAAATTTTCCAACTTCTTTTCTTTAGTATATTTTGAATGGTAATGCATTTACATTTTCATCATTAAAACTTTAAATTTTCAAGAGATAACTTAATGGATTAAAAATCACGCTTTATGAAGCAGAGGTCCCTAGTTCGAATCCTCCATATCCCCTCCTCCCCCTTCTTGTGTGGATATGTCAAAAAAAAAAATTAATAATAATTAAAACTCTTATACAACACTACTCTTCAAAATACATTAAATAAAGAAAATTAAGAAATTTTAAAATAGAAAAAATCATTTTTCCCTCAAAACATAGTAATCTATGTTATTATTACAAAAATATATTAATAAATTTTGTTGAAATTTTTTGTTAATTTTTCCTGTTTTTTTATAAAAAAAAAATTGCAAAGATTTTGCATAAATAATACAGAGATTTTTTTTTAAAAAATAAATAAATTCAGGAATCTTTATAAAGATATATTGTATTAATGTTATATTAATATATAAGTCTCTGAAATTTTGTTGTCATAATATATATATATATATATATATATATAGTCCAAGAGAGCTAGAGTTCAACCCATTGTCCGCGGTGGATTGGCAGGTCGCCATCGGATTTAGCCTCTTTCCCCCGCCAACTCCCTTGATTTCAGCAATTTGCTTAGACGATCCCACAAAATGGAGTAATACTAGTCTACTTGTTCCACACACAAGTTATCCTACTTACGTCATTTGGCACCATCTAAAATATGATCATCTACACTTCAAGACTCCATCACGTGTACATGGTAATTAAATAACTACCCTTACTTTTATACTTAATTACAATAAGGCATAAATTTTCTACAAAAATTAGCATCTAACAATGACATGTGTCTTTTAAGTGATTAAAAAAGAATAATGCTGTTCTTAAGAAGTAATTCAATCAGCTGAGATCACGCCTAATGAAACGGATATTACTAGTTAGAATCTTTCTCTCCTTCTTGTGTGGACATATCAAAAAAAGAAAAGAAAACGTAATGCTATATATCATTCTAAACTTTATTTGACGTTGCCCCTCGTAATATTTGGTAAATGTAATTTTTTTTTTTTTTTTGATTGGGAACCAAGCCCCATAAGCTTTGAGGTGATAAGGGATAATAATGGGGGTGATGCATAACAAAACATGTTACTAAACATATATGTACATTTTACACATTATTTTTTAAGGCTAATTTATAAGCAATTTTCTATAAACCAATCTGTAGAAAACTTATGATATTATATTAAAGATTCATTTGGTTCATGAAATAAGCATTTGAAATATTATGGTTATTCCTATTTGGTAAGAACACATTCCTAAGAACAGTTATTTCAAAGAGGAATTCTTCTAAAAACTTAAAGGAATAGTATTTATTCCAAAAGATATGTTTTCCAAACAAAACTTGTATTTATTTATTTATTTTTCAAAAAAAAGTTGAATGTGTATAATAGTCTAGGGGGATGATTGCACCACCCTCGAAAAACCCTCGGGGTCCATTGTGGTGGTCAGCCATCCACAAAATTAACGTTTATTTTTTATTTTTAGTTTGAAAGAAAATAAAAATAATATGTATTTTTTTTAATAATTTTTGGTTCAATTATAATTATAACATATGTGTTTGTCAGGTAACTAAAGAGTATGGATAATTATTTTATTACAATTTCCTTCATTTTCAACAATAAATATTTATTTTCTTTTGAGTATTAAGAAAGTTGTTATTTATTTATTTCAGCAAGAAATTAGTTAGTTGAAACTTGAAAGAAGAGAGAGGTCCCTCCATTTATACATAATAGAAAAAAGAGACAGTAAAAAGAGAAAGGAGGGATTTTTGAGGGAGAGGCGCTCCATCATTTTCACGTGGGGGAGAGTGTCGGTGGTGTAAATAGGGAACTGAAAGCCCTTTGGGTGTTAAGCTTTCCATTTCAGCTTCCAGAACCACAGAAACAGTTACTCGCTCTCCCATACCAAATCCTTGTTAACCTAAATCAGGTGAGAGGGAGGGAGAGAGAGACAATGGGGGTGGACTTGAGGCAAGTGGTGGCGGGGATACTCACGCTCACCATGTTCGTCATGCTCGGGAACATGATCAAGCGTGACCATTTTGATTCTGCCGGAGTAACCTCTCTCTCTCTCTCTCTCTCTCTCTCTCTCTGATCCAATCCTATTTCATTGTATTTTTCATTATATACTTTTACTTTCTCTACATCTGATCTGTTTCACATTTCACTTCAAAGCATATATTCCTGTTGCATTTTTTTTCTTCTTGGGATATGTGTTGTATGTGAATCTTGACAGAATTATTTGCACCATCTCTGTTTGTTTGGTGGAAAAAATAGAGAAGAGAATGCAAATAAAAGAAAATTGAAGTTTTCAGATTTGTACTTGTATAATTTGATTAAATTTTTCGTATCATTTCAAGATTTTTCGTTTTCTTAAATTTATTTAGCTATAAGAGCAATAATTTATTTTTCCTTCCTTTTGAATTTTATCGATCTGCATTTTTGCCGTCGCCAAGAGTTGCAAGCTCTAGATGAATTCACGTAAAATTTAATTAAATTTTCTTTGTTTTCTCACAATGAATGACCCATTTTCTCTTAAAGGAAAAACTTCCAGGCGGCGCAAGCAATGTTAATTTAGATGGTGGTGAACTTGGGGAGCAGGGCCTTGTTTCTCTTTCGAAAAGGAGTGGGGGGCTTTGGAAGGAGGACGGCCAACAACTAAAACCGTGTTGGGATAAGCCGGCTCTGGGTAACGTTTGATTTACTACTTAGAAAGCGACCTATAATTCCATATTTATATGGGACATTAACGAAAATTTTCCTCCGCTGCTTTGTTTTGCAGACGATGTAGAGCCCACAGACGGTTTTGTCACTTTCTCATTAACTAATGGCCCTGAGTACCATGTCTCACAGGTAGCCTAATTAACATTTCTGATTAATTGACTTAGTTCTTGCACTGTAACGTTGGATGTATAATTTAGTTGAGTGGTTTTGTCTGACAGCCAAACAATTTCTTTTTAATAATGTTGTTTGTCTAGATGTTGTCTTTTATTTAACTAGAAAATCAATGGAGAAACATAGTGTATTTTCATATAGCATACTTTATAAGTGCAAAAATTTATTTGTAGTGGTAGTTATAAATAACTATATAGATGTCCGTAATTATGCTACTGCCATTTCATTTGTGTTTGTGAAGTACATATGAGAAATGTGGTGTCTTAATGAGGTTATCTTGTGTGCAAGACAAAAGACCCATTCTTTAGTTTTCCATGGTGAGCTCAGTAACTAAAATCAGCCTGAGCTGATGAACTAGTTGGTTGTGTACATAGAAACAGGCTCTACATCTTAATCTTCAATTCATAACATCAAAGAAGTGCCTGTCATTTCTTTATGATATTTGTCTTCTGATTTGTTTAATTAAGCTTAAACTTCTCACACTTTTAATAAAATTTTTTGATTACTTATAAACAAAAAATTAAACTTAAACTTCTTTCTCTTCTTATTCTCCCATATTATGATTCTCCAACAAGTCAGATTATCAATCCAAGTTTGCAACTTCATAGATTCCAAGATTTATTTTGCGACTCAAGTGCAACATCATATTTCATCAAGTCTTATATGGTTTTTTGAAGGTCAAATACTTAAGATTCCACAGTTAAGAAAAATTGTTAATCTGGGTTATTGCTTCATTAAGTGATGGTTAGGAGTTATTATGTATCTTGCATTTATTTTCTTTGAGTCCAAGTTAGCCTTTTATTGGATTTTATTAGATCGTTAGTTTACCAGTCAAATACTAGGACCTTTATGTAAGAGTTTATATAAATAAGCTTCATTGTATTATCATAATTTAGATGTACTCAAAAGAATTTAGATGTTTTCAACAAATTCAGATGTTTGATTAGTGGAATGCTTGAGTGATTTGAATTTTGAGACAGGAGTGCGTAGATGGTTCTTCCCTTATTTCTTAATTTTTTTTGGCCACACCATTACCATACACATCACTGTTCATGCAGCCCCTGAATAGCTACAAAATTCCTTCTTTTTTTTCCTCATTGCAACCCTAAATCAACCCCCTTTCCCTTTCCTTATCAAAACCACAAAAGCCTATATATTGTTCCTAGCTATTATCCACCAAATAAAAAATACGCCAACAACAAACATCGTATTGTTATCAAAGTGAAAGATAACCCATCTTTTCGCCATTCTAGTTCAGATGGCTAATGTCACTTGCAAACAAATCCCAGATCTGGAAGTTGATATCTCGAATGATACAATGCACTTGAATGAGTAGCTCTACTTAAAGCTCAAGTTGTATGCTACAAGTTGAAATTTATTTGCATCTTAAAGAGCTCAGTATTTTTTTCCCATACATCTTTTACTCCTATTGTGCCTAATGAGACAAATACTAAAACTTGTGATGTACAGCTGACTTTTCCATCATTGGCTTCTCTCTGCTTTGGACTCACAATAATTTAGAATTCCGGCATGAATGAAGGTTTAAAAATCAGCGACTTTTTGTCCAAGTTCATACCCAATGCTCCAATTGCTTTTGGAGCCAACTTTTCTTCTATTTCTCATTAACGCAAACTCCTTGATGTCAATGCTGAAGAGTTTGAGACCAAAATTGTAGCTATAAAAGATGAGAACAAAGATGATGATTATAATGTTGAGGTGAAGGATGTGAAAGCCAAGTGAGAAAATTTTGGATGGTTGGTGGCCCTAGGAAAGATCCTTACTATGGACAATCTCCGAAAGTGGCACATAATTGTGGTTGATTGGTGTTGTTTACGTAAAAAGAATGGGGAGACCGTGGGTGGTCTTCTACTTCATTGTGAGGTTGCTGGTGCCATTTGGAATGTTTTCTCAGTTGATTTGGGTTATCTTGGGTCTTGCCTAGACGAATAGTCGATTTGTATGCTTGTTGGTTGACTACTGGTAACACTTGGAGTGTTGCTTTGTAGAAGATGGTGGCTTCGTGCATTTTGTGGTGTCTATAGAAGGAAATGAATGATAGAAGTTTCGAGGACCGTGAAAGGGCTTTAGAGGATATTAAATCTTTATTTTCAACACTTTTTATCTTTGGACAATTTTTTTTGTTTCTCATTTGGTGATTAGTTATAATGATTTTCTTGTTTTTTTTGCCCTTGCTAGTTAGGTGGCTTCTCTTGTATACTTCTTGTGTACCTAGGGATGCCTTACGCTTTTAATGATATTTCGATAGCTGTTTAGTAATATAAACCTTAAGATATCCTTTTTGATTCTATTAACATGTTGATCAATGTTATGATCTTCTGAGAAAAAATCTTAGTTGTTTCATCTGCATTTGCATTCAGAAGTATGTTTCCAAACTATTAGGGCTTACCTTCTATTATAACATGGAGTATGTTTCCCAAGCAGTTTTATTAATAATCTCTTTTGTCATTAACTTCTTATTTTAAATCAGTTGTCTGCACCCCTTGTTTTGCTTTTTTATTTTAAATCAGTTGTCTACACCGGAGTAGTTATAAAAAAAATATTTTTTCCTTTATAATTTTCCTTATTTGTTCCCTGGTATTTGCCTTCCTCAGATCGTTGATGCTGTTGTAGTGGCAAGATATCTTGGAGCAACTCTTGTCCTTCCTGACATTAGAGGAAGCAAACCAGGTGACGAGAGGTTAGTGCTCTCCACTGCCCTAAAAGAACCAGTTTTCCTATTAGTTCTTCTAGTTATATGAAGATGGAGTATTTCTTTCATTGTTCTATTGTTGTCAGAGTTCTTGTGTTTTTTTTTTTTTTTTTTTTCCTAAACAATATTAATGAGCTGCTTAAAAAAAATATGGTAGAGTTTGAGAAAAGGTTTCATGGCACTGAGCTATATCACTCCACAAGAAAAGATATAAAATACTTATCTCCTTGGTGAGTCATAGTGGGGTTCCTTCCCCAGTAGTTTAATCCTGGGAAAGAATCTTCTGATTTTGTTCCTTTTAGTATCTTTCCATTTTGGGGACAGGGAAAAGAAAGACGTTGGGACATTGAATATATGGTATAAATAAACAAAACTAAGATTTTCATGTTAATGATTGAGCCCTTTTACAACCCATTTTTGTTTGTGGTGATAGATTGGTAATTCAATTTTATGACTTTATGTTTCATGTTATAATTCTTTATGGGTTTTCATATTATTCGGTTTGTGTTGTTATCTATAAATTGGTTCGTGGCAGGTAACAGTAATGCTAAAGTGAGTGGTGGTATGATAAGATGGTTAGAAACAAAAACTTCCCGCTTTAGCAAACGCACCCACCTACGAGAGAATTTCGTGGGTAGATGAAGACAAGCACCCACCATGAAAGAAGAGTCTTGCCAATTTGAATTCACTTAATCACTAATGCCCGCTTTTAGTTGAGTTTGTTGTTTTAACATCTGTTCCCCTCCTAAACAATAAGTGTGTAAAACTTCTATATCAGGTTGGTTTTACCTCAGGCTGGGTGGTGTTGAGGCCAGACTCAGCCAAACTCATGTTTGGTACTGAGAACTTGTCCAAGCTTGGATCAGCCTCGGCTCACATATGGATGAACTTTTGTGTTAGGTCTGCCAAATGTATTATTTTAGCCATGTGACACACTGGATCATATGAACTATGAAGGCATCGTATTGGTATGTGTCAAGTCTCACATTGAGTGTGTACTAGGTGGAATTGAGCTATATAAGTAATTATAATGGAGCTCCAATTTTGAACTTTTTTGATTTTGTATCCTTCATGTGTACTAGAGTTATGCCATTTTTAATGAAATGCATTAGTTATAAAAAAAAAATGACCCCCCGACACACACACACAACTACTCTCGCCCTCTTTTTCTCATCAGTGTGTGTAGACGCGTCCAAACGCTCCTTAGTGGTATGTTGGTTTCTCTTTGGCAATGGCAATAGCTTAGTTTTTATTTCTGGTTTTGTGCAATGGGTTTTTCTAGTCGGCTTTATGTTGAAGCTAAGTCTTTCGAGTTTTCAAAAGAAGTAGGGGTTGTTGGTCTTTCTATTAGCTTAAGCTTTTTGGACAACTGATAATTTAACATGGTATCAAAGCCAAATATTACAACTTCGAACCTTGACTTCATTATTTGTCCTCATTTAAATTAAAATATTCTACGTGTTGGGCCTCACCTATTAAAATGGAGTTTGAGCCCACACGTGAGGAAGAGTTAAAGTGTTGATTAAATGATTAAATTTAATTCTTCCTATCATCTTAAGCTTTTGAGACGACTGATAATTTAACACATCCCATGCACTTGAAATCCAATGGAAGAAAACCAAGAATGGACTCCATGTAGTGCACACATCACAAATTTGCAGAACTAAACACAAGCTTAATGCGATACAAGCAATAGCATACCTTTGCTTATGTAAATCCAAAACCAGATTTTTGTACTCTTGAAACTCCTTTGATCTTCTCAATGACTATGAAAGGCCAAGAGTGTGGGCTCTCTACACAAGAATTCTCAAAGGTAGCCATGTAGCACTTGGGAGAAAACTTGGAGACAGTTTCTCCTTTCTCTCCACCTAGCTGTGCATGCGGCCTTGGAGTTTTTACTCATGTTTCGGCCAACCCCTATTGGGGTACACTTATAGCTTGACGAGGGACCCTAGTGAAAAATAAAACCTAGTTTCAAAGTTACCATTAATTATAACTTACTATAAATTGTAATTGCACTCTAGGATTTATTGAATTATACAAGAGCTCCCTGACTTCTTATAATTGCATATGGCCACTCTATGATACATAGTGAAATAGAGTTGCAATAAATTACTGTCACTTTATTTTCACTAACTCTTTATTTCTTGAATTCCTGATTTAATCTCTTGATTATTGTTATTCTCTTAGAATCCAATTCTATTGAGTATATTTATTTTAGTAACTTCCCATTAATCCATCTCAAGGGGATGTTTCGTATCTCACAAAGAGATTGTTGATTCCATCTTTAATATTTCTTTTTTTTTTTTTAAATGTATCTCTTGTATACTTCTTGTGTACTTGGGTTGGCGCCTTTGCACTTTTAATGAATCATGATTATTAATAAATAATAGTTAGTTAGGCTGATGATTTTGTACTAATGGCATCCTTTTTTTAAAGTGTTTTAAAAATAAGATTTGGAGAGTAACTTACTAGTTTATTTTTATTTTTATTTTTATTTTTTCAGGAGCTTTGAAGATGTTTATGATGTTGAGAAGTTTGTAAAAAGCTTGGATGGGGTGGTGAGAGTGGTAAAAGAGCAGCCGGCTGAGATATCAACGCGAAATCTTGCTGTTGTGAAAGTCCCTAATCGGGTAACGGAAGACTACATTGTGGAACATGTCAAACCAATTTATAAGCATAAGGGCAACATACGGCTGGCTACTTATTTCCCTTCAGTGAACATGAGAAAATCAGCAAAAAACGGTTATGATTCAGTTGCATGTTTGGCAGTGTTTGGAACTTTGCAGTTGCAACCTAAGATTCAGGAAGTTGTTGACTCAATGGTCGAGCGTTTAAGAACTTTAAGCCGAAAGTCAGATGGCCAATTTATAGCCGTAGACTTGAGGGTTGATATGTTGGAGAAGAAGGGTTGCCTTGAAAATGGTGAAGCTGGAACAAGAAGTTGTTATAATGCACAAGAGATTGCTGTTTTTCTGAGGAAGATCGGATTTGACAAGGATACCCCAGTCTATTTGACTGAATCAAGGTGGGGAAGCAGCCTTGATGCTCTAAAGGATCACTTCCCTAAAACTTATACAAAGGTGAGGTATCTCTTTATTCTGCCTTGAGTCCTTGTGCTTGTTTGTTCACTTCAATTTTTGGTAACTGCTTGAACCAAATCATTGTTTATAATATATGAATGCCCATCCTTCTTCCAAGAGGCGCCAATATTATTGATATCATCATAGTCCTAAATTTCAACTTCTTCACCTCTGGAAATTATTGCAGGAAAGCATAATACCTGCAGATAAAAAGGCGAAGTTCTTGGATTCTGAAGGTTCTGAATATGAAAAGGTTATCGACTTCTATATATGTTCTCAGAGTGATGTTTTTGTACCAGCCATCTCTGGCCTTTTCTATTCCAATGTGGCTGGTAAGAGAATCGCTGCTGGTAGGACTCAAATACTTGTTCCAGCCAATATTCCAGAATCCTCTGCTTCTGCCTCAGATTTCATCACGCATTACGTTTCCAAGAAGAATCACTTGGCCTATTCATGTTTCTGCTAGTTTCATTCAAAGAAGGTATTGCTTGCTTTACGATTTACCTTAATCAAAGAAAGCTCTGCGACGGGTCAAGTATATTATTCAATACGTAATATGGGGTTGGAAGTACCCTAAACAGAAGCTTTATTTGGGTGATTTCTTAAATGTTTTTTCAATAGGCAGGAAGTTTCCAAGCTGTCCTAGTTTATATGTTGTATTATATATGTTCACAAACCTTTCCCTATTTCTTCTATCCTTTGTAACATTTGAATCCAAGTTTTTTCATATTTGTTGAATGAAAGGATTGATTGTAGTAATTGAAGATGCTCTTTCTTCTTGACATCTTTTGTTCGAGATTCATTACAAGATATACGCTTCATTTATGAATTCTACAAGGCGTTTTGGATTTATTTTATTTTATTTTTATTTTTTATTAAAATAAACTTTTTAAAGAGCCTACGGTTGAAGAAAAGTGAAATTTATGAATTATGAGGAAGGGTAATATGAAAATTTGCATAATCAATGTTTCTTGTTTCTCTAAGCATATTGCTCGATGGCTGAATCACAGGCCTCTCACCACCATTTTCCTCCAGATCTGCAAGCAATGCTCACAATCCATTTCTTCCTTCATGTCTGCGTTCATCCATGCCAAATTTGCACAACCAATATTCAGAACCTCTCACTCTCATCATATCTTAACTCACCCACTTCAAATAATTTGCTTAAGCCATGGTTTACACTCTCCTCCCCAAGAGGCCTGTTTGAACTGGCAACTCTTTCACCAATTTGTGAACCGAGTTTCCTCCAAAACCCATCTTTGCCTTTGAAATACACTTCAAACATGTCAAACCAACAATCTTTGGTCGTCTAATACTTGTTTAACAATCTATCAGCTCACAGGTATGTTAGTTTTGGAACTACCAAGACAAAAAGTAGAGTCTTTCAAGAGCCATGGGTTTAGAGATTTCTGTATGTGCTTGTGTATAATCTAGGAAAACCCTTTTGCCCAAAATGGAATCCCTCTCCTCTAAAAGCACTCCAGGCCCTCACATTCCTGATCTCCCAATACAAGCTGGCATTTTCAATCGATGGCATTGGTCGTGGTGGCTTCTCCAAGTTCATCCATGCGTCCTCCCGAAAATGCAGGTTAGCAAAGAGAGTGATCTATGTTAGTTTATAGAAATTGGCCTTATTCAGTGTGTTAAAATTAGTCATAATATTCTTTTCATATCACAAGAGTTTAGTGTGAAAAATGTGAATTTCTTAGGGTTTTGGGTGATTTTGTCACGAAGCTGTCATATAGCCGTTATGACGAATCATGTATGGATGTGTGCTCTAGTCTCATTATGCTTTCATCATGAAAACGTCAGGAATCAGTCATAACGACCCAAGTTTGGAAGATTGCTCATCTTTTGGGTTGGTTTCGTCAGAAAGTCGTGATGAACTCGTCATGATAAACTAGTCATGATGTAGTAGTAGGTCAAGGAAGGCTTCTGAACTCCTTGGGAGGTTTTTTCAGGAAGCCGTAATGAACTCGGCATGAAGAAGTAAGTAAAGAAGGGCTTTGGAATTCTTTGTGAAGTTTTGTTAGAAAGTGGTCATAAACTCTCGTCATGACGAAGAAAGTAATGGAAAACCTTAGAAAACTCTCAAGTTGGTTTCGCCATTACGACGTCATAATCACGTCATGACGAAAATACTTGGTCCTGACAAATATCAAAGAGTTACCGATGAAACCCTAGCATTTCTTTATGGCTATGCGTAATTGCCGTCATGACAATAACTTAAAGATCATTTCTGCATGAAGCTGTTATGAAGACTTCTCGCAATCTGCACTAAATCTGAAGGTTTTTTTTTTAATGAATTTTAGAGTTCTTCCTTCTTTGTTTCCAAGAGAGGATGTACTAAGCTGCAAGTTTCCATTCTCTTGAAATGTTGTTGTTGTTGTTGATCTAGCCACATCTACCTTCATCCACCAAAGACCCTACGAAAGAGTGGTGAGAAAATGCACTATATGAAGATTGGCGAGGTCAAAGACAAGCTAGAAGATTGATGTCTAAGGATTTGCATCGGGTTGTAAATTAATTTCATCGTCTGTAATCTAGATCTTTATTATAATAATATCTTGGGTTTGGTTGTTCCGGAGTAGTTTTTTCCTCTTTGTTACAAAAACACTTGTGCAAGGATTGTGATGTTTTTCATTAAATATTGCTTTTTTAATTTCTTCATATTTATTGTTGTATACTTGCTTTGAGGGTTTGAACTCGGTTCAGTGTTCTAATTGTTATCAAAGCTTTGTTCACCCGCATTTGTTGAAATATTTTCAAAATTAATATTTATAGATATTATTTTGTGTCTTGGAAATGTTTTAAAATAAAAGGTTTTAAAGAACATTAAACGAAGAGAATCTCGCATTGGAAAGAGATAAAGTGAAGTTGACATTTATAAGGCCCAACAAACTTTAAGCTATTAGAAATGCTTTAGGTGCATACACACTAGTGCATACTCTAGTACGGTGCGAAGCATCGAACGCACACGCGTGGCGTGGGTTGTAGGGCACTAATGACACATGGATGGCGCACTTGGCATTGGAGTTACTGGGCCCTATTTAAAGTTAGGGATAAATGCAAAATTGGTTATTGTGGTTAGCCAAAATTACAAATCACTCTATATGGTATAAAAAATAATCTATAGGTCCCTATAGTTGGTCTAAATTATAAATCACTCATGTGGTATAAAAATAATTTATTGGTCCTCAAGTTATGTTAAAATAACAATTTACTCCTTAAAATCAATTTATGTTAAGTAACTTAACAAAATTTGTCACTTTGCTATGTCATATCCATTGTCCAATAAAAATGCGACACGTGTCATTATTAATTTCAAACTTTAAAAAATGACAATTAGGATTTTTCACATTATTTTACGATGCATGCCAGATAAGATTACACATTAGCCCTCACTACACATCATACGACTATAGTAAACGAATATAATCTCTTATACCCTAAAACTTTAACACGTACATAACCCTCTCTCATCTTCATATTTGTCGGTTGCTTCACAAAATGTGAGCTTCAAATTCTCGCAAAATGCTTTCAAATTGTGCCGAAGAAGATGAAAATGAGAGAGGGTTACACACAGACTAAAATTTTGGGGATAGAAAAGATTAGATTAATTTACTATAGTAATATGACGTGACAAAGTAATAGGTTTTTACTTGATGGAAATTGATTTTAGGGAGTAAACAGTTATTTTGGCCTAGCCTGAGGACGTATAAGTTATTTTTTATATCATAGGGAGTGATTTATAATTTATGTCAACTATAGGGATCTATAAATTATTTGTTATATCACACGGAGTTATTTGTAATTTAGGCCAACTACATGTACCAATTTTATATTTATCCCTTAAAGTTAATTGTAAAATCAAATTAACTTTGATCTAACCGTTGAAATTAAATAATTAAGATCCAATGGTTATTATTAAATAATGTGAATTTGTATATAAGGCCCTTGGGTAAGTACTCCAAATTTTTTAAATCCTTATTATTATTTTTTTTATAATTTTAAACAATTTACTCTCTAGGTCAATCGAAATCACAATAAAATTCCTGCTATCAAAATTTTTTAACATCCGTTAGTTTTTTTTTCAAAATACACAGTTTTACCACATTAAAATATTAATTTTTTAATTTAATTTTAAAATTTAAATCTAAAAAAAAAAAAAAAGAATACAAGGGTGGCCAGCTACCCCANTTTTATTGTGATTTCAATTGACCCAATGAGTAAATTGTCAAACAAAAAAAAAAACTTAAGTATTTAAAAAATTTGTAGTGCTTACCCAAGGGCGTTATATATAAATTCCCTTAAATAATTATTTAATCTAACGGTAAAAAAAAAAAGGTATCAGTTGGATAAGCAGTTTAATAGCAATTTTTGACGGTTAAATTAGCAGTCTTCTTTGTACTTAGAAATATTATTAGAATCTTTGTCTCTTGATTGAATAGAAAAATCTAAGGGTATTTTGGGTTTAATTTAGTTTGTACAGAATGCAATTAAACGACAGAAGTTTTGTGGGCTCCATTGTATCTCGGAGAAATATTTATTGTTACCCTTTTGCATACCATATCTAGTGAGGATAAATATTTTTTAAGGAAAGTAATCGATTTTCTATATTCTCCTGTTGTCTTAAGGTTGAAGATAATTATGAGAAATGTGTTACGGGCTTAATTTCTCAACCACTGTAACGGGATAAATAAGGGTAGTTCGAGGAACTCTAATGCCTTCCAAATCAACTTAAGGCTGAATAATATTAATCTTTGCTTAATTTCATTAATAAACTTGGTCTCTTTAAATAGAGAATTACAAAACATAATAGATATAAAAGACTAATAGAAATAAACTACTTCTAATGATAATGATAATATATAATTTCTAATATTTAAATTATAAATCTAATTATATAAAAAATAACTTATTATCACCGAGTATTTTAATCCTAAAATACCTCTATTACTAGACTAGTAACAAAATGGTAGAAAGAGGAGCAAGTAGAACTGTTAGAATATTTTATATATTATTCTCTAGGTTTACTGTCTTTCCTATTAGAGTTTATTTCTTACCTTAATTAGTCTATGATTTCTTGTCTGTCACTCTTAACCTTTCTATATAATGAGGTATATGTAATCATCTATAACATATATCAAATAGAAGAAATGTAGTCCTTACATTTCCTTCCGCTCTCTCTTCTCCCTCTCATTCTTCCATTCTTATATTCCGCATATTTATTATTTCAACATGGTATCAGAGCCACTTTCTTGTGGACTCAAATTTTTTTTTTTTTTTGTTTACTGTTCAATTTATCTCATATTTCTTTTTCCTGAGAAAAAAAAAATTTAGCCAGTCTCCATCAACGCTGCTACACTGCACCAGCACACATCTGCTGGAATCACCAAGCCTCCTCACCATCACTGTAGCCGTGCCGCTCTCTGCCAGCATCGCAGCACTGGCTCCGGCACCATGAACCTCCTTGCCGCCCCTACACGCCACGGCCAGCCAGTTTGCCGACCGTCATCCCCACCACCGCCAGCCCTCATCTCCAGCTTCCACGCCGTCCATCTCTGTCAATGCTGAGAACCTGCCGTCTGTGCCTGTGTCCTTTCCTCCAGCCATCCATGGCCCCTCTCAAGCAACGTTTGTCCTTGTTTCTGTCGCTTCCTTCACTGCACCAAGTCGTGTCGGCTCCGGTGGTGTAACCAGATCTCGGCGGAGGTAGAGCATCGGTCGTTCTCGCCGGAGGAGGACCAAATCATCGTCAAGGCCCACGCCAAGTACGGCAACAAGTGGGCCACCATCGCTAGGCTCCTCAACAGCCGTACCGACACCAGCTCCGTCCTGCTCCTCACAGCCAACACCGGCTCCGTCTTGCTCCTGACAGTCAACACCGGCTTCAGGCAAGCCACCACGGCTCCAGTTTTATTCGGTCCTCGCCGTTGCCGTCACATAAGTCCTACCACCACCGGCTCCACACAAATCCACGCGCCAGTCAGGTTCAGTGCGCTGATCTGATAACCACCCAATTGAGCTTATTTTTCTTTTTATGTTTTGGCCCGTTGTTGGCCCTTTTGAAGAAGAAGAAGCGGTCTGCGAGACCACATCACACGCGCCACGCGCCGGTCAGATTCGGTGTGTCAATCTGATAACCGCCCAAGTGGGCTCATTTTTTATTTTTGTGTTTTGGCCCTAGTCGGCCTAGGCCCATTGTCGGCCCTTTTGAAGAAGAAGAAGCGGTCTGAGATACCACATCACACGCGCCACGGGTCAGTCAGGTTCAGTGTGCCAATCTGATAACCGCCCAAGTGGGCTCATTTTTCTTTTTATTTTTGGCCCAAGTCGGCCCTGGCCCATTGTCGGCTCTTTTAAAGTTTGGCTCATTGTCAGCCCTAGCCTGTTGTCGGCCCATTTTGGAGTTTGGCCCGTTATCGGCCCCTTTGAATCTGCATTCACTAACCACTTGCCGCCCATCGTTGGCCGCCCGCCAGCCTCTATCTTCTCCGGCAACCTCCACCATCTACGGACCGTTCTCCACCTCCACCACCGCCGTCATCATAGTTTCAGATTCCAAACTCAAGGTTGCAGAATATTCCACCTTGAGTTTAAGGGGGGATGTTAAAATATTTTATATATTATTCTCTAGGTTTACTGTCTTTTTTATTAGAGTTTATTTCCTACCTTAATTAGTCTAGGGTTTCTTGTCTGTCACTCTTAACCTTTCTATATAATGAGGTCTATGTAATCATCTATAACATATATCAAATAGAAGAAATATAGTCCTTACATTTCCTTCCGCTCTCTCTTCTCCCTCTCATTCTTCAATTCTTATATTCCGCATATTTATTATTTCAACAAGAACAATTGAATCTGAGTGCCATTTTCAATTGTGCCATTTTATTATTTTCATAATTTTCTTCTTCAAGATCGTAACCTTTATCATGCTAAATTTCCAAAAATGTCAATCCTCTCCATCCTGGCACTGTCCTTTGTTTGGCATCATCCAATTTTATTCTACCTTCATTCCCTCTAGTAACAAAATAGTGTCCACAACTTTATTTGGTGAACCCATCTGATTCAGTAACTCATCACGTTGCTATTAAGTCAAGGCTTTTATTTTATGAAGATTCTGACTTCAAATATTTCATGAGGTCTCAGCTTAATTGCAGCATTTCATACCATCTACTTCAATTGCTTTCTCATGTGCAAGGTTAAGGATGCTCCACAAACAATTGCAAGAGTGATTATGGTCATACACGGAGAAATCGAGATAGGCAATATCAAGAAATATCGATTATATACATGAAAACAAGAAACTTCACCAACCAGCCGTCTTAGCTCAGTGGTAGAGCGCGTGGCTTTTAACCACGTGGTCGTGGGTTCGATCCCCACAGACGGCGCCTCATGTAATCTTTAGTTGTGTTTTTTTTTTTTTTCCTTTCCTTTTTATTTTATATATATATTTTTTTTTACCCTCTAATTTATATATATATATATATATATATATGAAATAGCAACCAAGAATACCTAAATAAGATAATGGTGCCTGGCATATTTATCTTATAATATTGAAATTTGATTTATATGTGCATGTATTTTTATTTTTATTTTTATTTTTTTTGTTTCCTTTCCTTTTTATTTTATTTTATGTTTTATGTTTTTTTGTTTTTATCCTCTGATTTTATATATATATATGAAAGAGCAACCAAGAATACCTAAATAAATTAATGGTGCCTGGTATATTTATTTTATAATATTGAAATTTGATTTATATGTGCAATTTTTTAACAATAGTTTATTACAATTGTGACAGTTTTTGTTTTCCTTAAAGCTCAGTTTCATGAGGCTTGATCTCTAGCCGATTGAACTACATTATAAAATAAATAGAACAATCTGATTATTCAGAATAACATGACAAGCTCAAGTAGGATAATACAAAATTTAATTTACCATTTAGTATGAATATATTAACATATGATATATATACCACACACAATTTTTTTAAAAATAATTAAACTATTAATAAGTGAGGAAAGGGTTACAAGGGAGGGTCAAACCCACTCCTGATCCGAATGGAAAATAGAATGGGTGACAAATTGGGAATGCTTCCAAAAACAAAGTTGGAAGTTGCCCATCTAGCTAAATAGTGTTGCATAGGAACAAAGAGGACTTGGAGACATTTAACTTCTGTCCATACCAAACAGAATATGTAGATAGACACTTCAAGATGGAATTGGCCTTTCTCTCAGTAACTTTAGAAAAAATCATAATATCATTTGCAAAAAGAAGGTGAGAAATAGAAGGACTATTTCTAGAAATTTTGATACTTTGCAAATTACCTAGCTATTCTTCTTTGAGAAGAAGTCTTGAGAGAACTGCAGAGCCTAAGATAAAAAGAAAAAGAGATAAGAGATCTCCTTGTCTTAGGCCACGGGAAGGTTGAAAGAAGCCAGAAGGGGAACCATCCAGCAAAATGGAGAAAGAAGAAGTAGAGATGCATTAATAGCTTCATAATCTCCAATAAGAAACCCCATTCTATAGAGTCAAAAGCTTTTTCCATATCCAATTTAACAGCCATAAGACCCCTTCTACCCTGCTTATACTTCATAGAATGGAAAATATCATGAGGCAAAACAGTATTATCATTGATAGATCTACCCTTTAAAAAGGCTGATTGCATGGGAAAGATCAACTTTTGCAGAATTGGCTTAAATATGGTGGATAAGATCTTGGAGATGATCTTGTAATTAAAGTTAGTTAGACCAATAGGCCTAAAATGATTAACCTGAAAAGGATTGTCCACTTTTGTAATAAAGGCTATATTAGTGTGATTGAAGTCTCTTAACATAAAACCACCTTGGAAGAAAGACTGAACATGATCAACCACATTATGCTTCACAATGTTCCAATCGGTTTTGTAAAACAAACCAGTCATACCATTAGGGCCAGGAGTTTGTTGAGACTTAGGTTGGATATAGCATTAAAAATCTCAGCTTTATCAGGTATAAGGCATAAGGTGGAGTTCTCCTCTACTGAAATTGTCTCTTCAAAAAGATCTTTTAGAGAATCATCTAAATTAGGACCACTAGAAGAGAACAAATTGGAAAAATGATTCACCAAGTGGTTACCAATGGCATCTCTAATAGTCAGAATAGAACCACCTTCAATATTAAGAAAGGAAATGGAATTGTACCTTCTTCTACAAGAAGTAGCTGTATTAAATGTTTTTGGGAAAATTACATTTTACCCCCCATGAACTATCCACCCATTTGTACTTTTACCTCCAAAGTTTTAAATATGATACTTAACCCCCCCAAACTTTCAAATTGTGGCAATTCGACCACTTTGACCTTTTTTTTTTTTCCCAAAATGCCCATATCAAATATTTTATTTAAAAAAAATTCAAAAAAAAAAAAAAAAAAAACCAAAAAACCAAAAAAAAGAAAGAAAAAGAAAAAAGAAATATGCTAGGCTGGCCGAACTATCCAGGTCAATACAGGTAAGCCAAAGCTCTATGGATTTCTATTTCTGCAACATTTCTTCTCTCAATAATTGCTCCTGCAAGGTTGCTTGAAGAGATTTCTCCTTAGCTACATTTACCAAAGAGTGAGGGCAACTTTGGATAAAATCAATCTCACAAAATAACTTCTTGATCTGATATTGAATGTTACCAAAGTGATTTTTGGTTCCACCATTTCATAGCACATTTTGTACTTTTCCATTTCCTGGACAGAGAGAAAGCATGAGAACTTCTAGAGTCTCTCAAATTAGGTAACTAAGCCCTTGCATCCACTTCATGGCTGGAACTATCCCTTCTCAAAAAAGCTTCAAATCTGAAAGGCCTGGAGAGATTCTGATAGGAAGCCTTTAGAGACAAAGGATAATGATCAGAGTTGGTAGCAAAAAGATGATTTATCAAGGAATTTGGGTAAAGGAGAACCCAATCACGGTTGACCAAACCCTTGCTTAATCTTTCTCTGATATTGCCAATACTATGTCTGTGATTATTCTAAGTAAATCTGTTTCCATTGAAACCCAGATCAATAAGACCATTGGAGTGAACAAAATCCTCAAAGCTACAGTGAAATTGAGATTCATAAGCACACCCACCACTCTTCTCCGAAGCAGCAAGAATGGAATTAAAATTCCCAAGTAAAAGCCAAGAACCTGGAAAGGAGTTGCCAATTCCAGATAGATGCTCCCCAAAAGCAGGCTATAAAAGATGCTGATGAGGAGCATACACAAAAGAAAACATCCAAGGCTGATGGGGAGAATCAGAGTAAACCAGACATGTGATCTGATGAGCGTCTTGTTTAATAGGCTCTAGGTCCACCTCATTTTTCCAAGCTAAAAAAGATCCCTATTCAGACCAACAAGGGGAATTTGAACACAAGAAGAGAAACCAATTTTTTTTTCAAAACCAAACAAATTTTGGTTGGTTGGATTTTGGTTTCAGACAAAAAGATAATAGCAGGCTTGTGCAGTCTGTTTAGGGCTTGACGAGCACGGATTGTCGGGGCACGAGCAGGACCTCGACAATTCCAGGCCAAGACCTTTATAAAGAAGGGGTTGGATGAGGAAGGCCCGCCTCCTCAACCATAATGGGTTCAAGAACACAATCTCCTTCCAAATTTGAAAAATCACGAGAAAGCAGAGGGGAAAGGATTGGGTTCCTTAAGCAACTGGGTAAGTAGCAAGTTTATCAACAAAGTCAAGGCAAGGGAGTCGTGTGTAAAAAGGGGATCCAAGAGGAAAAAACCAGATCGGAAGGATAGAGAAAATTCAGAGATTGGGCGTGAAGAAGAAAAGGGAACTAAAAGAAACAAGACTAGAAAAAATCTAAGCTGAAGCAAAGGTAGAGGAAACCTTACATGGAGGTGGGTAAGCCTCACGAGAAGGCAGATAAACCTCACAAGGAGGTGGGTGGATCTCCCGGAGTCGGGGCGTTGGGTATTATGTCACCCTTATATAGCGAGTGAGATACATTTATCTTCAGTGAATAATTTACACTATATCTCAATCGGTTCATTGAGTTTACCAGAACGCCATGATACAATATATATTCCAGCTAAATTATGCTTTGGACTCCATGAATTCCATTACACCATAGAGCAAAAGGTTAAAAAAAATAATAATCTATTTCTTGCTTTCAAATTAATATAAATAATTTCTTAATTCTATATCATGCATTCTAGAATAGAAGTATGAGGTTCAGCATGGCAGGTCTACAGGCCCATCCAATGACCTATGAGGCCTACATGCCATATAACACTCTCACTGGCCTACACAAGTAGCCCAAGGAAATGAGGGACTACTTGAAGGAAAAGTATAGTACTTCACACGTCTAGGAGGGAAATGCCTTATCAGGCAACCATCCTCTATGGAAAGAAACATATGTGCCCACTTAGGAATTACAATTCACTAAAAGAATGAGGATCAAAGTTGTTAATACAGTTTTCGGTATGGTGAATTCAAGGGTAAATTCGTAATTTCTTCTGGTGGTTCCTCTTCGATCTTCAAGACAAAAAAGAGGTTAAGAGAATGCGCCGAGATGTTTATGGCGAATCCTCCTCCGATGGTAGAGTTAGACTTCTCTCTATTGTGATTGTAGAATATGGGAAAATGTTGCGTACCTCTCTTATTCAGTGTGTCAAACTATTTATATAGTAGGTTGTCTGGTGTTAAAAATGTCAATTGAGTGAAGAATTTGGGATTCAGGAGTAATCGATGGAGGGATTAATAATCCGATCTTCTAGCTGTTACGAGCTAAGTGTGGCCATTACAACTAAGTGTAATGCCTCAATAGTTTAATGTGTATCCGTGAATTCCATATAACAACCTCGAATGTTAATGCACATCCCGTGAATGTCGCCTTATGCTCCTAGCGAGTAATAAATGTGTGTTTCCCGATGACACTGTTTGATTATTTGATATGCTCGAATGGTGGTTTGTCCTGGGCTTTTCCTTTAGGTGAGCTGAGGTCGTCTGACTGTGATCTTCTAAGACATAATTAGCCTTTGATAGTCCCGAGTCCCTCATGGGTCCTTGGGCTCCATTGACATTTACATTGATATTTATGTTCCTGGGCCTTGGTGAACTAGGCTCATAGACTCGGGCTTTCGTGGATGTTCATGGTTCTAGGTCATATAAAATATGTGTAACAATTACCCCCCAAATTCTTTTTTCCTTAGCATTTTGGAAAAAGATAATTTATATATTTCCCCATTTCATGCTCGAGATTCTTCGTATTTTTCTTGGGTTATGGGATTTCCTGGAAAAACTTGCTCTGTACTCTTGTTGACTCATTCTCAATATAGCTGTTACTCTTTTTTGACCGTTTGGGTTGGACAACTATTTTCTCAAGATTCTCGCTTACTCGAGATTTCTACTGATCTTCTCGAGTCCCTTCGTTTCGGCGATACTTTAATGCTTTTGTATGTTGCTCTTTAATGCGCTATTAATTCCTCCACATGTCTTTTTCTAAATGATCAGTGTGCCTCTTTCTTTGAGTCAATCGACTCATGTGGATTTTCGAGACAACTGTTGGAAATCTAGTGACTCTCCTACCACGCCTTTTGAGGAAAATGTTAACGGTCACCTCGGTTTAACTCACGTGCCTATTTTCACCATATCTTGCATTAAATGCTCGTTTGATTCACCCGATGCTTCTTCCTCTTAAATACATCTCTTTTTTCTTCCCTTATGCCATTTTCTTCTATCTGGTTTCTCCAAGCCCAAAGTTGACAACATTTTTCAATTCGAACACCAAAGTTTCAATTTTTTTCAATTCGACCAATATTATCCCAAAATTTCCATATTGCACCTAATTTTTATTATATATATATATATAACAAATTTAGGGGTGCAAAAATGACCAGATGGCCAAAGGGGTGGCTACAACCACCCCGGATTTTATTTTTATTTTTATTTTTTCAATTTTTTATAAAAAATAAAAATAAAAAAATTAGGTGTAATATGGGAAGTTTTGGATACAATTGGTCAAATTGCAAAAATTTGAAACTTTGAGGGGGTGCATTGCAAAAATTGAAACTTTGGTATTCTAATTGAAAAACGCTATCAACTTTAGGGGGTAAACTATAATTTTCCCAAAAATAAATATAGATTGAAGTTTTTGTATTGCATTAAGATCTCGAAAAATGATTAATATCTCACAAAAACATTAAAGATCTCGGAAAACAAATAAGTAGAAATTCTAAAAAAACCCTTATATACCATGTATCATACCGTTTACCAGCAATCAAAAAGGTGAAATTGATCTCCATCACAGTTTCTTGGAAAATGAACAAGAAAAAAATCTCAAAAAATTTCTCATAATGGTCGCATTTCAGGGAAGTCTGGGAAATAATATAGAAAAAATATTTTCATAATCAAGAGTTGTCATTTTATTAATGAAATGAAAGACTATATATATATATATTATATTCAGGATTCAATTAGGCTTGATCTGTGTCAACCGCGATTTACTCCTAGTTAACTCTACTATATTCTTCCATACTTCAAAAATTGCTTTATTTTGCCAAACTAAAATTTGCAAGCAGGGGGAAATTGCATGCTAGGGAAAATTTTATGCATGTTACCATGCAATATATGATTGAATATCTGGAAAGAAACGCATGTTCTACATCAATAAATTGCATTCTTCACTTTTAACTTAGTTTTATAATTTTTTTTTTCGTTCCCTCCCATTCTCCCTCACGCAATGTTTCGTTTCCCTTTCCCTGCATTCTCCATTTCTCCCACACCTCCTTGCATGGATTTATCACCGGAGAATCTGATTCACCGGCTGGAATCTAACCAGCCAAAAGAGTTGCTGAACGCTCTGAATGTGATCACCGGTCTTCGTCTTGATGGCCATCGCATGCTAATCAATCTTGGAGTCCTCCCGAAGTTGGCAGCGGCTCTCAACAATGTCCAACAACAAGCTCGTCCGAAACATTCTAGCCTCCTAGTCCAGATGTCGAAAGCGATCTGCAGCCTCGTATGGCCATTCAACTTCGATCTAATCGGCCCCTTTTGGCATACTCTCATTGCCTTCTCACCAATCCATATGAGATGGTAACTTATTTCTATTTGTGCTTGATTTGCATTTTGAATTTATTCATTTTTGTTTTGTTTATAGGTTAAGGAATATGTTGCCTCTTGTTTGTTAAAGATGTGAAAAAATGGAATTGTATATAGCAAGTACAATTTTGAAAGGGTAGCAAACGTTGATTTTGTGGTGGCTTTGATGGAGAGCAATAGTGAGAGCATCGGAGTTCTCGTTGCAACTATCGTTTCAGAAAGCTGTATGGATATTCACAAACGATGGGTTGTCTGTTGTGAGAAGGTATTGAAGATGCTGTGTGACTTTCTTGAAGGTCACTGATGAAGAAAGACGCGGCTGTGGGAGCGCTTCGCAAAATTGGGTGTGCGAAGAAGGGCAGAGTGGATTGTTAAATTGATGAGAAGCTTTTGCAAGTAATTGGAAAGTTGGTGAAGGAAATCTGAGATGGGTGACACACGTACTATTACGAACCTTTCCATATTAGGGTTATGATATTGTCTTTAATTGATAAATTTACAATATATATATAATAAGGTATATATAGATGGACGTGAAGGGCCAAGAAAATGCGCTATATATAATAATAATTATTGAAGGCAATGTATGTTAAACTAGTGAGACAATTGGATTTTTTTAATAATAATAAAAAAAGCATGATAAATGCATAACTTTTTTGCATAACTTTGGTCCAACTTTTCTCTTATTTTTTATTTTGTTAAAAAACTAAAATAAATAAATAAATTATGAAGCAATAACATCCTTAGACCTCCTAGTCCAGATGGCGGAGGGGATTAACAACCTCATAAGGCCATTCAATTTCAATGTGGTTGGCTCCTTTTGGCATATTCTCATCCCCTCCTCAACCATCCAGATGAGATGATAACTTATCACTATTTGTGCTTGATTTTCATTTTGGATTAATTAATTTCTGTTTTGTTTATAAGTTAAGGAATCAGTTGCTTCTTGTTTGTTAAAGATGTGTGAAAATGGAATTGTATGTGGCAAGCACAATTTTGAAAGTGGAGCAGATGTTGATTTTGTGGTTGGCTTTGATGGAGAGCGAGAGTTAGAGCATCAGAGTACTTGATGCATTGATAGTTTTAGAATTCTGCTCAAATATTTACAAACAACGGGTTCTCTATTGTGAGAAGTTTTTGATGATTGATGAGTGCCATTTAGTGCTTATTCAGACCCTTTAATTTATGTTCGTTGTGCCTTTAGCCTTGTTAATATCTAATCTTTTAGTTTGTTTGAGTGTTTTATGGTGTTGCAGGTTCTTGCATTCAAATTGCGGTCAAAGGGGTGAAAAAGGGCAAAAGAATTGAAGTTGTGTTCACTTCCATTGCGCTTGAGCGCACAAGGAGCGATCGAGCCCAAAGAGCACGATTGAGTGCATGCCTTGTCAGCCTGCGTCTCACGCGTTGCCCTAGCCGCCATCACTTCCATCCTTGCGCCGTGGAATTTCTGAGGCAGTTACGAGCGATCGAGCGCGCCTTCCACGATCCATCGCATACATCCCTGTGCTCGAGCACACCGCCTGCGATCGAGAACAGACCTCTGACCTGGTAGCATTCTAGTTTTCTATATATAGGACCCTTGTGTAATATTTTAGGGTGTTATGTTTTTAACGCTTTTCCTCTGCAGAGACCACTGTTTGGCTATGCACACTTGTTCTAAACGTTAACCATTTCCATTTTGTTCTTATTTAATGTTTACTTGCATTTCATTTCCATCTCTCTTTTATATGGGAGGCTAATCTTCAACTAAGGTTGAAGATGAAGCCTCCCCTCTAATTTATACATGTTTACATTATAGTTATTTATTTCTGTCTTTACTTTATGCTTAGTCGTTTCAATATGATTTATGTGACAATCTCATTTGATAGTCGTTTGTGATGTGCTGATATCTAACGTCTTTGCGTTCCAATCCGGAGGTATGTCGGATGGTTGGGATGAGACAAGGCATCCACTGTGATCAATGATACAGTGGATGACTCGAGCTCAAACTAACATCTGACGTGACTCTTTATACGGTAAACGCTTTGAACGGTTCGACTAGCTTCACTAACGACTATAGGTTAAGCAAAGTGCTAACTCGATATGCGGAATAGCGATTGTAGTGTTTAACTTGTCTATTTAATGGGTGAGGTGGATTCTTTAACTTTAGTTACCTTTTTGTTTATTTTAAAGCATTTTCAATTAGTTTACATTTACGTTAATCACGAACACACAACTTGGAACTGGGTTAAGATAATATTAGTTTAGAAGTAAAATTAGTTTTAAACATTCACGGTTCCCTGTGGATTCGAACACATACTTGCGCAAACGCTATACGAACCACGGTTCGTTCTATTGCGAGTACTAAATTTGGTACATCAATGAGGCTAGGTGCCTTTCTTAAGGATCATCGAGAATGAAATATGCAGTTGTGGGAGCACTGCATGAAATCAGGTGGCCGAAAAAAGGCACACAGGATGCTAAAATTGTTGAGAAAGTAATTGGAAAGTTAGTGAAGGAAATCAATCGGATGTTCATGAAGGGGATTTGAGATGGGTGACACACATACTTTGAATATTCATGTTAAATATATTGGAGAACGGAAGAATGAGAGAGAGATGAGGAAGTGAAAGCATATAAGGATTATATTGTATTGAGTAATATATTATGATATGATTACATATGCCTCTATATATAAAGATGTTATGAGTGATAAACAAGAAACACTAGAATAAATAAGATAGAGAATTATTGGTTGTGATTAAAACTTTAGGATTCCAAATTTTTCTGATCATGGGATACATATTCCATGTATGATAAAGTAATTACAAAAATAAAGGGAAAATTACAGTTTACCCCTACAAAGTTGACAGTATTTTTTAATTCGAACACCAAAGTTTCAATTTTTGCAATCCATCCCCACAAAGTTTCAATTTTTTTCAATTTGATAAATATTATCCCAAAATTTCCATATTGCCCCTAATTTTTATTTTTTATAAAAATTAAAAAAAAAAAAATTAGGGGTGCAAAAATGGCAAGATGGCCAAAAGGGTGGCTATAGCCACCTTGATTATTTTATTTTTTATTTCTAATTTTTTATAAAAAATGAAAAAATTAGGTGTAATATGCGATTTTTTTTTGATACAATTGGTCAAATTGCAAAAATTTGAAACTTTGGGGGGTGGATTGCAAAAATTGAAACTTCGGTGTTCTAATTAAAAAATGCTATCAACCTTGGGGGGTAAACTGTAATTTTTTCAAAAATAAATATAGATTCAAGCTTTTGTATTGCATTAAGATCTCAAAGAATGATTAATATCTCACAAAAAAATTGAAAATCTCAGAAAACAAACAAGTAGAAATTCTTGAAAAGCCCTTATATACCATGTATCACACCGTTTACTAGCAATTAAACAGGTGAAATTAATCTCCATCACAGTTTCTTGGAAAATGAACTAGAAAAAAATGTCAAAAAATTTCTCATAATGGTCACATTTCCAAGAAGTCTAGGAAACAATGTAGAAAAAATATTTTCATAATCAAGATTTGTCGTTTTATTAATGAAATTATATATATATTCAGGATTCAATTAGGCTTGATCTGTTTCAACCGCTTAGATTTACTCCTAGTTAACTCTACCACATTCTGCCATATTTCAAAAATTGCTTTATTTTGCCAAACTGAAATTTGCATGTAGGGGGAAATTGCATGCTGGGGAAAATTGCATACATGCTACCATGCAATATGTAATTGAATATCTGGAAAGAAACGCATGTTCTATATCAATAAATTGCATTCTTTACTTTTAACTTTCTTTTATAATTTTTTCTTTTGTTCCCTCCCACTCTCCCTCACGCAATGTTTCCCTTCCCTTTCCCTACATTCTCCATTCCTCCCCTACCTCCTTGCAATGGATTTATCACCGGACAATCTGATTCACCAGCTGGAATCTAACCAACCAAAAGAGTTGCTGAACGCTCTGAACGTGATTACCGGTCTTCATCTTGATGGCCACTGCACGCACGCTAATCGATCTTGGAGTCCTCTCGAAGTTGGTAGCAGCTCTCAACAATGTCCAACAACAAGCTTGTTCGAAACACGCTAGCATCCTAGTCCAGACGGCGAAAGCGATCTACAGCCTTTTATGGCCATTCAACTTCGATCTGATCGGCCCTTTCTAGCATACTCTCATCCCCTCCTCACCAATCCAGATGAGACGGTAACTTATTTCTATTTGTACTTGATTTGCATTTTGAATTTATTCATTTTTGTTTTGTTTATAGGTTAAGGAATCAGTTGCCTCTTGTTTGTTAAAGATGTGCAAAAATGGAATTACATATAGCAAGTACAATTTTGAAAGGGTAGCAGACGTTGATTTTGTGGTGGCTTTGATGGAGAGCAATAGTGAGAGCATCAGAGTGCTCGATGCAACTATCGTTTCAGAATGTTGCATGGATATTTACAAACAACGGGTTGTCTGTTGTGAAAAGGTATTGACGATGTTGCGTGACTTTCTTAAAGGATCACCGACGAAGAAAGACGTGGCTGTGGGAGTGCTGCACAAAATTGGGTGGATGAAGAAGGGCAAAGCGGATTGTCAAATTGATGAGAATTTTTTGCAAGTAATTAGATAGTTGGTGAAAGAAATCTGAGATGGGTGACACACATACTGTTATGAACCTTTCCATATTAGGCTAGCATTATTAATTTTATGTATTAGGTTTATATTATGTTAGCATAAGTCGGCTAACCCTAGCTATATTAGGGTTATGATATTATCTTTAATTGATAAATTCACAATTGTTAAGAGATTATTTAATTGACAAATTTACAATTTATATATATAGATGGACGTAAAGGGCCAAGAAAAACCGCTATATATAACAATAATTATTGAAGGCGACATATGTTAAACTAGTGAGACAATTGGATTTTTTTTTCAATAAAAAAAAATTTAAAAAAAAAGCATGATAAATACACAACTTTTTTACATAACTTTGGTCCAACTTTTTTCTTATTTTTTATTTTGTTAAAAAAAAAAAAAAAAAAAATCTGAAGCAATAACATCCTTAGACCTCCTAGTCCAGATGGCGAAGGCGATTGACAGCCTCCTAAGGTCATTCAACTTCAATGTGGTTGTTTCCTTTTGGCATATTCTCATCCCTCCTCAACCATCCAGATGAGATGATAACTTATCTCTATTTAAGGAATCAGTTGCTTCCTGATTGTTAAAGATGTGCGAAAAAAGAATTGTACGTGGCAAGCACAATTTTGAAAGTGGAGCAGATGTTGATTTTGCGATGGCTTTGATAGAGAGCGATAGTTAGAGCATCAGAGTACTCGATGCAAGAATAGTTTCAGAATTCTGCTCGAATATTTACAAACAATGGGCTCTCTATTGTGAGAAGGGTTTGACGAGGCTGGGTGCCTTTCTTAAAGGATCGCTAAGAAAGAAATATGCGGTTTTGGGAGCGCTACGTGAAATCAGGTGCCTGAAAAAAGGCACATAGTATGCTAAAATTAATGAGAAGTTTTTGCAAGTAATCGAAAAGTTGGTGAAGAAAATCAATCGAATGTTCATGAAGGGGATCTGAGATGGGCGACACATGTACTTTGAATAATTCATGTTAAATATATTGGAGAATGGAAGAATGAGAGAAAGATGAGAGAGTGAAAGCATATAAGGATTATATTGTATTGAGTAGTATATTATGATATGATTACAGATGCCTCTGTATATAAAGATGCTATGAGTGATAAGCAAGAAAACCTAGAATAAATACGATAGGGAATTATTGGATGTTATTAAAACGTTAGGATTCCATATTTTTCAGATCATGGGATACATATATCATGTATATAGATTGAAGTTTTCGTATTGTATTAAGATCTCGAAAAAGGATTAATATCTCGCAAAAACATTCGGAAAACAAACAAGTAAAAATTCTCAAAATAGGTGAAATTGAGAACATACCACGTATCACTCCGTTTACTGGCAATCAAATAGGTGAAATTGATATCCATCACAATTTCTTGGAAAATGAACAAAAAAAAAAATCTCAAAAAAATTCTCATAATGGTCGCATTTCCAAGAAGTCTAGAAAACAATATAGAAAAAGTATTTTCATAATCAAGATTTGTCATTTTATTAATGAAATGAAAGACTATATATATATATATATATATATATTACAGATATTTGATGAATGGCATTTTAGGAAAGAACCTCATTCTCGCGCCACACCACACGCCTATGGCCTATGAGTCTATGACCCTATGACCCTATCCCTCTTAGCCCTCTCTAGCAAGAAATGGGTCCCGCCACCCAATGTTATGACCATAAGTTGCATTTTACTTTTTACTTTCTTTATACTTTTTTTTCCCTCCCACTTTCTCTCACGTAATGCTTCCTTTCGCTTTCTCCTTCACCTCCCTGCAATGGATTCGGGATTTGATTCACCGGCTAGAATCCAACAAGCCATAAGAGTTGCTAAATGCTCTGAACATGATCACCGGTCTTAGTCTTGATGACCATTGCATGCTGTTATAGAATAGCAATGGGCTTGTCCTACATTGCTAAGTGTTGATAAAGCCCACATAAATAAGCCTTACCTAAGCTGTCCCACATTGGAAAAACATAAAGTCCATCTCCCCTTTGACTCCTATATAAAGAAGCTTCTTATGTACAATTATATTCACTCAATAAAAGCTAAATGTAGCCTATAGAGCTTTAGTGTGTGGATGTAGGCATATTGCCGAACCATCTTAATCTTATTTATTATTCCGCATTACAAATTCTATTATGGTATCAGAGCTAATAGGCTAACGCCAATTATTATATTCTGGTTTATATTCATTTGTTTTTATTTCTTGTAATTTCTTTAAGTCTTTTATTTTTAATTCCCTGTAATTTCTTTTATTTCACTAATTTTTTTTTTCTCTTTTTGTTTTGGATTGTTTTACAATCACAAAACTTTAGTTTTATTTTCTGAAGATTTTCGCAAGTTTATTTTATGTAGATTTTTGTTGCATGAGACGTACAACCCATCACAGTGATTCCAATTTTTCTTTTTTTTTTTGGTCAGATCTGGAAAAATAATTTCAGATTTTGTCCATGTCTTCATTGCAACTTAATCTAGAAAAATAATTATGTGGTTCTCAATTCTTACCGTTGATTCTCTTTTGGGCATTTTCACAAACACCTTTCTACCGCACTGCTTGTGCTTTCCTGTGTTGTGTTTCCACTTCACTCATGAACCGTTTCTCTCTTTCTCTTCCACACTTTCCAGCCTATGCTTCTTTTATTTCTTTTTGTTTTTCTTTCCACTTCACGCATGAACCTCATTTTCTTCTGTTGCTCTTTCAGGCATTTTCTCATTTTCTCCCCATGGTCTCTCATCCCATCACTTACCATTAATTTCCCACTCACACCTTTTGTTCATCAAAATACTATCCTTTATCTCCCCATTGGCCTTTTCTTATGCTCCGCGATACTTACACAGCCCTTCAATTTCCCTCTTTCACGCATGGATGTACTATTCGGTGATGCATGCTCCATTTCTTTTCAATTTATTTTCTTCATTTTCTTATGGAACTCATTTGTCTGGTAGAAAAGAGTATCAGTAAACCGATTTTCTCCTCTCTTGTACTGAGTATATGAGATGTCGATATTGACATCTTGAAATTTGTTTCACAAAAAAAAAAAAAAAAATCAAAAGAGGCCAAAGATGCCCATCAAAAAGCTCAAGTTGCTCACAAAAGAGGCTTAAGTTGCCCATTTTTTTTGTCGATATTGACATCTTGAAATTTGTTTCACAAAAAAATTAAAAATCAAAAAATCAAAAGAGGCCAAAGATGCCCACCAAAAAGAGGCTCAAGTTGCCCACCAAAAGAGGCCCAAGTTGCCCACAAAAGAGGCTTAAGTTGCCCATTTTTTTTGTTAGTCCATTATTTGGCATTTGTGGTATTACCTATGCCAATTTTAGCCCATAGTGGCCCATTTTGCTGATGATCTCGGCCCCATGTTTTTTGGCCTTTGTGGTATTGTTTAAAATCCAAGCCCGGCCTTTGTGGTATTGTTTTAAACTCAGGCCTATTTTAGCCCATTGTTGACTTTTATATTTGGCCATTGGCCCATTATTTGTAATTTGGCATTTGTGGTATTGCCCATGCCCATTTTAGCCCATAGTTAGCTTTCATGTAAAGCCCATAGTTGACTCATTTTGCCAAAAGTTGCGGATGTTCAAAAGCTGCTGATGCTTTAAATTTCGGCATCATCGCCTCCAACCAGCCACCATCTCGGCCTCCGTCGCCGCTCAAGAAGCAAACTCAAGATTTCACAAGTTTCCACCTTGAGTTTGAGGGGGAATGTTATAGAATAGCAATGGGCTTGTCCCACATTGCTCAAGTGTTGATAAAGCCCACATAAATAAGCCTTACCTAAGCTGTCCCACATTGGAAAAACATAAAGTCCATCTCCCCTTTGGCTCCTATATAAAGAGGCTTCTTATGTACAATTATATTCACTCAATAAAAGCTAAATGTAGTCTATAGGGCTTTAGTGTGTGGATGTAGGCATATTGCCGAACCATCTTAATCTTGTGTCTATTTCTCTCTTGCTTATTTATTATTCCGCATTACAAATTCTATTACATGCTAACCGATCTTGGAGTTGTATCGAAGTTGGCCGTGGCTCTCGACAACTCCCAACAACAACGTCAGGAAGACACAGACCTTCTAGTCCAGATGGTGGAGGCGATTGGCAGCCTCCTAAAGCCATTCAACTTCAATGTGGTCGGCTCCTTTTAGCATATTCTCATCCCTTCCTCAACTATCCAGATGAGACGATAACTTATCTTTATTTGTGCTTGATTTGTGCAAATAAGTAGATGTTTATATTTACTTTTTTTTTTTCCAATAATACAAATATCCCTAGAGTAGTAGAGTTAGGTTTGTATTATTGTGAATTAAATTTTAGTATTTTAGAGTTATTTTTTTGTTTGTTTATTTTGGGCAACTAAAGTCTTTCTCTTCATTATTTGTTATTTCTTTTCTTCTTGAATTTGGAGCCAATGAAGTGTGGTGAAGGATAGTCGACATCAGGTAGAGCATGAAGAAGGAAGAGGTACCGCTTGAGTGTAGCCAATTAAGGGAAAATATTAAGGTTAGGGTTTCTGGTAGAGATTTTGTTTTTATATGGCTTGTTTTTTCGGGTAAGGCAGGTCGAAAACTCAATAACTTAAAAAATTAATACCGAATTTCAACACATACATGTCAAAATTTCAAAAGAATAACTTGGAATCTGTCCTTTTTCAAGCAAGGCCAAATCAGGGGTATCAAGTCGGGTGAGTTCGAGCAGGTTTGCCCTCCCATGTGGATGTGAAGGGCCAACAAAAATCACTGCATACTATAAATAAACTAAGATTAGTTCTTTGTTTCCAATGTGAATTGAAAAAAAGTAAACAAATAAATTGTTGAAGGTGATTGTATTGAGAAGCTACAACGTAATTTTTCAAGGAGTAGGGTATACGAGAGTTCTAATATTATCACTTGTTTAGCTGGTCCAAAGTTTGTTTGCAGATACGTAAGGGAGGGTTAGGAGTTACTTGAAAAAGTCAGAATTTAAACCAAAATTATGAATTCACATAACAAATTTTTAGTAAAAGAATATTTTTTAACATATTTTACCAAACGCCTTTGTAATTTTAAAAAGTAGCGATTTTAAAAATGTTATTTTAAAATCGCACTTATTAAAACCGCAATCCCAAACAGGTCCTAACCCACCCCACGTGTTGTCAAATTTAGATAATATATATATAGGGGAAACTTCACTTTGGACCCCTGAACTATCACCCCTTTACATGCCCTCCTTAAACTTCAAAACCTCTCACTTTGGATCCCTAATCAATTTCTATCACTTTGAACCCATCCGTTAGATTTTAAACGTTAAAAGTTAGACAATGGCTTTTATACCCCTGACTTTTTTATAAAATTCCAAATTTATCCTTAATTTCAAATTAAAAATTTGAAAAAAAAAAAAAATCATAAGGTAACCCATAGTTGGCCACCTTGTAACCTTGTTTTTCAATTTTTTCATTTTAATAAAAAGAAAATTGAAAGATAATTTTGTATTTTTAAGAGTTTTAACAGTAAAAATTAATGGAAGGGCCCAAAGTGATATAAATTGGAAGTTCAGTAGTCTAAAATAAGAGATTTTGAAATTTGAGGGAGGCATGTCAAAATGAGTGATAATTTAAGAGTCCAAAATGAAGTTTCCCTAAACTAATAATAATAGAACACGTGTTTATTCATAATATATTTTTTCTTTCTTTCTTTATATAAAAGAGCACATATATCATCATCACTAAAGAGAATACAAAAAACAGGAATACAAACTCTTCTTCTTTTGTTTGATACGATGGTGGACGGTCTTTTCTATTTTTCTCTCACTATGCAGCTATTTCTCTCTTGTTTTCTTTGCTACCTATACTAAGATACATCTAAAAACCAAGAAGAATAGCTCTCTTTTCTTGCACTACAGCAGACCCTCTTATTTTCTCTCAATAAGAACGGTGCCTCTGTTTGAGCACACAGCAGCCCACCTTCTCACTAATATTGTGCAGCTCTATTGCTTGATCTCCAAAGGCTTAATAAGGCTCCTTATATAGGAGTGATAGGCGGTGGACTAACAATAAAGTCCTACTAAGACTTTGAATGTGAATCACCAAGACCAAAAAGTAATGGTAAAAGCATGGGGCCCACTACTAATGGATGGGTGAAAGTCACACGGTCAACACCACCTTAGACTCGCCTTCAATAATAAATCTGTCAAGCTTGGTAGAATTAACCAAAAAGACTACAAGAGCTGCTAAAGCTTCACCATAGTTGGGATCACAAGGATGGTTAATATTTGAAACTAAGTAGTCCATTATGATCACAACAACAGACAGCCGCTTGAGCAAAGAAAGAGTCCCTAATAGCCATGTCAAAATTTATTTTGAACCAACCATAAGGAGGAAGAATCCAAAGTTCCAAAGAATAATGGATTTTCAGCTTCCACGCATTAAATGTTCAAGAGAAACTTTGTTGATGTGCATGGAGACATTGCGAGCATCAAAGGAAAGGCTATCATGAAAAGTTTTATTTCTGTGATACCAGAGAATATCACATGCTACAGTGCAAAAATTTGAAATTTGTGAATGTTGACCACAAGAATATCCAGAAATATATTTGGGGAGCTAATAACTTTAATCCAATCCACCATGTCAGAAAGTTTAAAGCAGTTGAGTCTAGGGGCAAGAAGGAAACCGGATCCGTTTCTTCGATCATCTTCTATTTTGCTTCTTGTAGCTGCCACTCTTGCAAAAATCTTGCTCGAAGGGCTTCCAAGAATTATTCTCAATCTTGAAAATTTGAACTTTTTACACTAATATTAAATGAGACCAGGAATATTCTTAGATGTCAAGGTATTTGTTGATAAGTATAGATCTGCTTTCTCTACCCAATCCGAAGGATCCTAACCATCAAAATCTGAGTTCTTGCGGGTGCCACATCTTGTAGGATCGAAGGGCTCTGATACCACTCGTAACAGATTTCTTGTAATCTCTAATTCTTGTGTAATTCTTTTATGACAAATGAATGAAATGGAATTGAAATGTGAAATGAAAACATAATATTTGTGTCTTGAAAGATTGATCCATTCGAGGTGCACAATCTCCTTGTTTATTAAACAAGAGACAACTGGTTTATTCCTTTCATACTAGGGCCTAATTCTCAGCTAATCTAATAATAGAAATGGGCATGTTCAACCCAATTATCTCCCATTACATTTTATTAATCACTCAACTCCTTTAAATTAAAACATAGACATGGAGTGTGCTACAAACTCAAAACTCTAACAGGCCATACTCCATATAACTTACAATCATAACATAAGTGTGTAATTTGGATTTAAAATTGTCTCGGTGTATAATATCACATAAATATGGTGGTTAGGTGGAATTGAAGCAAGCATTACGAGCAGCTCTGCATCGCTGAAATTGCTTAGTGAAGTAGTTGGCCAGCGGAGTCTTGGGAACAGGAATCAGCTTACCAATCATGGCCAGAGGCCAGCTGTCGCAAAGTTTAAAGTTATTTTTCAGTATATACTAATATACAAAATACCCTCCATTATAGGATGGGATGGGATGTGATGCATGCATGCATGCATACATGCAGAGAGAGAGAGGGTTCAGAATTCAGACCAAACAATAAACAAACTCACCTCATAACACCGATTACAATGGTTATAAGCCAATGCTTCCAATTCAGTTTTACTGTTGATGTAAATTTCCCTAGGAACTCAATGATGATGATCTACAAGTAGCATTTTTATTAGTACCGAGTGAGTGTAAATGAAAATACGAAATAAAAATTAAAAAAATTAAAAAATAAAATAAGGGTGGCTGCTCGCCTGAAGTACGAAGGTCATTCCAACTATTCCAATGAACAGGTAGTTTTTGCACACTCCACTGAACACATTTATTTCATCTGGCTTGCGAGCATTGAACTCGTTGAATATCTGCATTTGACAACATTAGCAGCAAACTCTCTTTTCCAAATAGAAAAACTTCAAAATTAGGATTACAACAGATATTGATAAGTTATCGTTCAAACTGCACAAATTATGCATGTAACAGGTAATACTTAAAGACTCATTTGGGAATATTTTTTGCTTTCCTCTTCGTATCATCGAAACCCATCTCTAATAAATCAATAACTTTATCAACTTCTGTTTTTCAAATGGAATTTAATTAGTTCAAAATTTTGAACTCAAACCCAAGACTTATTTCACAAGGCACTTTTCGTCATTTTTTTACTTATTTAACTAGACTGACCGAATCAAAATTTCGTATTTCATACCCAGCTTTTCCAAGTTTTAAAGTTTCTCTCTCAAGAATGTAAATATAAAGCCTAGCTACTCAATTATAACATCAGTCCTATATGAACCAAACTCAATTTATGTTCAAACAACAGAAATAAACGAAAAATTAACCCACGACTTAAAAAAGAACTTCCACACATCAGTTTAATATTGCTTTGCAAACTTTCCATTCTTCCTACTGATAATTCCACTCCAATGTCTCACATGTCAAATCATACTCATCCATGTATATCCTATTCTCTTATAATATCTTATGAGATAGTGATCGTGAAATTTATGAAGCTGATGGTCTTGCATAAAACCAGAATCATACTCATTTCTTGAATCAATTACTTACTTGGCAGAGGACAAATGCATTGAATATCATAGTATTCTTCACATCAACTGCATAAGCCCTGTCACCATTCAGATGAAGAATACTCCTGCCCCAGAAGTTGAGGACAAGGAGGACAATAACTTGATACAAAGCCTGCAATGACAAGTATATAGATAATATTATGACAGCAACACAGAAAGATACTACCAATTTTCTGTGGTGATCTTTTCCAGTAAAATAAACCTCAAACTTAGTACAGGTACCTGTATGAGTATGTTCCTCCACATAATATTTGTTACAAGAGGTTCCCTAAAAAAACAGACATGAGAATCATCATACCAATCTGACAGTGGTTCAAGCAAACAATATAAATTTACATATGCAGCCTATGAAAAGTACTGAAATATGTACGCAAAGCTCTTCAATTTCAATTTACCAAAATGATCGTAAACCCCATAGTTCTAAGACAAGCATGAATTAATAGAATGAAGAAAGGGAAAAAGAAAAGAGCAAGGAACAGATCATGACTCTACACCCCCTTTCCCATCCTTTCCTAACAGAAAAAGCACTCAACATAACAATCCGCTAAATAGAGAATGATGAAAAGTCAGCATTTCTCAGAGTAGTTAAGAAAAATAAGTCAACATCATCAAAACAGCAGAAGTTTGTTGCATCAAACATTTTTCAAGTCAATTCAGCCATAACTTCAGTTCTAAAGAAAAGTGACTAAAATCCCTGTTCACTCCAGATACCCCAGAATCTAGATTCGATTCTTTTATCATATAGTTCAAAACAAAGATAATATCAACCAAGATAACAGAAGAAATTACGGTAACCAACATATGTGTCGAGCCACCTGTCTTCAAATATTTGTAAGAAAGGTAATCATCCCAGTATTTAACAAGCACAAACAAAAAACAGTTATAAAGTGACAATAAGATGAACACACATTATAAACACTAATGGCAACAGCCATAATATGTACAACAGCACAAGATAATCATTACATATAGCTCTTCAAGAGTACTGAATCCATAGCTATACTACTGCATAATCAGCAAAGACCACAGGTGCAAACCTTCTGCCGACGGGTGATCTATGCATAAGGTGATCCGTTGGTGGTTCTGTAGCCAAAGCAAGTGCTCCGAGAGTGTCCATTATGAGGTTCACCCATAGAAGCTGCACCAAGAAGACTACGTGACAAATCCATGCTTGGTAAAGGGACAGTTGAATGCTATATTCTTAAAATTGGCCAACTGCAAGGAAATAATTAATCTAACTTCCTGAATTGAGTATGATTGTATGTGTGAAAGCATCTACTATACTAGGTTTATCAATCAACCCATTAAGTGCCAAATGTTGCACTCTTCGAAACTCTTCCAGAAACAAAAGAACAAATAAAAACCTATTTTTCAAAACATTCAACATTTTATGCTTCAATTTTTACCAAGAAAGATCAAGAAACATTTGTTTTCTTCTTGGACTGGCCTAGGTATATAATATGTATGTCTCCTAAAAATTTGAGATAACTTTAAAATGAGGATTCTTCCATCTCTTTTACATGTTTTTGTATTCCAAATTTTCTATGCACTAAGATCAAGTAATTATCTTGAGATTGAGAAAGCATAGTTAAGGAGGGCAATTGAGTGTTTGGGCCCTATAGTCTATTTTGACAATGCAGTAGGGGGAAAAATGAAAGTTTTTAATACAAACCTAGGGTCCTAGCAATTGTAAATTAAAAAATTGAAAAAGAAGAGAGAGAGAAGAGCGATTATTTTGAGGGCATCTAGCCTACTAGATCTCTTTGAGGGGATCTTACCTCCTAAACCAAATTTTAAATCTATTGCATGAATAATTAGCTATAGGCGCTACAATTTATAGACATCCCAAAGATCTTAGTCCCTAATAGACAAGGATTTAGTTAATTGCAAACAAAACTATTTGCCCCTAATGCACAAGGATTCTAAATATTGCCATTATGAACTTTCTAGTCCAATGAGCCATTGCCTGTATTCTGCTTTGGCACTAGACCGTGCCACTTTGGTTTGTTTCTTACTTTTTCAAGTGACCAGATTACCACCTAAGAATGTTCAATATATTGTAGTAGATCGTTTATCTAATGGAGAACCAGCCCAACCTGCATCAGTAAAACCTTCTATCCAAAGCTCCGTTCGGCCTATACAATAACCGAAGACTTTGCTCTTTTCAAATATCGAATAATACGAGTAACAGCTTCCAAAATTGAAACCCTAGGAGCCTCCAAGAACTAGAGGTACAAAGTTTGGCATTATTTGAACACAAGATATGGATTTTTTGAACAAATTGAGTGGAGTGGCTGATGTTCCTCTTTTACAAATGGCCAAAACTTGATTGTAGTATTCGTCCACAGACTATGCACCTTGCTCAAGCCCAAAATATTGTTTACATACCTCACAAACCCAAGTGATTTTCTTGATACCAAAGTACATATGACTAGGATTATCTCAAATATTGGCAGTAGGGAGATAAATACAAGAGTATCCAATGTGCGGCTCAATACAATTCAACAACATAAGAGAGATTAATTGGTTATCTTCTCGTTCACAAAGGCTAGTGAAACTAGTGTTCTGAGGCGTATCCAAGGTAAAGTGATTATACAATCAATTTCCTTTGACAAATCGTGCCCAATAAACATAATTCTTCATGTAGGAGCATTAACTAGGGAAGCCGAAGGAACCATATCTAATTTAGTGGCCATAAAGTTGACTGAACTCTCACCAATTAATGTAATAACAGCAAGAAATAAGCCAAATAATCCACAACAATCATGCAAAAAACAGCCACCCACGACAACCAATCAAAATAATCAAAACACCCACAAACAATGCTGGAATAGGCCAAAAATAGCTCAAACCGAAGTAAATCAGCCAAAAATTGTAGAAAGAGTGAGGAACCAGTTGAAAAGCAACAAAAACCGTTCAAATAAAGGAAAACCAGTCTGAACTGGACTAGAAACAATGCAAACTGGCTTAAAACCATTGAGGAACACTGAGAACAAACTTGAACCAGTCGATAAACATAGAAAATAAGTCGGTACTGGCTGAGCAACGCTAAAAATTAAACTAAACCGACGCTATTCTGATCCTCAATAAGGATATCCTTATTCCCGATAAGGAATAGCAAGCACCGGAAACCAGACAAGGATCCTTCTCTCCAACAACTCACGAGGAAACTTGCTGGCGACAATCAGACCTTGTCAGAGACACCAATTATGACTAGCACAGAGCCAACCAACAAAGACAAAGCAACTTTTTAACGACAACCCAACCTGCCATCGTAGTACACAGCCTTTGTAACACTCTCCGACCATCGTAGATGTGACCAACCACCAACCACCAACCTCCAACTGACACAACCATACACCCTGATTGATTGTTTCTATATAGGGTAGAAATCATACCGCAATAGCCGCAATGCCAGTTCTGTCATTTACATCAAAACCACAAATGACGACAAAGCTAATGGCGGAGATGAGGACGACATCACACCACTGAAGACGGGGATATCAGCGCCATCTACCCTAAATCAGAGGCATGAAGCCCAAAGTTTAAAAGTCTTAGATCAATAGGAAAAAAAAGAAAAATAAATGAATAAATAAAGCGCAAAGGAGTGGAAATAGTGAGAGGTTGTGGAAAGTAATCAAACCCTAAGCTCTGATACCATGTTGTAGGGTTTGCACGGGAAGAAACTAGGGGAATGTAGCCTCTCTCACTCCATAATACATAAATTGTAAAATTCATTACAAAGACTAAAGTGCTCATTACAATTTCCTATCACCAACATATGCTTTTAACCTTAGAAGCTCTTCTAACAATCCACAAGGACTGTTGTTGTCTAACGAATTTCAGAAAGTTCACGATCTATATTCTCGTATTCAAAAGGGCCAAAGTAAATACAAGATTGTTAACAAACTCCTCCCAGGTTGGTACTCCACAACAAAATTGAAACCATTCATACCATCGAATTATATTCCCATGAAGGTGAATAGTAGCTATTTCAACTTTTGAAGCCTCTAACATTTGATAGAAACGAAAAAAGCTGTTTAGCTTGTGAAATAGAACAAGTTGGATCTCCTCCTTCCTACAAGGGAAACTCCACCTTTATGCCAAGGAAACCTTGATCAAGATTTGAACACCCCGTCCCATTGGAAGAAAATATTACGCATAGCTCAATCACAAACATGAGAATTTATGGAATTCTTATATCTTCATGTTTCTGACTGAGCAATGCGTAATATCGTCTTACAACAGGAAGACGGTGTTACAATGATTGACAGGACATCGTTTTTGCTTGTCTTGAGAACCACACCCAAGTTGCTGAAATTGGTTAGTAACAAATCCAGAACTAAGTTTCTTGACTGCTTTTGTCAAAGCTTGGGTGATCAAATCTTGAATAAATCCATGACTGTGCTCCAACTTCTTATCAATCTTTGCTGTAACCCTTGTCTCAATCTTTGACTCCAACCCAGTCTCATCATCACTTCGGGAATTATTGCCAAGAGCCATTGCATATCCGTCAAATAAAAAATGACACACTTGTCTTTTTTTATTATGTATAAGTCACATGCGCCACATCATTTCTGTAATACCAACTAATAAGATCCTAAAATTCTATCAAAAATAAATCAAGAAATTAAAAAGAAAAAGAGAGAGAGAGAGAGAGAGAGAGAGAGAGAAGAGTGATCACTTTGAGGATTTAGCCTCCTAGATCATTTTTAGCGGATCTAACCCCCTAAACCAGATCTTTAATTTTATTATTTGAATAATTATTTCATAGGGTACTAAAATTTATAGACATGTCAAAGAACCTGGACAATGGTTCATTTAATTATAAACAGAGACTCTCAGTTCCTAGTGGACAATGATTTCAGATATTACAATTATGGACTTCCTAGTCTCTAATAGACAAGGATTTCATTTATTACAATTAAGGACTTGTAACCCTTAATAACAAGGATTCTAATTATTATTTAACAAATACAATAAAAAATTTATTTTTCAAAACAAAAATTCCTAAATTACTAGAGTTTGTATCAGTATTTTCAATGTACAAGGAAGAAAACATCAGAAGCAGAAACCTTGTTAAAACTGCTCAGGCCTAAAGTAGTGATTATAATGGATATTTTGGACTTTCTATTGCCTCAATCTGCATCCTGCCTACACATAAAAATTTGAGAATGTTCCAACATATGCAACTTTAAGATTTGAAACAAGTTCATAACCAACTATATATAATATTCAGCATCTGCCACAAGAGAGAGAGAGAGAGAGAGAGAGAGAGGAACCTGCACTGCATTTAAGGGAACATCACCAGATGATACTGCTGCCACAACATTAATCACAAGAGCTGCAACATTAACTGTAAGCTGGAATTGGATAAATTTTTGAATATTTGCATAGACAGAACGTCCCCAGCGGACAACCTACAAGAAGTAAACGAAGGAAATGCTCAGACATGAATTGCAAATATGATTATAGGAACTCGATATCAGTTTTTACACTATATTCAACCACCAATAAGGAGATGACGAATTATGAACAAACTATTCATCAAAATAATAATAATAATTATAAACAAACTGTATGTACCACAACCTATTATTAGTCCTATAGAACTACTACATGGATATTTGTACTGGAATAACTTCCAGTCATATATAACATTAAACAGCTTGCTGTGACAGGTGTATAGATCTTCCTGTCAAAGTGGCAGCTAGTTATTCATTAATAGAAAAATAAATACCCATCAAACTCAACTAAGCCTTAATCCAGATGCTTAGTCCGTCACATTTTTAGCACAAGCGGTCTGAAGACCAGACAAGGGGTCCAATAGGTTGATGGTCAATGTAAAACCATCTTAGCATGGATGCTTTAAACAAAGGAATTGCTTGGAGAATTTCATTTTGAAAAACAATAGTGAATAACTTTCAAGCTTAGTTATTAAATGTGGAAGTTCAGGCTGATTGAACCAATAAACCAGTGACCAGGCTTGGGTTTGTAGTGAGTCACTTGACCTAGGAAGGTTTTCTGAACCAGGCAGGTTAAAATCTCTATAGTAAAACACTTGAATTTTTTTGCAAATATCAAGGTTTTGACACAATACCTGATAGAGTTAAGAAAACCAAATAATAATGGTATACAAATTTCTGTCTACGAATTTTGCAAATATCAAGGTTTGAACTTAAGACCTGATGGAGTTAAGAGAACCAAATTACAATGGTATAAAAAAATTGTCTATGATTTGCTTTTATATTTATGTTTAATCTATGTAGGGAGAATATAATACATATTCCAGGGAAATGAATATGAGTTCATACTGACAAACATATGTGCAAGTGTATAGTCAGGCATATATAAACTTCAGTGAAAGTTTTGTATTAACAATTAGCATATACTTTGAAATGAAGCAAAAGAAAGATTAAAAATTTGAGGAATATAGTTCTGTATTTCTATGTGTAATCAATTAATTTATATAACGTTATATCATAACTACATTTTGAATCATTGTTTTATTTGATTTTTTTAATGTTGTTCCAATGAAATAGAAAACAACCGTACGAAAAAAAGTAGTCATTACTTTCTTATTCATAGAAATACAGAACTATATTCGGAGTAGAATTGATTTTTGGCTGGCATATAAAAATAATCACATTTCAGATCAAAGATAAAAGGCAACAAAAAAAAAGGGATAAAGCAACTGGGCTCTTTGTTGAAGAAAGCCTGAGAGAGAGAGCAAGAGAGAGACATAAGCTGTTTGGGGAAATGAGCAGCTCCAATGTTGTAGNATGTTATATGTTGTAGAAGGTAAACAACCAAATTTTGGTATAATGGTCCAACATATAATGCTCACTTTAAACCAACAATTTTTAATGCTAAAATGACCATAATAGCGGAAAAGAAATGTTTAAAGTGAGCAAAACAATGGTTTAAAGTGAGCCCAAAACCGGCAAAAAAAAAACCCAATAAAAAGCGGTTAGTAGAAAAAGCGGTTAATTGCTAACCGGGCGGTTAGCGGATGCGGTTAGTAGATTCTACTAACCGCCTAGGCGGTTAGCGGTTAGCGGTTTTAGCCACTAACTGCTAACCGCAATCGCTATTTCACCCCTAATTTCAGATCAAAGATAAAAGGCAACAAAAAAAAAGGGATAAAGCAACTGGGCTCTTTGTTGAAGAAAGCCTGAGAGAGAGAACAAGAGAGAGACGTAAGCTGTTTGGGGAAATGAGCAGCTCCAATGTTGTAGATCTCAATTGTCCCAATGTGTCATGCTTGTGTCTTGGACATATCAGGCCATATGTAAACCATACACTAGTTCCGATATGTATCTGACAGATATGGGGACCCTTTTGCAGTATCCTCACTTCCTAGGTGCAAAGAATTTTTGAAACTATACAATATACATTATATTAACATAATCTCCAAAAAGCCACATGCAAGAGAAACAACAGCATATACATTCAATGGATAACTGAAGTATTAAGAGATGTTCAGTTTACTATTATTGCTGAAAGGAGAAAATGTATTCACTATAAAGATGGTAAAGCTGAAACACCAACTGTATAATACCCTAACAAAACATAGAGATGCAGACAAAGGATTTTATAATATGCTAATTGGATAACATGCTTCCTGACCTTTACAACTGAAGCAAAGTTATCATCCAAGATGATAATATCCGAGCTTTCTTTCGCAACTTCAGTTCCTTGAATGCCCATAGAAAGACCAATATCTGCCTAAAGTACAAATGGTAAAAATGCGATCAACTATGAATCATTGTTAAGATGACAGAAATTCTAGAAGAAAAAAAAGGTGTGCAACATACAAGAGGCAGATAAAGAAATTGTTGTCACATAGGCACATAATGCATAAACACAAGGCATAATTCCTCATGCACTTTGATTAGTCTTTCGAACTTTTATCTCAAGTTTATTTATCATCTATGATTGCTGATGCACCAGGATCTAACATTCCCGAATTCAGGCCTCAAACCCATCACTTATTGGTGTACCGTACACACTAAGGTTCTCCCATTCACAGAGAACAATATCTATTTGTAAACATAAAACTCTAGGTGAAAGCACAGGGCAGAAAAGTGCATGTAACAAATCATTTGCTTGGCATATATCTCGTTATCCACCTAAAGGGACATAAGTATTTGAAAGTCTCCAAGTGAAACACATCCAAAGGACCCCAACACTACAATGTAATATGCGTTAAGACACATAAATGTCAGACTAGCAGACTCTACCTGAAACATTCCGGTGAATGTATCTTTAAAGTTTTAACGAGAAAAAAAAAATTAAAAAAAAAAAAAATTCAGAAATTTCAAAGCTTCTGAAATCAATATATTGATAAAGAAAACAAACCTCGTGAAGTGCAGGAGCATCATTAGTGCCATCTCCAGTTACAGCAACAACTTCTCCTCCCTTACGAAGTGCTTGCACGAGCAAGAGCTTGTCATTAGGAGAAGACCTCCCCATCACCTATACATCAGTCATAAATTAACCATTAATAGATCTTATATCCAAGAAGAACATGTAAGACATTTCTATGAGTTTGTAATAAGTTACAGGGGAGAAATTCATATTTAATGAAAATCCATAGTAAACGCATATAGACCTAGAAAAATCATGATATTTGAAGCATACCGTGACTTTCTTGGCAACTTGTTCTCTTTCTTTCTCAGAAAATTCACGGAATACTCTTCCCTCAATGATTGTAGGCTCAGTAGCCTCTTCACTTGTAGCAAGTATCCCACACTCCAACGCTATTGCTTTCGCTGTTCGAAGATTGTCTCCTGTGACCATTCTTACCTATATGTAGTTGAAGAAAAAAAAAAAAGGTTTTCCAAAGGTCATTTTTAAAATTTTAATATGAAAATAATCTCATGGAAACCATAACCATAAAAGAGGAATTATAGACACATAATGCAGTGCACATTCTTAACATACAGCATAGCCCATGCTAATGGATACCTTATAGATTTCGTCATTAAGATTAATTTCAAGTTGTATAGATACAGGAAGTACGATATTTTTCTAATTTGACAGCCTTACAGTCACTTTATTATATCTTTTAGGGCATTGGACAGTGGCAGGTGGAGGGTATTATAGGAACATATGTATGCAGTAGGTCCAAAGACAACAACTTTCTTGTACATAAGAAGTTACACAGGAAAGAAGTCCAGTTTGCTTAGAGGTGCAAGATAGAGGTCGGTAGTAGCAAATGGCAAGTTATATACCATAAGAAGTCAAATAATTGATGTTCAGGTTTTCTGAGATTCTGGAACTTCATGTAAACCACCTAGTATCCTAGAGCTGAACACTTTTATTTACCCTTCAGCATTTGCACTGCACACGTCCCTTTCCTTAATTGGAAACATCTCACTACAAAATGTTGCTATTAATGCTATAATAGTGTTGCTGATAGATCACTACAAAATGTTGCTATTAAATTTACCTCTTCCTATCAGTTTCCTACAAAATGTTGTTATTAATGCATAATGGTGTTACAGGAACATATCTAAGGAGTCTACCACTTGTATACGGCTTTGGGTAAACAATGCAAGCTTGACACATCACTCAAAAAACATCTCAAAAAATCAATTCCATATATATAGGAGAAGCATTTGCAATATGACAGAATATTCTGGAAAGAGACAGCTAGTGGGGACAGTTGGTAGGGAAACCTCATCAAGACTATCCTGTAGAAGTGTACAACATAGCAAGCATAGCATGCTCTCTCTAACACTCTCCCCCAAGATGGAGCATATATGTATGCCATATAAACCCAACTTGGAACAGAGAGACTCTAGTCAGCTGCTAGCTTATGATGGGCTAGGAGCTAAGCATACTCATCATACGGTGTAGAGATAATCTGTATCCTGGACAGTAATGGTGAGGGTGGATGGTCCTAATGCTTGGGTGGAATCATCCTGGGAGAAGGAGAAGGCCATTGAGGTCCCAATAAGTAATCCACCGAATGATTGTTGCAGCCGCAGAGCATGCACTTCTAGAGCGTTTGCCTGCGCTCAAATCACGTCCACCAAGCGCACTACTACGGCCTCCTGGTGATCCACCACGAGAGGGAACTAGTGCAGAGCAATCACTAGCGAGTAGCGGGGAAGTGGAGGAATAAACCTCATGGAGAGAGGGATATCAAACCACAGAGAATCGAATGACGTCCAAATCCTGACATTGCTTCTCCATTCACGAGACATCAGCCATGAGTGGTTGATAGATACATGTTCCTCTCCTCGACGACACCCATGACCCGAGAATTGAGAATTCTCCACCAAACTCTGATTTTTCCTTGCTCAACAGCAAAACTTTTCTTCGATACACGTCATGCGAGTGCGTCACATCCTCTAATACAGCCGGAAAATGCACTGTACCCACCGAAACACTACTGAATTGGGCGAAACTCGGTATATACCGGCCGAGAAACGATTGAACCGACCAAAAACGGAAGTCAATTGGCCGCCGGGGGCCGGAAAACCAACAAGGCCGAAACGTACCAAGATATGTCGGCGACGATGGGGGTTGGGTTAGATGGATCAGGTTGACCCAATAGCCATAGGTAATGGGATTGAACCCAATGTGACCCGGGTTAGTGTTGGGTCGAATGTGCTATCCAATTGAAATTGGATGGGGTTGGGCTGAAATTTTAGAACACTGCCCAATTTGATGAAGGTGACTGGGCTCAAACTTTGGAACACAGCCCAAACCAAACGAGAAATATCCCAACACAAATTTGGTTTTATGAAAAGGCCAGGGAAAACCATCAGACTAGAAGGCCCAAACTGAGTCCACGAAACAAAACAGAGGCCCAAGCAGTTTCTGTAAATGCCAAAACTGATTGGAAACCGCCGTAAAAAAAAACCACCTTCAGACAATGCCAGCCAACTATGAACAACACCCTGAGTAGTATATATATTCTCATTAGGATGCAATAAACACAGCAGCTAACCAAGGACATGGTTCTGCCATTCCACTACCAGAACGCCTAAAGAAAAGAATTAGGATTCCGAAAGGATCCAGTTACTTATATCTGAGGTCCATTTTTGTCCTAGAAAACTGAAATGACAAAAATGCCCCTCAAATATAAGGAATTGGATGCTCTCTGATTCATTCTATCAAGATGCAAAAACTCTTTTTTACTGCCTATAATAAAAATTTTGAAAGATCACCTAGAAACATCAAATAAAATGAAGATGTAAACATTGGATCTTTATCCCAAACCAACCCATAGATGATAGACCCACCATGGATGATCACTTTTTCCATTCTTTTCTAACATCACCCGGTCCACCCCTAAACAACCCACTGCCTCCTATGCCGAACGCCGACACCCCACCAAAATTCGCCACCGTCTTTCAAGTGAAGTTTCTTGCCCTTTCTCTCGCGGTCTTGTTCAATGTCTGAGGAAGACTTCACGCATATTACAACGGATGCAAAAGACCAAATGGAGATAGCTGAGTGAAAAAAACTGAAGTAGGATAATGAAAAAAAAAAAAAAAAAAACAGATGTTGGGGAGAACAAGTTTGTTTTCATTCCAATGGAACTCTCAGTAACCAAACAGATGTAGAATACCATCCATACAAAGAGCAAAAATTAAAGAACAATAATGAAAAATAAATAAAAATTGTTTCAATCTCACGAACCACATGAAACTAGCAACATCAGGATTTTCCAAAACTATCCATATAAAAATGAAAATGAGAAAGAAATCTTACAAATATGAGAGGACAAAGGCGCAGGTTGAGGAAAAATAATGAAAAATATACGATGTTTTCATGTTTATAATATTTGATATTTCAAGCTGATGTCAATCTTTTATTGAATGTTGTAAATGAGTGGGTTTACATAGAAGTTATTCTCAAAAAACAAAAAAACATTCAACATAAAACAACCAAAAATAGTAGTCCAAAAATGAAAAATAGGGGGAATATATAAAATATTAAAAAATAAATAAAAAATAAAAAAGGAGAGAGAGAAGAAAAAAAGAAAAGAGGATGCTAGAAATGAGAGGAACGAGAGAGGGAAGAGAACAATTCAAATCCCAAGGTCTGATTCCATGTTAATGAAAATAAGAAGATAATGTTTTTTATATCAGCCCTCACTCCATTCATTCCATATATATATATGATGACAATATGACAATATTCTGGGAAAGAGACAGCTAGTAAGGAAACCTCATCAAGATTCAAGGCTATCTTCTAGAAGAGTACGACAAAGCATAGCATTCTCTCTCTAACAACCTGAAACTAGAGATACGACCGACAAGGCTACATACATGTCCAAACATTCTAGTTACAGTAAGCATAAAATAAAATAAATCAAGATAATGACTGTATTACACAAAATATTAAATCAGTTATTCAAAAAATGTGAGAGACAGACAGACTACCTTTACACCAGCTGCTGTGCAGACTTTCACTGCGTCTTTGACACCAGGGCGACAGGGATCCTTCATGCAGTCAAAAAGGATAAGTACAAGGTCAACTTAAAACACAAAGTCCCACGAGTATGAGATTACTCCCGCATGCAGTCAAAATAATTGCTTGACCCAGAAAGTAAAAAAGTGAATATGAATAAACAATAACAATGGTAATAATAATAATAATAATAACAACAACAACGATAACAATAACAATAATACATGATGCGCTGAGTTGAGTTGAGTTGAGTTGAGTGGTAAGTATCCTTTCTTTGATGTCTATTCAAGTTGTGGGCTTTGACTTGCTAAAGAAAAAGTATCCATCTTGCAAGGATTGTAGCATGCTACGTGTTCTCATTTTTCTTTGCATGACTATATCTCTTTAAGGAAACTCAGCTTCACTTGCCTAACACATCTCTAAGTGAGCACGTAATTCAGGAATTATATTCCAGAGGAGCAGCAGGTCATTTTGAAAGAGATAAGATCATTGCAATGGTTGAGTATTGTTATTAATGTCCAGGCTTGAAGAGTTGTCTCCCGATGTCCTACTTGTCAAACATCACAGGGAACGAAGCAAACTACAAGTTTATACATGCCATTACCAATTCCTCGTAAATCATGGAGAGACCTAAGTATTGAATGTCCTAGGGTTCCCAAAAACCTCTGGCACCATGACTATCTTTGTGATTGTGGATCAATATTCAAAGATGACTCACTTTATTCCTTGTTTGAAGGCATCTGATGCTGTCCATATAACTAAACTCCTCTTTCAAGAAGTCATTTGACTTAATGGGCTGCCTAGCTTTGTCTCAGACCATATGTCAAATTATCAGTAACTTTTCCAGAACTATATGGAAATTGCGGAATATAACACTTAAGTTATCTTCTTCTTTTCATCCCCAAAATGATGGAAAAACGGAATTATTAATCAAAATTTGGGTGATCTCCTTCAATGCTTTGTTGGCAATCATGCTGCAAATTGGGACCAAATACTTCCTATAGCTGAATTTGCTTATAACAGCTCGATTAATCTGTATGCAGGTAGCAAACCCTTCAAGAGTGTGACAGGTTTACTTCCTAGGAAGCCAATTGATTTTGTTTCTCTACCAATTAAGACCCGTCTTGGTGTTAAAGCTGATGCTTTTGCCAAACATATGTGCGAGATACATGATATGGTGCGGCAAAGGAATGCAACATGCAATGAGAGCTGCACACAACATACAGATTTGCAGAGAACATTTGTTGAATTCAACGAAGCAGACAACGTGATAGGTCGAATTAGGACTGCAAGATATCAAAAAGGCATGTACAAAAATATTCATTATGTAATGAAACGAGACCTGAGAAAATGGTATGAAGCTACTAATTCTATGAAGCTCATTCATCCTTCTTCATTCATTAAGTAGAGCCAAAATACAAGAATATTCTATGACAGCTATAGGGACGGCTCACTAGGATACCTAGCATTCTTCTAGAAGGTTTTCATATCACTCCCTATACTCTTAGGAAATTAAAGTTCATTCTAACTTACTCTTAGGAAATTACAGTTCACTTCAACACGGAAAATATATTGAATAAGCCCAACTTGGAATAAATAAATTATAATAGATCAAGACAAAAGAGACTTGGTAAACACATCAGCAAGTTGATCACCAAATTTATAAAAGGTGTTCAAATATCTACACTCAATATTCTATCCCGAATGAAATACCAATCAACTTCAATGTGCTTTGTTCTCTCATTTAACACTGGGCTAGAGGCAATGAAATACCAAACAACAGCATGATTATTGCAATATAGAGGAATAGGTGTAGGAACTGAAAAATCCAATTTCCTGAAGAAATTGTCAGAACCATGTCAATTCACTAGTCATATGAGTCTGCATTAATCGAGCAACCGCTATATGTTTCTTACTCTTCCAAGTAACAAAGATTACCTCTCAAAAATCTACAATCCCCAGTAGTAGATCTTCTGTCAAAAGGGGATCCTGCCCAATATGCATCAGTGAATCCTTCTTAAATAGAATACCACAAGCTGGAAATTTCTTCAGATATCGAAGAATACGAATCACAACCTCCCAATGTAAGGTTCTAGGTACTTCAATGAATTGACTTACTACACTTACTGCATAAGAGATATCTGATTTGGAGATAGTAGGATAATTCAAGTTCTTCTATCGAGCGTTATCGCCTCGTGGGCTGGCCTCTTTTCCTTGGAAAAGTGTTTGGAAGTCCAAAGCCCCTCCTAGAGTGGCTTTCTTTGTTTGGACGGCGGTTCATAGCAAGATCCTTACTCTTGACAATCTTGGGAGGAGGGGTTTGGTGGTGGTGAAAGGAGCTTCTCCATTTCTTTCTTGTTACTCTCTACTCTTGGACTACAGGCTGGCTTGTCCCACAGGCTATTAGCTTGTAGATTTTCTTTCCTTTTTTTCTCTCTCTCCCTAGTCCCTTTTGTATACTCCCAGTGTACTAAGGGTTGCGCCCCTCTGCGCTTTTTTTATATAATATCTTGACTTATCAAAAAAAAAAATTCCAAACCAATATTCTGTATCTACTAGGATCATGAAACAACTCTCCATCATCTTTCAAAAGCTTCTGATTTGGGTCCATAGGAACATCAACAGGATGAGCACCCAAAAGACTTGGTTCTAGCAACCTCAACGCCGAAGAAATACCAAAGTTCCCCAAGTCTTTAGTCTGAAATTTCTCCTACAAAAATTGTTCCAGTCTAGCAATTCGATACCTATAAATATGAATGTAATGTTTTCCTATGATAATTGAATAAAGAAAACAGCTATCAGAGTTCCAACAACTATTTCTTTATAAACTATGTAATGAAACCATATCCAAGGAAAGATGCAGGGAAACCCTAGGTATAATGCTTAGTTTTGTCTTTCTCAGCTATGTTTTCCTTCTGAAATTCCCTGCAATTTTATAGCAAATCCCACGGATTTATTCGTTTTTTATAAAATCGTAATCTTCAAACCCGATTCCAGCCCTCATAGATTCACATACAGAAAATACTATTCACAGTATCACTCACAACATATCACTTATCGTTACTGCCAGATCAATAGGAATTGTACTTTTACTCCCAATTGTCAATCTTATTACTATTTTCCAACATCACAAACGAAAAAACAAAAGCATTATACATCAGATAAGTTTGGGAATTTATTTAATCAACCTTCGCAATGTTCTCAAAATCAGTTAGTCCAAAAGAACCATATAAACTGACAGTTCATGCACAAAATTGAATGATCACCAGTGGAAAGCAAGAACAATAATGCTTGATATCGTAAGAATTTTATTTCTTGATGTTTACCTTTATACCAACAATAGCAAGCAAAACAAGGCCATCTTCAGGTAAAACCCATTGAGCTAAAAGCTCCTCATCAGTGGGAACCTTGTCTGATTCATATGATCTGTATGCAATCGCAACACATCGCAAACTGCTTGCAGCCATGTCATCAATAGCTGTCTTGAAAAATTCCTGGTAGAAACGTTTGTGCTAAGTCATTTTGTGCAACAAATCATAATCACCATGGTTTTATCCAGTACAATGCTGTAAAAGTAATGTTTTGCATGAGCTCTCTCAATGTCACATAACTAATGCGTAGCATAATATACCGATTCATAGCAAAACCAAAAGAATTTCTCACAACAAGATTGATGAAGGATTTTAGTGAGAATTAAAAATGATAAGTTTTTTATTATTTGATAATACCTTGACAATCATATATGTGGCAATATAACCATTTTAAGGACAAGCTTCTGGTCAAATATTTTAAATTATCTTATGATTTTTGCAACCTTAGTATACAATCTCTACGCAAATAATGCCAACCTATTAACAGCAACTTGTACCCTAACTGTAGGGGCTCATCAGTACAGTAAGTGATAACAGCACCAACCACAATTCCTGCACATTAATAATTTAATGGACTCTTCATCCATAACTTCTTGAGTTAAGTTTTTCACTTAAGGAAAAACTTCACTCACCACCCCTGATCTTTCATCATTTTTGCATCGTGCCCTTAAACTTTAAAAAGTGTCAATTTAGGGTTATCATCTTTCAGAATTTTGCAATGTCAACCCTCCTGTCTAAATTTAGTGTCAAGTAATGGTTGATGAGTGAAATCCCCAAAATACCCATAATAATTTATAAAATTACAAAAAATATCTTGAATCTGAGCAAGGGTATTTTGCGGATTCACTTCCTCCGTTAAGATTTAACGCTAAATTTAGACAGAATGGTTGACTTTGCTAACTTCTGAAAGATAATAACCCTTAATTGACACTTTTTAAAGCTTAAAGATATAATTACAAAAGTGATGAAAAATCAATGGTGGTAAGTGAAGTTTTTCCTTTACTAAAATTTGGTACCTTTGTTTATTTATTTATTTGTATTTGTAATTCTATCTTTATTTTATATTTTGGTTTTCTCATAAGCTTTCAGATGAGGTATTACTGCTACAACCACTATTCCTGACCTTATCTTCTTCAATGGACTGCAAGCAACCATTTGAGTCAAGATACCCTGTGCACGAGGCTAGAACTATCTCAGCTGCTCCCTTCCAGTGTATATGAACTTCAAAGTTACTCTGCCATAACAATTTTTAGCGGAATCTCGTTAGCAATCAGAATGAGCAAATGAGGCAAACAAGAAATGCTTAATGTAAACACACATAAATAAAATGAACTGATACCATCCCCTCATTTAAATTAAATATTTCATGTATTGGGCCTCACCTATTAAAAGAGAGTTTGAGCTCACACGTGAGAATGAGTGTTAAAGTAATGATTAAATAATTAAATTTATCTCTTCCTATAAGCTTAAGCTTTTGGAATAACTGGTAGTTTAACATGAACATTAACACAATTGTAACATGCAATGATGCTAGTTCAAAATATGATTTTAATTCTTCAATCTTCCGTGAACTCCCAAATATAACCATGATTACAAAGTTGCCAAAGTTCCAGCCAAAACAATTTGGAATGAGTATATCAGTTGGCGCTTAAGAGCCCAGGGTGAGATACCAGAGACCTAATGCATCTGTAAATACTATCTTAAGAAGTTCAATACCATATGGAGCTTGTGTGACAATTTAAATTAGGTATGTGAATATTATTAAATAATGAGAACTTTTTTGCAGTAGTACTACTAAAAATGAGAAGCTTTACAAAGTAAATAGTCTCTTCTCAAAGCACTTTATGGCTCTAGGTATATGCACCTCTATGCATCTCCAGATGCATATACTTGAGTATACAAACTATGTTACCCTAAGAACTTTTTTTTTGCTTAATGCTTTTTCATATAAATTTTTATATTCCACTGAACACCCCAGCGGTTCCAAAATAATTTGAAGGGAGAGCGTCTTTGGTGCTCCTATTGCACAAAATGTGACTTTTGTGCCACCAATAAGAAGGTGACACCTCAGCCCATTATACAAAACTTACACTTAAATAAAAGACACAACCACACTGAATCATACTAAAAAACAAACAAAAAAATTATTTTAAAATAAAAACAAAATGAGGAGGGGTGGCCACCCAGCCACCCCCAGTGAGTTATGGGGTGGCACACAGCCACCCCATGGCCTATGGGGTGGTGGCCAGCCACCCGGAGGTGGCTGAGCAAAGCATTTTTTTATTATTATTATTTTTTTAAATTGATTAAACCTGATATAATCAGGTGGTTTGGTTTTATTTTGTTAATATGTTCCATGCCGAGGTGGCAACCCTTCATTGGTGGGCAGAAAAGTTGAATATAAGTTATTCTCATTTGAAGGAATCAAGGTCAAAACATCTCCACTGAAAACAATATAATGGTCAGAGTTAATCTTTAGAACAGATGGTTTCACTTCAAAAGACAAAAGGGGATACAACTTAAACAGAAAAACTTAAAAAAGTTTCACTAATTGGCAAGCTTCAAAATTATCAGACTTCAGAGGAAAAAATAAAACCATTACAAATAAGAGGAAAAACAAATCCTATTTGAGGAAAAATACTTAAGTGATATGTATGTACAAACGCATGTTATCTCAAAATCATCGTTTAATGGATCTAGGATAGGCAGACTTTCTGCTATTATGTGATTATATCATATGTCTTAAACCATTCTTCAGAATCTAATCAACAGCATATTGAAGTTGAGTTAGATAGCAGAGGCTATATGCATTTTGAGCTTGGAGGGCCAACACATCTTCACTTTTTTCTGAGATAGAAGCTTTAAATATATATATATTGGAATAAAGTAACAGTTATAAAATAAAAAATTAGATTGCTGCTGAGATGACTATTTTGAGCTTGGCAGACCCATCCACTTTGCAGCTTTCTTTTTTATTTTCCTTATTTCTTTTTACTTTTTCAACATGCATTTCTTTCTTTTTCTATTACATATTATATATTAATAGCATTTGTGGGTATGTCAAATTATGGGTCAAAAGAACCCTTGGGGTTGATATTGTTCAAGTTGGTGGGCTGACATTTGGACTAAAAATGCCAACACAGTGAATCGGTCAGGATTATCTTGTTTTTTTTATAAAAAGCGTAAAGGCAGTATACATAGGAAGCACCTAACATAAACCCAAACAAAACAACAAGAAAAATCCACAAAACCCAAAAAGCCCTCAAACCCAACAAGCACTCAACCCTGAAACCCACAAAACACCAAAAGGCCTTTGACCCGAAACCCACACAAAGCACTCAACACTACAGGATGTGAGTCTTGCCTTTCCCATGCCTAGAGGACGGCAATCAGTGTCATAGTTGATGGAGCATTATAAATTTAACAGCTCCCTTCTACCTCTTGTCTTAGAACACGCACCTTTTACTTCCCAAGGATGATCCTCTTCAATAGCTGTCAGGAGCACCATAGTCATATCCTCAAACCCCTCACACGTGACCCCCACCACATGACATGCATTCTTATCATAACTCAAAGCCCAATCCAAGGGCATCGCAAGGGAAAAACACCCAAAGGGTAGGGAAAATCTCCATCCTCCCAATGATACTTGTACGTCTCTTATATAAAGCAACTACACTCTCTCTGAAAGCCTAAGCACTCTCTCTCTCTCTATCTACCCTTAACAAACGCACATGAAAGCATGTCCCGTTGGATTCCAGATCCTGCTCACCTCCCTCCAACGCGTAGGGTAACGGTGGTTCAGGATGTAATCCCTATTGAAGCTTTGGGTGGCTTTGGTTGGTTTCTTGGCTGTTAGTGAAGCTCTTCGTCTACACCGGTTGTTACGCTCACAGGAGCAATAGTTTTCTCCAAAGCATGTAGCTCGCTTCAGGTGGTTGTCGTTGGGTTCCGGCTTGCCTTCTTCTACCGAAGGCTCGTGCAGTCGCATGTGTACTTTGTCTTGGAGAGCGGTGGGGGTGCGTGAAGGACAGATCTGCTAGGGCTCTATTTCGGCTCAGTTCTTTTTAGCTCGACAAGCCCCAATGTGCCAGAGATTGTAGATGAAGAAGGTCGTTTTTTATTCTCTGGTGGCACAGGTGGGCGCGTCTAACACCCTTTATCTCTTGTACTTTGGTTTTGGATAGGCTTTGATGTTGCGAGTAGAAGAAAAGAGGAAAGGCTTTTTAGGTGAGCTTCTTCTAACTAACCAGAGCACCGAATGGCTAGCGTTGATGGTAGAGATTCTGATGGGATTCCCTGGTGATGAGTTTGTCAAATCTTACAAGGAGGGGACGAAGGTTTTGATCATTTGTCACAAGATATGCCATGATAGGGTTGTTTTGAGAATTAGATAGTAATATGCTGAACAAGGTATTGAGAAATTAATATCAAATTTCCTCATCAAACAAATAATATAAAGATATAAACTTGTGATCAACTATGTCACAACCTAGGACACGCTAATTACATTTGCACTATATCCAAAAAAGACCAATCACAAATGATGCTCCATGTTATCACTTACATAAGCTAATTTCACTAAGTAAATAACCAATGTAGGACTCAACATATGTCCATCAACACCCTCCCAATCCAACCCAATCAAAATGGGTAGAAAAAAACTATGCAAAAAAAAAAAAAAAAAAAACCTTGGGATTAATCAATTACCAGTTTTACAGCAACACCACCACGTTTTTTCTCTGAGTTGAAAGGGAAGACATCTAAAACCACTGACTCTGATCTCACAAGATCAAAATTCATTCCCAGCTGCAAAACAAATTCAATACGAAAATCAACTTCACGAAGTAAATAAGTACCAATCGTAGATACTACATACACTTAACAAGCATACCTCGACTGCCCAACAAAGGATAGCCTTTTCCGTAGGAGATCCAGAAACCTCCATATCTCCACCGCCCTACCAAAAAAAAAAAAAAAAAAAAAGGAAGTCAATGGCAGAATTTGATGCTATAGAGGCAACCACATCGATAATCAGCAAAGTTAAAGATCAAAGAGCCCCCAGATAAATTCTGGAAGCACAGAGTAATCCAATGATAGAAGAAAACAAGAACAGACTTGCAGATCAAAACTATGCTAATTCCCTTTGAAGTGAGGATAGAGTAAGAAAATCATCTGGGTGATTAGTAATAGAGATACCATCAAATTATACTGCTGTAAAATGTATTATCTAAAAGGAAAAAAAAAGTTCCTGCCACAACAATGAGCACCAGAGGATATAGCTAGATCAATTTTTATCAGTTTTTCTTTTGCAATTATTAGGTCAAGATCTTGTGGAAAGCTCTTGATTCTTGGGCAGATACGGTTCTGAAATTTTCATGAAGTTAGCCAATGACTAAAAACTTCCAGTTTTGACACTTTAATTATATTAAAGATTGAAAAAAACTTCATTAAACGTTTGTAACAATACATCACCACATTTCATAGATGTTGAGGTAGTGTAAATAAATGGTCAATTTGGTCCAATGTACTTTTTCAGAAAAAAGTAATTATTCATATTATTTTTCACCAAAGATGTTGTTCCTCAGAAGATTTAAAAAATGCACGACATTTATACAGCATACATTTTCCTATCTTTTNCCCGCGGGGCGAGCCAGCTTGTAGTCCAAGAAAAGAGAGTAGTAAGAAAGAAAAGGAGAAGCTCCTCTTGAGTCCTCGACGAGTCCTCAAAACATCTATCATTTCGCTCCCTCCAAATGCACCACAAAATACAATGAGGAACCATTTTCAAAACAACCGCGCTTCTCGAACGACCCGCCGTCCACCAACTCGCAAGAACCTCTTTGACGGAACGAGGCATAACCCAACACAGCCCAAACCGAGCAAAGAAAGCGTTCCACAGGGACCTCGCTGCCGCGCAATGAAGGAGAAGATGATCAACTGATTCCCCTTCCATTTCACATAACCAACATCTATTTACCACCACTAGACCTCTCCTCCCAAGATTGTCAAGAGTAAGAATCTTGCGATGGACCGCCGTCCAAACAAAGAATGCCACTCTAGGAGGAGCTTTGGACTTCCAAACACCCTTCCAAGGAAAAGAGACCGACCCTTGAGGCGAGAGAGCTCGATAGAAGGAATGAACCTCAAAAGTACCTTTGCGGGAAGGCAACCACCATAACTTGTCTTTCCCTACGCCTCGAATCTTACACTCATATAAGCATTTATAAAAAGAGGCCAACTCCCCCACCTCCCAATCATGAACCAGCCGGGAAAATTGGATATTCCACTGAATGGAGTTACTAGAAAGCTCCATATTGTCCGCTATAGACGCTCCCTTGAGCCTAGCAATGCTGAAAAGGCCGGGATACTCTTCCTTAAGAGCCCTCTCACCACACCAAACATCCTCCCAAAAGCGAACTTTAGAGCCCTCACCGACATCAAACTTGAAGAATCTCCTAAAAGACTGCCAACCCATACAAATATATTTCCACAAGCCCACCCCATGCGAACCTGAAATAACTCCCGAGCGCCAACCTCCCCAATCCGACCCATACTTAGCCACCAACACCGATCTCCACCAAGCTCCTTCCTCATGAGCAAACCTCCACAACCACTTCCCCAAAAGAGCTTGATTAAATCTTCGAATATTTCTAATCCCTAGACCACCCTCATCAATGGGGGTACAAACCTTATCCCACTCTACTAGATGATACTTAAAGTCATCATTCATCCCCCCCCAAAGAAAGTCTCTTTGAATCTTCTCAAGACGCTTAGCCACATCAACCGGAATAGGAAAGAGAGATAACATATAAGTGGGCATATTGGATAAGGTACTTTTGATTAAAGTTACCCTACCACCTTTAGAAAGATACAATCTTTTCCACGGAGCCAACCTACGCATCATCATATCCTCCAAACCCGCCCACATGGATTTAAGCTTGAAAGAAGCCCCCAAAGGCAACCCCAAGTACTTCAAAGGCACTTCACCATACCCACA
>CM017321.1:28775882-28889915 GCA_006937295.1 Carpinus fangiana
CAGCAAGTTTGGACAGCTGTGCTATCCATTGACACCGCACGGATGGCACAATCCGCTATCCCATTCCTCGGGCCTTGTTGTCCATGACCAAGAATGCAATCACAAAGTTCAATCTTATATCCTGGAGTTCTCGTAAGCAACCCACCATTCTCGTTCATCCATGAAAGCTGAATATAAATTTCTTGCAAACACTGCAGCTGAAATTCTTTGGATTCAGTCTCTTCTATGTGAACTTGGCATTCGTCCTTCATCTCTGCCCAAACTATAGTGTGATAATATTTGCGCCACGTATCTCTCTGTGAACCCTATTTTTCATGCACGAACCAAACATGTAGAGATCGATTTCCATTTTGTTCGTGATAGGGTTGCTGACAAGTCATTACAAGTTCTGTTTGTTCCAAGCTCCAACCAGTTGGTAGATGTTCTCACCAAACCGATAGTCTCCAAAAGGTTTCATGATCTTTGCTTCAAGCTCAACATTAGGTCTCCCACATTGACCTTGCAGGAGGGTAATAACACAAGTTCTATCTCATATAAAGAGCCACATATTCAAATGGATTCTAAACCTATCTATGATCATGAATTAGATAGAGATAAGAATGTATAGATGATTTACCCTATCTCATATACATAGCAGATGATAACCTTAGATATGTAATAGGTATCAAACTCTTGGTGTAAAGTGTTAGTATAGTTGTTGAACTCTGTAATCACAAACAAAAGTGGCAATAACAGATCCCCATGTCTCACTCCATAAGAGCTATTAAAAAAGTTGGACGGTGAACCATTAATAAGAATGGAAAACCGCACCATAGTAATACACAGCTATCCAATCCCTCCATTTCTCCCCAAATCCACATATCTTCAACAAATAAAACAAGAACTCCCAATTTACATGATCATACACCTTTTCCAAATCCAATTTACACAACACTCCAAGTTCTCTAAATCTATTCCGACAATCTAAACATTCATCAGAAATCAAATCTAAATCCAAAATTTGTCTACCGTCATGAATGCATTTTGTGAATTAGAAATCATGTTTCCCAACACCAATTCTAGCCTTTTCATTGAGACTTTAGAAATAATTTTATAAACACCACCCACTAAACTAATTGGATAGAAGTCCTTAGCATCAACAGTACTAGCCTTCTTTGGCGTTGTGCCAAAAACATAATCACAATTAAGTTTAAACAAGGCGAGAACAATCATACACAAAATAACACCAAGATTTAAGTGATTCCCTCAATGTAAGGTACGTCCACTGGCGGAGGCGATCACGAAAAAATTCACTATGAAAGATGAAGTATACAAATATAGTGGAAAGAAAATCTCTCAAATCCAAAACCCCAATACACACAAATCTCACTATCACACAATAGAGATTATTCCCCGAAAGAGATACAAAAGATAGAAATACAAACTCTTCTTTTGCTGGGACAAGACGGCGACTGATATCTATTTTTCTCTCTCTCCCACAGTAGCACCCTTTTTTTTCCTCTCTTGTTTTGGCTCCTCCAAAACCAAGAAGATAACAGTCGGCGCCCTCTTCTATTATACACAGCAGCCCAAACTTTTTCACCTTTTGTGTGGCTCTTTGATGATGCATGGTGCTTGCTACCCCTTAAGTACAGCAGCCCACTTTGATGTGCAGCTCTGTTGCTTCTCTTGTGCACACTTAAAAAAGGACCAAAGACATGTATATATTGCTTGAGGGGAGAAAACCAAGTCAGTCAAATAAACCTACTGCACAATATTCCAAGTTTAACTTAGAATTCTTGTCTCCCAAACCCACAAATAAAAGGAAAAAGCAATGGTCCCCACCAACTTTGAATGCAAGTCACCACGTCAACATTTGGGATAAGATAAACAAAGGTTACATTAAAACTCTTCTCAAGCTCTCATCGACGATGAAACCCCTTAAAAACTGCCATGATGTCCTCTTCCAATGCCTCCCAACACTTCTAGGAAAGTGTCATAGAGAAACCATCCCAAAACTTCGAGACAACCAATAAAATACCCAACGAAATTAGTAGACCACATATACAAGAGGGGCTCCCAAAAAAAAATTCTAACAAAAAATATGCATGCAAACAAACAAATTGAGGATCATTTCTTCGGGAGGCGTAGTATATTCTTATATGTATAATTATTTTACCTAAAGAAATTGATAAACAATAACTTCTATCAAAATCAAAGATATCCATTGATCAACTCATAATTCAAGAAGAATGAATTATATTTTGCTTTCGAGAATTCGTCCACACACAAACACTAAGATTACAACCTCTAAGCCCTCACTAGATTTTGTAACAACAAAAAAGAGGGTCACTAACCTTAGGCACAAAAACTTTGCCCGTGGTATTCTGTGCAATTCCCTCAACAAGTAGAGAGGATACCAGTGGATGCAACTGCGAAGAGTCACCTGGTGGATTTATCCTCTTTCTCCCAACATATGCCTCAACTACAGTCATCTGCAATGCAAAAAAAATATAACTAAAAGTAAAGAACCATTTAAACCTCAATAATTGAAGGTTTTTTTAACAGCTGGCTAAAACATTAGCAAACAGCACAAAAGTAGGAGAAAAAAATCTAAATATCTGCCCATAATATGTTTCAGAAAGACACCTAAAAGATTCCCAATGAAACCGAGGCTAGTAGAAATTCAAAGGTCAACGCTAATTGCTTTTGGTCCCAAATTTTTTTGGGTTGCTTTTAAGGGATGTAAATGTTTTAGATGATTCTTGAATGAACTTACTTCATTTACCAAAATGTTCTTTATAAATGAAAAACAAAAGAAACATACTCATTTAGATGACCTAAGAAATTAAGTTGAATGGTAAACAACATGTCATATCATGTTGTTCAAACAACATGTGGTTCACTGCTGAGAAAAACAAGTCATTTAGCATAGGGCTGGACAACAAGTAGGGTCCCTAAACTACAGGTCGTTCAGCAACAGCAGAGCAAAAAAATACAGAGATGCTGCTTTGCCTTTGTTTTTGATGTTTGAATTCTAGTTTCTTGTTGTATTGCTCTTTAATCTCTTTTGAGTCCTAGTATTGTGTATTGGAGCTATTTGGTTGTATATCTAAATTCAAGATGACAACAATCAGACCTAATAAATTCATAAATAGAGGATAGAGAGTCAGGTGACCTTCCATAGTGAGAATCCAACTCTCCATACACAAGGCTCAAGATGTCAAGAGACTTGTTGGAGATTTCGTGGCCATCCTACAAGAGGTTGAAGGCATCATTCAAAAAGTGGAACCAGGTCTTGAGCCAATTATACTTCTATGGTAGAGAAGATTTTTCCACACAAGATTCTATTTCTACTTCTGTCGATATCGGTAATTTAAGCAAGGAAGAGGTAGACAGACTTCGTCGGTTTATGTCTTGTGATGGCCCAAACCCACTAAGATTAGGTTTGTTAACCTAGAAGCCTCAGAGCCAGAGGCGCAAAGGTCACAAATAGGAACAGAGCACTAATGAACATATTAAATGCATGAGTTGAAAAGTCTTTATTAAACATAAATGCGAAAACGTAAAGGTCTAAACATGGCATTAAAGTGTTTGAAAACTTTTCTTTTTTATACCCTTAGGAACATATTGTAAATAGGTTAATTTAAATCATGAAATGAAATGAAATCCCCATCTAAGTTGCATTCGGCCTCCTATTGCGTCTCAACCTCGCCATGACATAAGAAAACAAAATTAATGAGCAAAAAGCTCAGTAAATAATACTCCCAACCAATTTATTTAAAACCTGCTGGTTAAAAATATTTTCTTTAAAGCCTTTTCCTTGAAAACACTTAATACAACATAAGAAAAAAGATTTTTAAACTATCTTCATTCCACTGTATAACACCATTGAACAGCTGCATATGGTCCATAACCCATGCCTCCTTATTGCTAGCAATACGAAATAATGCAGGAAATACTTCCTTTAAAGGCTGATCCCCGCACTAGATATCGTGCCAAAATCTGATGTGGGAACCATCTCCTACTCCAAAGTTGATAAATTTCGAGAAAACTTCCCACCCTCTCCGAATATGTTTCCACACCACAGACTCGCCATGATGCTTGCACATACAACACCATTCCGCTACAATGATACCTTTGTTACACAAATTATCCATGGTCAAAATCTTTCCGAGAGTCACCGTCCACACAAAGAAACTAACTCTCAATGGAATTTTTACTTTCCATATACTTCTCCATGGAAAAGAGGTTGTTCCCGAGGAGGAAAGCTTACGAACAAAAGACCTGACCTCAAAGATATGTCGTTTAGAAGGAGTCCACCGCATGCAATCCAACACCCCCATGTGATTACGGAAAGCATATAATTTCCCAAAAAAGGCCATCACCACCTCTACCTCCCAATCCTGTATCGCCCATGAAAAAGGAATATTCCACTATATAACACCATTGACCAGCTGCATATGGTCCATAACCCATGCCTCCTTATTGCTCGCAATACGAAATAATGTAGGAAATACTTCCTTTAAAGGCTGATCCCCGCACTAGATATCGTGCCAAAATCTAATGTGGGAACCATCTCCTACTCCAAAGTTGATAAATTTTGAGAAAACTTCCCACCCTCTCCGAATATGTTTCCACACCCCCAACTCCATAAGGGCCCTCCACTACCTTGGTACACCACCCACCATTCATACACCCATACTTGGCTTCTACAACCAACCTCCAATAAGCCTCCCTTTCCGTTGCATATCACCATAACCATTTACCCAATAAAGCGAGATTGAAAGTGCATAAATTTCGAATTCCTAAGCCACCTTCTTGCATGGGAGAACAAATTTGAGCCCATTTCACTAGATGGAACTTAGGCTCCTCATTTAGACCACCCCACAGGAAATCTCTTTGTATCTTCTCCAATCTATTTGCCACACTTACAGGAATAGGAAATAAAGATAAGAAATACGTAGGGAGGTTAGACAAAGTACTTTTGATCAAAGTGAGCCTCCACCCTTTGATAGATACATTTTCTTCCAACCTGCCAATTTCCTTCCCGTCTTCTCAAATGCATAGTAGAAACTTAAGGAATGTTCAGGGCTCCCGCCTAAAGGAAAAACAATTTGAGAAACCTATTTAAGCTCCGCCATTGTCATTTCCTTATCTTCAAAACATAGAGCATTCCTCTCCCTCCAAATATTCCACATAAGGCACAAAGGAGCCATTCTCCACACCTCCATCACCATTTTATTACCTCCTTGGCCTTTCCAGCAATCTAGGGGGGTCAATAACCCTACCATGCATGACCTAGTTCACATCATAAAGGGAAAAAAGAACACTCCAAAGAGCACGTGCCACATCACAATGGAGGAGGAGATGATTGATAGACGCACCACTCCTTTTACACTTACTACACCAGTCCACCACGATCAAACCTCTCTTGCGATTATCCAAAGTGAGGATCCTTCCTAGAGCAGCCGTTCACATATAAAAACTAACTCTAAGCGGAACTTTAACCTTCCATATGCGTAAGGATTGATGACTCAATCATGATTCAAGGTCCTTAACTGAAGACTGAATGAATTGAGCAAACCTGACCTTTAGCAAAACAGGTTTAATTTGGAAAATTATACTCATAGGTACCATGATATTAGGAAAAAATAGTGGTTTTGGGACCTAATCTAAGATATTGACTTGTGATTATGTTTTGTTTTTTTAGGATCGAGTGGAATTGAGGCAGATGTTACATTTCTTGGTAATCGTATGCACATACGAGGTTGCTAAATCACTAGTTGTCCTAAAAGCTTAAGCTTATAAGATGATGTAAATTTAATCATTTAATTAAACTTTAACAAAAGTAAGTGGATTTAGTTAATGTGGGCTCCTCAAACATACCTAAATGTGTTGTCTTGAAATAAAAGTATGAATGTTAGAACAAATTAGTTTTTGGGTACATATATGTATTCATTATAAAAAATAAAAAATAAAAAATGTATTCATTATACTTTATTTTCAAAATAAAATCTGAAAAACAAGTTTATGTGAACATTCTAAAAATAGTATGAATTGAGATACATATTGTAAGCATGATGCATACTGACATCTAGTCATATAGCAGTCCATTGTAAACTCATGTGATGATTTAACTTGTACTATGTTGACAATTGCACAAATCTTGTAAACGTCAAGTCTGGAACATTTGAGTATGGCTTTCTTGAATATTATATATAGCTGTGAGCGCTTTGAAACTTCCTAAGGTGTGTGAGGTAGTAGCTCAAGATCATATCCTAGTCCTAATGGGAGAACAATGAGAGGATCCCCAGGAATAGCGCAACCATGTTGGTCCAAAGGAGGAGTAATATTTATGCTGGGTCAAATGAGGGCCTCTAGTTAAAGCTCCAAAGAAGTCACCTATTCTTAGGCTGAAGAAAGGGTCCCAGTCCAACAATGGGAAACACAACCCAGTTAGACAAGACAAAAACATTTGACGACAAGTATTGCAACCTTATCTTGGGTTAGGTCTCTGATGTACAAACACAAGTGCGGGTAATTGGAGATTTTATGGGAATGTTGAAGCTCTAAAATTAATGTTGAAATGAACTTTTTTACTAAGGTTTATTTTGGAACCTTACTGTGGAAAACGTATTATGTCTATATTTCTTAGTTTGTGTAGGATATGGAAGTCAAGAATATTGTTTGATGTACTGTGGAACCTTAGAACTCTAGCTTGTTTAGTAAAAAATTGAGTATGCTTTTTTTTTTTTTTTTTTTTTGTGTGAGAAATGTTGCGCTTATAGCCATTATCATGTCCATCTTTGGTTGACAGAAATTTTGCAGAATAAATGGTGTTGCATATTGTGGACAAATATTCTACCTTGATAGAATAGTTATTTTGGAAAAAAGTTTACGGAAATTTCTTTAAAATGAATGCTTCTACTAGCACGCACCATGCCTATTTGGGGTTTTGGGCATGCCAGAATATCCATGCTTGCTAGTAAGAACACACCTGATTCTGGGTCAATGTTCCTGTCTTATCGCTGCAAATTGTTGTTGCAGAGCCCATAGTTTCACAAGCTGAAAGCCTACGCACCTGCACATCTACAGGTGTCAAAAAGAGGTAATATAGAAGTACAATTTAAAAATAAATAAATTGAGATATAAAGCAATTTATAAGCCAAATTGATATGGATACTTGCCAAGGCTTTATCTGCCATCATTTTCCGCATTGAGTAAGCTAGGCTATAATCCAGTTGAAGAAGAGAGACAGAATTAAAAAGAATCTTAGAGATTAAGAAAATTAACAGACTAGCCTTAGCCCTATTCTAGCTGCAGTATGAAGCAAAACGGTGGCTCATACTTACGTCAAGGTAACAGCCAAGGGAAGGCCTTCAGGCACTGCAACAACCACAATGGTGACCTAATGGGTTCTATAATTAGTGAAGAAATAACAAAAGAAAAGGAAAATAGTGAAAGAAAAATTTTAAATATAGTACATAACAAAAATTTTAAAAATGCACTTACTGCAATTGTGAATATTTTAATGACTCCATCTACTGTGCCACTAACGCTAGTCTTGCCATGCACAAATTGGACTGTTCCATCTGGATTTTTTGTATATCCAGTAAAGTACCTATAACTCCAGATCAGATTGTAGCCAGTAAAATGGCCTTCAATTCTTGTAAAGAACTACTTAATGATATACAAATTTACCTGACCAAAAGGACGGCAAGCACAGAAACAGCTACTGAAAGCCCAACTATGCCAATAAAAGTTGCAACTCCATTCAACCGTACCTATCACAGGTCATGAAAAAATATTGTACACAATTTCCATAAGGTAGTGAAAAGCAACAATATTTCAGGAGAAGGAAAACCTGTAAAGGAGTCTCTTCACCAGTATCTTCCGAGATACTTGCCATCAACAACCCCCATTCCGTATTGATCCCAACACCAGTTACCTACAGATTGCTTAAAAGGGTGAAATCTTCATAGTCATAAAGGAAATTTGTTTTAGAATTATGATAGAGAAGCTTACATAAGGATCAAAACTTTGAGGTAAAGATTACTGGATGGTCTTATGCAAGTAAGGCTTTGTTTGGTAATGGAGTTGGAGTTGGCTTTGTTACTATTCATCACCATTTCCCAAAAAAATCAACATCAAAACATTCTAACTTTTTCACTTTTTATATCACATAATTCACTTTTTATTACTATTCAAATAAAAAAAAAATCACTACAAAACAAAACTTTTTCACTTTTTCATACCAAACATTCTTACTTTTTTTTACATCAATTTACATCAACTACAGTGTATAAGCCAAAACTCTTCACCAAACACCCCCTAAAATAATACGAATATGCTACTGTAGTAATTACATACATGAACAACAATAATGGGAAAGTATTTCACTATACAAGCACACAAGGATCCAAAAGATTATGCAGTACATGGACTAAAAATCAATTATATGACATTAGTCAAATATTTAGTAAAAGAACATGCCCTACGCTTCAATGGAAACCATGTGAAAGCAATAAATTACAAGGAAATTGGGAAAAAGAATATGACACAATATTTACCAGCATGGTACCAACGCCATCTGCTACCTTGCAACCAGACATCAAAAAGGGAGCTTTCTGATCTTTGTGGACCTGAACAAAATGCCATACTTCAGAATAAAAAGGGTTAGCAGTTAGATATTTAAACTACAAGAAGATATAATAATTAGCTCACAGTCTTGCTTTCTCCGGTCATGCTAGATTCATCAATGGCCAGAGAATGACCAGCAATTAAGATGCCATCAGCAGGGACCTATACAATCCCAAATAAGAATTGAATAAAAGATTAAATTCATTTTTCCTGCAGAACAAACTCAACAATTAAGTTCCTCACCTGATCACCAATTTTCAGAGGTACAACATCACCAACAACAATATCAAATATCGAAATCTTTACTATTCTACCACCTCTCAAGACCTGCATATAGTTTCAAATGTATATAATAAATTAAGCATCCCAAAAAGGAACATTAATGTTCTCAAGCCATAACAGTACACACCTCCAATAGTATATTTTGCTTCTCCTGATTTAAATTTTGAAACTGAAGAGATTGTCGATAATCACTAACAGCTGGTTAACAGGAGAAAAAAAAGGGGGGGGGATCATTAGTTTGGTAATAAAAGTTAATGAAGAGAAGGAAAATTTGAAATTTCTCTAATTTTTTAAATAGGAACAGCTGGAAACAAGAACACCAATAGATTTAAGAAAGTTTGGAACTCTGGTGCAAAATTGTCTACTCTAAGCAACACACGTAAAGGACCTACCACAGTCAATCTAAAAATATCAGCTGCATATGCATTTTTTCCTCCCCAGGAAGATAACATAAGAACAATTCAATTTAGATGCCCAGAGGATCCCCATATTAACTGAAATTAAGTCTTACTTTGAGTTTGAGTTTTAGTTTTCAAGAGGATGGGAGAAAACGGAGTATGCATCTTTATAAGCCATTTCAGAACCCCACAGAGTCGTAAGTTTCATGGATTTCTTTACTATACTTCCATCCAAATGGCAATCAGTGGACACATTTAACTATGGAAAGAATGAGAACATAAAATTACATACCTGTGACTATTATAACAAGAAAAACAGCAAATGCAATGCTTCCCCCATCATACCATCCTTCTTTTGGACCCTGTGAGAAATATTAAATACAAAATGGAGAATACCTCGGTTAAAGACAAAAACAAAAAATAAATAGAGAGAAAGGTTAAAGATACAAACATACCAAGATGATCAAAGGAACAAGCACCATAAAAGTGAGTGAATTGACAGAGGAGACGAGGAAAAAAAAAGAGTAAAGTCGAATTTGATTCTGACCCAAAAAATATGACAATCATATAATACATAAGCATTAATTTCGATAGTAATAGAACTAAAATGATTTTATTACTGTGAAAGTGGGGCTTTAGGTCTTCATATGCATCAAAATGCTTAGTTATAAAGTTGATGCATTCCCCAATCTGAATATTTCCAATGAAAATGACAACGCCAGGTGCTTTCATTAACATCCCATGATATGTCAACCATAAAGGCTAACAAAACTGCCGTAGAAGCAACAAAAATCACATGGTGAAACTAGGGACAATAGCGGAGAAAGACATTAAAAGGGGGAGAAAGAAAGGAGAAGCTAAAGGGAGAGAGAGAGAAAGAAATAAGCTAAGAGGGGGGAGAGAAATAGAAGAAGCTAAGGGTGCGAAAGAGAGAAAGAACGAGAATCAATTCCACATTTTTTATGTCATCAAAGTCTGCTTAAATAGACTGACAACTAAACCCCAATCTAATTGACTTTGGGCAAAGGCCTTTTATTGAATTACAAAAACACCCTATTGAAAATCAAATAAAACATAAAACAAATACTAATAACCCAATTAACTAATAGGGCCTAAATTAAATACAACCACATGAACCAATATTGCCAGAAAAATAAAAATTGTTCTCTAAAATTAAATAAGATTAAACTATAGTAAAATTTGTGTCACGCCCCTTGGATCATTAACTGACGTAGAACTAACAATAATCACAAAAATCACACGTTGAAAGTAGGGAAAAGAGAGGAGAAAGAAACCACAAGGGGAAAAAGAAAGAAGAAGCAAAGGAGAGGGAAAGAGAGAAAGAACAAGAATCCATTCCACATATTTTTTTATTTCATTAAAGTCTACTTCCATAGGAGTACAAAATACATTTAGAATAGACTAAAGACTAAACCCTAATCTAAGGGACTTTGGGCAAAGCCTATTTATTGAATTACAATAAAACCATTGGCTCTTGAAAATTAAATAAAGCATCAAACTAAATAATAATAACCCAATTAAGTAGTATGACCTCAATAAAACTACATGGATCAATATTACCAGAAATTAAAAATATATATATATAATAATGAAATTAAAAAAAAAAAAAAAAACACCCAAGCAAACAAACATACAAATAGAATTGATCTCTAAAATTAAATAAGACTCATGTCTCACCGCATGCATCAAAAATTTGCAGTTGCAAACTTGTCAAGATTTATGACATGATAGAAGAAGAATAACTTTCTCAGAATTTGGATGGCAAATTTACAGTTGCATCTTTAGTGGCCTTCCAGACCATTAATGATCAGATACTAGTCAGATTTGGCATATTGACGTAGTAAATTTGTACTTGCACCTTTAGCGACCTTTCTTACCATTTGATATTGTACATGCTCTTCGTCCAACTAATGATATTGCTATAATGTATGGTTCCTCCTATTTCTTTCTAGATCACTTGCCTTTTCTTTTCTTTTTTCAGTATCGTAGCAAGTATCATTAAATCCTCATTACAGAGAGCAAGAAAGATTCACAATAAATTCAGGAGCTTGCTTGCATCTAGAGACACAGGCATAGTCCACAGTATTAAATGTAAATAACATGTCAAGCACACCTCTGTTTTTATTCCAAGAATCAACGACACAACTGCAGCTACGATCAAGATGATAAGGGTTAAATCTTGCCAAGCTTCCCACAAGAACCTCTGCAGCAAACAGAATGGGCATGAAGTGATAGCTACTCGATACTAAATGAAAAATATACTCCGTTAAAAAAAAAAAATCAGTAAAATACCAAGAAACTGCGCCCTTTCTTCCGAGGATAAGTATTTGATCCAAATGAGTTCCTTCTTCTTAACAAATCAGTTTCATCCCCATTGATCCCTTTATCTAGATTTGTCTCCAGTAATTCTGATAAACCTTTAACCTGTTAGAGGACGTAACCATTGACATGTTGTAAGCTTAGTCCACAGAACAAAATCACATTAACGGCGAAAAATAAATTCATTGATGACTTACCCCTCCATATTCTTGTAAAGCAGAAAGATTATGATCCCTGGTCATAGAAGCAAGTTTTTCAAGATCAATTGCATAATCACCAGTTGGAGTTGAGGGTGATGTCATGGGACCTAACACTAGAGATTCAAACATAAGTTAAAACGAGGAACAAGTAACTTGGATGGCATGAGCAACAAAATTCAAATATAAATCTAAGGTTATAAAAATCTTAAAAGTCAACACCATTCAACTATAGCATACAGATTAACTTTGTAAAGAAACGTTGGCATAAAAACGAAAGCATAACTTGGTCATTGATCATAATGCAAGAGTGCTATAATAAAGTACAGACATAAATATACTAAAGATTAAATATAAATTGGAAAAGCAAAAGGTCCGGTTACTTAGTGAGAAACTCAAAATGATATTCTTCTTCTTCTTCTTCTTCTTCTTCTTCTTTTTTATTTTTATTTATTTATTTTTATTATTATTATTATTATTATCTTACAAGCCAAGGTTAATCATCAATAGGTCATCCAACAAATCTCAAAAGGAACAAGCTTAAGCTCAAACGTCATATCTCACAGAAAACATGCTAATGTGCTCATAAAAATTTTAGTTTAAAACAAGTGAAATCTCAATTACTAAAAAATAAGTCAAAAGACTCAGACACTTACTGACATAATGATATGTTTAACCCTTTAAGCAAGCCAATGAAATGCAAATCACAGTCACAATTTAACTCAAACTTGACAAAAACATATATACATGTTACATTAGCAGTGGCTTATTCATGGTAAGTGGTCTTTAGAGACAATGGTTCGAACATCTGCAATCTGATTTTAAACTGGTATAATAATGAAGCATCAGTGAATCAAATACCAAGACTACTAATATAATTGCCTGAACAAATTCTTAGAAAAATTATATTTCAAAACTAATATTATATGTTAATGAAATATAGAAAGAAACTAATCAAGAAATAATAATAATAATAATAATTAGAGGAATTTACCGATATCAAAGTAGTCCAAGCTCGGAACATAAGGTTTATTAAGCTATTTATTATAAAGTTTACTCCACCAAAGTATATAAATACATGAATCTAATATATGTATTAAATCAGCAATTATCCAAAAAAAATTAAGCTAACAAGAGTTAGTGAATTTAATCATTTACGTAATATTCTAACATTCCCCCGCATGGGTTCAGGCTCATCATTAATAAGTGGAACTCATACGTTGAATACTTGATTAAAATAGAAGGTAAAGTGTGGAGTTAGAAATCAAACTCAAGACTATTACTCTGATGCCATTTAGTTGAATTAGAAATCAAGTGTGAAGTCAAGATTCAAATTCATGACCACCTTCTAATTCCATATTAAATTACCAATTATTTCAAAAAAAGTAACCGATAAAAAATGATGAATTGAATCAATTAACTAAAATTCTAACAATATGAATATACACATGTAGCATAGTTATACCAAAATATGACTTTCTTTTGTGACTAGCTCATGCCACCGTCCAAAAATTATATGATCATAAAGTTTTAAACAAAATATAAATAATTATATAGCTCTCAAAGTCATCACTGCATAGCTTCACATCAGATTAGAAAAAAATGAAATTATGCAGATGAAAACTCCTTGGTGGACTCAAAACAAATGTTGGAGGATTTCGTTTTTTAGCCATGTATTTAATATTAAAGTTTGCATATATGTTGCAAAGTGGAAGTTAAGGGACGATTACAATTTAAATATATGATGCTGTCAATAAAGAAGATTGTTAAAGGTAGTGCTAGGAGCAGCAAGTAATAAATTGTTCTTCTATCTCATATATTTTATCAAATTCTGGTTCTGTCTATTTCTCCGTGACATACGTGCAAAAACTTTCAGAGTCCCATGTTCTCTTTGTAATCCTCTCCTTATAATAATTTTTTAACAAAAAATTTAAATTTAAATATATAAATAAATAATAAATAAATAAATAAAAAAGGTTAAACAAGAACAAAAAAATAGCAAATCAGTTCTTTAACTAAGAGCACATAACATACAACTAACTGCCATCAAGAACAGATCAAAGTTAAATAACCATTCGAAGATAACTGAAGAAGTTCAGACAGTGTTATATACCGATTTGCCTTTCCCCAGCCAGTCTGAAAAGTAATGCTGCCTAATACAAGTAGTCGTTGATTAGATAAAACAATCTGAAACACCAAACCAAATCCTTTGCTAATATTAAAAACATTACTCTTATGACTTGTGCATGGGCTCTTATCATTCTTCTCCTTTGCTCTTTCTCTTCTTCCTTTTTTAAGTCCAAAGTGTATCGAAATCGACGGGAAGCATTTAGCACCAGTGCCGCTTGCTGTAGAGGACCAAAGCTCTTTCAGTCCAATGTCCAGGCAGAAATAAAATAACTTTTTTCTAACCACAATACTAGAGTTAACATGCAACAGCATTTTAAAAACTCTAAGTTTGACATATGATCTGAGAAAATATAAAAATATAATAATAATAATAATAAGAAATTAAATCAACAATGAACAGTTAAAACAGGCATAGCCTACAATCAGAACTCATATGCTCATCATACTCCAAAAAACAAAAAGATAGCTGTTCAGAGGCAGAGTTCATGATCTACTCATGTCTCCAAGTCCTATGCTCAAAATCTCAAGATTGATCACCGGTCGTATAAATGAGCAAGTATCATTCCACAAAACTAGAGAACCATTCTCCTATACGAAACAAGAGGAAGGACAGCAGTAACCCAAGAAACTGTAGGAACCTGATTGGAAGATTGAAATACAACCAAGTCTTGATCAACCACAAGCTAGCCCAGTACCCACAGATAACAAGAAATTGAATGATTACTAGACTCCAATGTTCTGGAAAATGTCAAATATATCCAATCTTTCAACGAGATAGTATGGAGATAATCCAAAAATTATATCCTAGATAAAGAGGAACTTAATAGGGACAAGATGTGAAGGCATGGAAATCAGAATCCATCAGCAAATTATAAAAAGTCATTCATCAAAGTGCTTCCTCAGATTCACGCATTCATGTAGCATAAAATCCAGCAAGAAGACTTTATTTCTTTGAGCAGCTTCACTTGTGAACGCAGTCTAGGTCATGGAGAGCAAAAAAACGCTTCATCATTTGACCAGTAAATGATTCACCAGGGTAAGATGGTGAGTATTATTTTTGCATCTATCCCACAAGTTCCTCAAGTCTCCAAATTGTAAAGTTGTCTCTTACCACCCATCTACCTCAAAATTGTAATTTCAGCTATTATCATTGTAAGAGCACGTTATTTCTTAGTTGTCCCATATTTTGTAGCATAAAGCAAAGTGTTAACTACAAATCTCTTAACCATCAATTAGCAAAATTTCCTTTTCCAGGTTTACTGAAATTTAATTTCATCTGCATATCATAATCCAGTTTTTTCTAGAATTTGTAGATCATAGCATCCTTGTATAACTCAAACTCAGTACTTTTCAACCCCACTATGGTCTGATTGACTGAAATTGAGGCATCTCGAGACTTGAATGGATCAAGGGATATCTCCTTATAGATGCATAATTAGTCCATACACAGCGTCAGGAGATCTCTGCGTCTTGAGCATGACACTTCTGCGATTGATCTCTCGATCTCCACTGCCAACAGTGCTCAGCAATACTCGTATCCTCAGTACCACCCTCCTCGTGGTACCGCCCATAATACTAGACCCCGCAACAACTACACTAGTCGTGGCCATGGATGTGGACGTGGTCATGGTAGAGGTGCTCCACCTCGCTCTTCTGGCTACGGTTACTCGTCCAAACCAACCTGTCAACTCTGTCACAAGATTGGGCACACTGCTACTAACTGCTAACAACGCTATGATCGCTCTTCTGCCTTGGATTCAAATCTTGTTGTTGCTTTCATGCCCACTGCCAATGCTACTCCAAACTATCAATGGTATCATGACACTGGATGCAAACCATCTTACCAACGAGTTAGCCAACCTTAATGTTTGTGCGGATGACTACATTGGTTCAGACAAGATCAAAGTGGGAAACGGCTAAGGTTTGCGTATATTACACACTAGCACTGCCACTTTACCTTCTTCCAATCATAAATTTCGTCTTTCCTCTTTACTCGTGAGAATGGTGTCTTTGTTGAATTTCATCCTAACTTTTTCTTTGTTAAGAACCTCCGCTCCCGCAAAATGTTGCTCCAAGGCCCAAGTAGAAACAGATTGTACCATGGCCTTCCTCCCATCTCTCCTCCAATGAACCAGCTGCCCATATTGGAGATAAGGTTCCCATGGATGATTGGCACCATCGGTTAGGCCATCTTGCTCCTCCCATTGTTCGTTGAGTTCTTCGTTCAAATAGACTTCTAGTATCTTCATCATCCCGCACTACTTCAATTTGTTCCTCGTGTCAATAGGGCAAAAGCCATCATCTACACTTTCTAGTGTCCATGTCCGTGTCAAGCAACCCATTACAATTGATCTTTCTTGATGTATGAGGCCTTGCTCCTTTATTTTCAATAAAAAATAAGAAGTGCTATTTTTGCAGTGTTGATGACTTCACAAAATATATGTCTATTCCCTATAACACATAAATTTAAGGTTTCTGATATCTTTCTCCATTTTAAAAACTTAGTTGAAACCTATTTTGACCAAAAAAATTCAAGTCGTTCAAAGTGACAATGGAGGGGAATTTTGTCATCTCCATTACACCCTACCATCAATGGGCATCACCTACTGACCAGTTGCCCCCACACTCATCACCAAATGGGTTTTGTTGAGCGTCATCATAGCCACATTATTGAAACTGGCCTCACTCTCCTTGCCACGGCTCAAACCCCACTAACCCTGTGGGAATTTGCATTTGATACTGCCACATAACTCATCAACTGCTTCCCTTCCAAGGTCACCAAAACTAAATCTCCATTCCAACTTCTTTTCAATCTCACTCCCGATTACAAATTCCTCAAAACCTTTGGTTGCAAATACTGGCCCTTTCTTAGACCTTACAACACACATAAGTTAGACTTTCATTCCAAGGCATGTGGTTTCATTGACTACAGCAAAGAGGACCAAGGCTACATATGCCTACACCTTCCCAGTGTGGGAAGGTGTACATCGCTCGTCATGTTGTGTTCAACAAGTCATCCTTCCCATTCTCTAAAAGTAAACGGTTGTCCCCTACTCCGCCCAATGCCCCTCAGTCCACTCCAGCTATGTTCAGCTTACCCTCTCAACCTATTCACACCTCACAATCTTGCCATACTCTATCACTCTCAACAATTCAACCCCTACCTCTATCTCTGATTTCCCACCCTCAAGTGCCATTCCAGTGTAATCTCCTTGCAAGCTTCATCCAATTCCTCCACTGATCCTACTTAACCAGGGCCTCTCCCACACACACACGGGATGATAACTCGTTCTCAACATGGTATTTTCCAGCCACAACAACTCACTAATGGGAGAATCAAATATCCACCACTGGCCCTTCATGCGTGCTTACAATCTGAGGAAAGTGAACCTACTTGCTACATTGATGCATCCAAAGATCCTAAATGACATCAGGCATGATTGAGGAGTTTGATGCTCTCCTCAAAAACGGCACGTGGTCCCTAGTCAACTCATCTCCATCTATGAATATTGTTGGCTCCAAGTGGGTGTTCGGAATCAAGCGAAGAGCTGATGGAAGTATAGATAGATAAAAAGCAAGACATGTTGCTAAAGGATTTCATCAACAACCATGTATTGATTATGCTAAAACATTCAACACTGTTGTGAAGCCTATCACTATACGCACCGTCCTCATCATTGCCATCATGGAAAATTGGAAAATTCACCAAATTGACATCAACAATGCTTTTCTACATAGATTTATCGATGAAGATTTTACATTCATCCAACCTTACCTAATATTGTTTGTAAGCTACATAAGGCTCTCTACAGACTCAAGCAAGCTCCAAGGGTCTGGTTCTCTCGCCTCAATAATCGGCTACTGGAATTTCAATTTTCCTCATCAAAATCTAACTCCTCTTTAATTCTTTACAGGAAAAATGGAGTAACAATTCATGTACTAATCTACGTTGATGATATAATCATAACCAGCTCTCATGAAGATGCCATCTCCAAGCTCATCACTAACCTCCAAAACTCCTTTGCAATCAAGGACCTTGATCAACTACATTTTTTCTTAGGAGTTGAAGCCACATGGACAGCTGATGGTCTTCATCTCTCACAACAACGTTACATTCATAATCTACTGGCCAAGACCAATATACTGCTAGCAAAGCCTATATCTTCTCCAATGTCAGCATCATCTACGTTGAGTAAGTATGAAGGTTCTACAATCACTGATCAACACTCTACCGTAGCACGGTGGGTTCTTTACAATATTTCTTGATCACAAGACTGAACCTCTCCTTTGCTGATAACAAAGTGTCATAGTTTATGCAAGACCCTTAGGAACCACACTGGACTGCTGTCAAACGCATACTGTGTTACCTAAAATCCACAAGTGATCACACCTTATTCATCTCTAGGTCATCTTCACGTCAACTGGTTGCATTCTCTTATTCAGATTGGGTTGGATGCCCAAATGACCACCACTCAACACCTGACTATTGCACCTTCCATGGCAGTAATCTACTCTCATGGAACTCCAAAAAAGCAGCCTATGGTTTCAAGGTCTAGCATTGAATCCGAATACAAGGATTTAGCAAATGCCTCTACGTAATTAACTTGGATTCAATCCCTCTTGGGTGAACTTGGGGTTCCTTTATCTCATGTTCCAAGTCTACATTGTGATAATATTGCCAGAACATATCTTACTTCCAATCCTATGTTTCATGCTCAAGCAAAGCACATCGCCATTGACTATCACTTCATACGTGACAAAGTGGCCTCCAAAAGTCTTGGTGTTCGGTTCATCATGTCTGGTAAGGATCAATGGCTGACATTCTTACAAAGCCTCTAGTCTCCAACAAGTTCACACTTTTCAAGTCCAATCTCACACCAGACCTCCACCGTCGAGATTGTGAGGGTATATTAAACCAAATCAAACTCATACTACTAGAGATAACATAGAGGATGAAGACAAGGAAGATAAACATCAAGTGTCAATAGAAGAACACTTGTGATAGGACTTTTGTACTCATCTATAATGTTTAACTTGTATTGTTATTGTAGAGTTTAAGTTCGATATGATATGTAACTCAAGATTGATTATCTATACAAACATTGCCATACCAATTGAGGTAGGCAGCATTACACAAAATCGTACAAAAAGACCCACCTTGCCCACCCCCCCTAAGGGCAACTACAAGATTCTACCACTATAGAGGGCGGCAAGAATGTGGAGTTCCACCTCTGCCACCCTTTGCTGTGGTGGACGGGTGAACACTGGAGGTGGGAAGGGGAGATCCACCTTCGGAGAAAAAGCTGCCTACACCCCTGGAGGCTAGGACCTTTTTCATTTTCTTAATTTTTTAGGTAACAAGAGCAACCTCTTCATCTTAAAAAAGTGACCATATAGAAAATTCTTACGCTTAGAGATCTGGTCCAAGACAAGATAAAATTACAAGGTAGATAATTGCACTTCTCTATGGTTTGATAATTGGCACCCCTTAGGCCTTTTATAGAGCAAGTTCAGATATAGGCTCATATATGATTCCAATCTTGGGAGCAATACAAGAGTGCCAACACTTGTTGATGGTAAAGAGTGGAAGTGGCTAGTAGCTCAATCCATAGAGTGGTTAGAAGAAAACAAGTCATCCCATAGATTTCAAACTAGACAATGAAAAAAAGGATACAGCAATATGGGTGGACAAAAGCCTATGCACCATGAGCTCAAAGATGGAATGGCACAAATTGTGTAGTTTTATAAGGCAATTCCCTGACATGCTACAAGTTTGTAGCTAGCCATTCGAGACGGATTATACACTCAGCATAAACTTCACTTACTTGACTTGCTCCAAGATATAAAGTATACTCTTTGTAGACAAGCTCATGAAGACTTGGATCACCTCTTTCGCTCATGTCCCTTCTCAGAGCGAGATCTTGCTCCAAGTGGAATATTCAGTAGTCTAAAAGATCTTGAAAAGGAATGTTCTCTGGATCGCTTAAAGGTTCAAGGATAAGTCCCCTTGCAATCTAGTTTGCAAGTTCATGTTTGTTATTTCCATGTATTCCACTTGAAGAGAAAAAAGTACAACGCATCTTTATTAGCCCCCGACTGTGTGTAATATATTCTTCAAGATATCATGTTTTGTGATAGAGGAAGAATTAACAGTCTCCGTGGCCTTAAGCCATCTTGGGAAAATAGGTGCCTTCAAAGGTCATGAGGATTCTCGGAGGAGATATTAGCTCAGTAACCCCTGCTTCTTTTTCTTTTCTTTCTTTTTTCTCTTTTTTTTCCTTTTTTTTTTCTTTTTTTTTTTTCCTTTCTTTTTTTGTGTGTTGAGTATGGATTGAGCCCTCTCTCAACCTGGTTGCTCTTGTTGCTTTTGTATTCCCTATCTCTTCTTCAATTTTTTTTTTTTTTTTTTTTTGTTTGTTCTAGGAAATGGTCCTTTGCTTTTGTGCAGCTTCCTTTCATATAATAATCACCTTATCTAATCATCAACAAAAAATTAAAAAACAAAAAAACTGCAGCACTTCAAATAGAAGACTGTTGGTGTATTTCATAAATGTCAAATGAAACAGAATTATCAAAGCCATGAATACAAAACTCAATTTCAGAGACCTTGCAATTCCATTAAGTTAAGTGATAGAAATAAAATGCATGGATATATATATGCTTTTGTATGAGTTAAACAATTTGACGATAAAACACGTACATATATAGTATATATGTTCAAAAATTGACATGGAATATGAAAAATGCTGCATATAAAGATAGATATACAGAATGGAATAGCAATGTGGAGACATTGTTGTAGTAGTAGTAGTAGTAGTAGTAGTAGTAGGATTACCCTCCATCGCCTGAGCGTCTCGAATGGCGCATTCTTGGTGTGAGCAATGTCGAATGGATCGGAGGTCGGGGCGTGGATGTCGTCGTGGTCAAAGGCCTTGCTGGGGCCCGCCTCTTCGTCATGATGATTGCCGGAGAGCGGCGGCAAGAGGCCATTGGCGGAAGAGGTGGAACCACGGGAGGCCATAGATAGATAAATCTATAGAAATCAATCACCCTCAAGAGGAATTTGACTGTCGCAAGAGAGATGGCAAAAAGCCGCAGCACAAAAATCAATCACCTGCCCGGGCATTCGGGCCCCACAACTCGCCCACCCACTAACAACACCAGATCAGAAAACCACGGAGAACAACAACATGTGTTATTTTGAGGTAATGACAGGGTGGCGCTGCATGTGGGCACCATTTTTCTTGCTTCTTTAATTTTAGAAAAAACGCGTCGTGCGGTGGGGGTGATTGAGGAACCAAAAATTCAACACCAAAACAAAAACAAAAAACAATAATAATAAATCAGTGGTCTTGCTGCTTACGACTTTCGTGTGTACTGGTTTCTGATCAAAACAATCACCGCCAGAGAAGGAGCTCGATTCTTCGCCAGCCAGCCAACCAACCAAATGGCAAACGATCTTCACCACCAAATCATCTTTGTCTCGCACTCGCAGAGAGAGAGAGAGAGTGACGCTGAGATCGATAGAGGGAGAATAGTTGTTGCTTCCACACAGAAATCCGAATAAACAAAAAGGCACGGCACTGTCAGGAGGAGGTTAGGAAATTTCGAAGAAACTTCGCGCCCACCTTTTTTTCTTTTTCTTTTTTCTTTTTTTTTTTTTTTCTTTTTCTTTTAATAAAATAATGATATAATGATACGGGGTAAGAATTTTTTTATTTTTTTTCATAAATATTTTTAGTATATCTACATTCTACATTGAGGAAATCATTTTTTAAGTGTCTACATTAAATAAATAAATAAATTATTTGGTTATATTTTCATAATTATGACCTCATTTTAAAGAGGTCTATTCTCATTTTACACCCAAAATTAAAAGCTAAGCCACGTCATCCATACCAAAAAAAAAAAACGCCACGTGAAAAATGAAAAAAAAAAAGAAACGTGTTCCATCTTCGTCGTCTCTGAACCCCTCCGTCCTCCCACGCAATATGCATGATGCACCGTCCATTGTTGATCTTCAGCTCAGCTGAGGGCAAAATTGGCAATGTGGACTCTGCTCTTGGGTAATATGCCTCATTTTCAGGGGTGTGCAAGAAAGAATAAAGCAATTGTCAGAAAATCCAACAAAATTACCGGTTGTTCGGATCTGGGAAGAAATAGCAAGCAAAGGGCAATCTAAAAGAATTGCGATCCACAAGTTAACGAAAGCGATCTGAGAGTGCAGAAGTTAGAGAAAGATTCAGAGATATTATCAAACGCATTAGAAAAAGCAACGGTAGGAAATGAGTAGATTGATGAGAAAGCATAAATTTAAAGCCAAAATTTATTAGAAAAAAGAAAGGCTTTAATGAGTTGAATGAGAGAGAGAGAGAAGGAACAGATAGTGGAATCAAACTTGGGAGCGAGAGAGAAAGAGAGAGAGAGAGAGACTCTCTGATTTCACTGAAGCATGGAAGGGGCGAAGAAGGATCCTCTCGCGACTACAAAAATATATGGACAAAAGAAAATTTTCCTGCGGCAACATTTCTAGGAGAAACCTTGCTTATGAGGGTATAATTGTTTTATAAAGAAAAAGTTAAATTGCAATTATGCCCTTATGAACATAAGTTAAGAGCGTTTAGCCATTTACATTCTACTCTGTAGATGTTTAGCTTTTCATTTAAACATCAATTTTTACTTTTTTTATTTCCAAAAACTAGAAAGAATAAGATTGAATTTTGTTATTATTATTATTATTAGCTACCAGCTCACCAAACTATTAACTACTTTAACTAACTGGATGTAGGATTTTTTTCGCTACAAGGTGGCTATTTTGTTGAGCCAATGATTGTGAGTGCGAGAGCGTTAAACGGAAGATTCATTTTTCACGTGGTGTTTTTCTATTTTATGGATTAATGAGATACACTGTTAATTTTGACAGAAAAGCAATAGATTGATCTGTTTAACACCTAACGACCTAATTATTTGTTTTTGGCAATTGAGGACCTAATTTAAAAACTCAATGACTATAAATCAAAATAAGACAATCTAAGAGTTAAATATGATTTTTTTTTTCAAATATTAAGAGATAGAAATAGAAAAATATATATATATATATATTCAACTAACAAAATAAATAAACAATTCTACAAAATTTAATAACTTTTTAAAACATATAAATATAATTTGTAATTTATTTTCTCATGCACAGTGTTAATCTATTCAATATTTAAAGTACTGGTAGATTCAATTTGAAACGTTCAAGTTTAGGAATTAAAATCGAGAAAATATGAAACATTTATATTTCTTTTTTTTTTTTTTTTTTTGAGAAGAAACATTTATATTTCAATGGTGAAGCCAAATGAATCCATAATTTTGGCTAAATGAATAGATGGAAGGACGCCTAGCATAAAGGGCTTTTATTTTCTCATCTCTCAACCACCGTTGGTTTACTACTTAAGAACGGTTGAATGCTCCCTTTATCTTTTTGTGGCATTTTATTTATTTCTCTCTATTTAATATTACTAAGTATGTTTTCATGAGGTAGTTCAATCGACTGGGATCATGCTTTATGAAACGAAAGTCACTAGTTCAAATTTCCACTCTCCCTCTTATGTGAACATGTCAAAAAAAAATTATTACTAATTATAACATATGATTTCAATTTCTTAATATTTCTTTTGTATCGTTCGAACAGTTTTCAGAATGGTGTGTATACGCCCTTCTAGATCGAACCTGAAAGAATAAACAAAGCAAACACAAAGAGAAAGCGCCCGATGTTTGAGCGAGATCTCCCTTCGAATCTCAAGTATATGTATTCTCCAAATTTTTCAATGTAGTGTTATACCTGGCATTTAACCTATTTATAGGTTGATAGGTTCACTCCTACTAAGACTCGATGTTCTATCTTATCCAGATCTTAGAGCTTGATTTGAAGTGGTAGTAGTGGTTGTATACAGGCTTTGATTCCATCCCCGTTATGTTGGATAATCATAAAATGAATCCTTAGACAAATGGGAATCAACTAATTTGGACTAGGAGTTGGCTCCGCAATTGGATTTGAATATGGAGCTAGGGTCACTCCCACTAGGGGTTTTGTAGCCTCAGAATCATCTTCTTCTTTACACCGCCAATTCTAGTGGACCGAACCTTCATCAAACATGAGACAAACCGAAGAGGGCCTAGCCCATGGCTTCGTCCCCACATTATATGTAGTGATCCAAATAATTAACTAAGCATTAGGTAGCTAAGTTAGAGCATCTCCAGTTGTGTAGCTAAAATGGATATATAAGCTACATTTAACTATTTTTGCCTTTTTTTTTTTTGCTCTAACAGAATAGTTTCATATTAGCTATTATACCTTAACTGTTACAGTTAATAGCAATTTGTAGCTATTCACTGTAGCACACTAGATTGAATATAATATTATTTCCAATATTGTTTTTTCTTTGTTTTGGGTATTCGATCTCCTCATTTTCCCTTAAACACTTATCTTCTTCCTCTGCATTTATTTCTTCTCTTCTCCTTCCCGAACAAGTTTCAGCAGAGTACCTCCACCCACCGCACGCCCACTGCCGACTAACTGCCATTCACCCTTGGTTTTCGACGAACCACAGCCGTTCTTCTCCTGCTCTCTCTCTCTCTCTCTCCATTTTGTTATTAATTTTAAGAATTAGTACCTACAGATGAATGTTCCTCATATGTGTTTATTTTTGTTTTTATGAATGATTACTTTATATGTGATTGTTTTTCCCTTTAATTAAGTGTTGGCAATAATATAATAAAAAAAAGAATGAGAAATAATATTTTAAAGCAAGTAGCTAATGGAATAGAGAATCTGTTAGAGTTGACATTAAAAAATGAGTAGTTAAAATAAATAATTGTATTTTTTTTACTAGGTAGAATACCTATTACTACTGGAGATGCTTTTAAAGGGTTAATTTGGGTTTTTAGTCACTGTGAACAACCTGGAGGGAAATTTTGAGAATTTCAAACTTTTTGACCTGACTTACGCCCAATAGTACCGGACGTACTTTGCAAATAGTACACATGGGGGACCATCGGACATACTCTACCAATAATACGTTGTACACTGTAAATAGTACTCGGACGTACGTCTGGGGACTACCGAACGTACTCCGCTAGGTGAATAGTATGCGGACGTACACCCTAATAGTACCAGACATACTCTACTTTTTAGGACTTTTCCAACAGTGCCCACAAGCTTTCCAACCTTATAAATACCCCTTTCCACTCAACTCTTAAGCCTCATTCTGCCCCTGTTGCCCTCTAGAAACCCAGTTTGAGTGATTTTGTGAGTTGTGAGAGTTTTTGGAGGAAAATGAGAGATTTCTTGGAGGTTTTGCGTCAAAAAGGTAATCTTCTAAGCTTAGCTTGTTCCTTACTTATTTGTTATGTTGTTTAAGTGCTTTTCATAGTTAGCTTAGTTGGTAGTTTGTAGCTTCTAGTTATGTTGTTGCCCTTAATTTTGGTTTAAGCATGGGTTAGCGTTTAATTCTTGTTGGGTATATTTCATTTTGCATAGAGGTATTATTTTAAGATGGGAGGTCCTAAGAATCCTTTTGGTAACTTTAGAACCAGTTTGGGAGGATAGGAGAACGGTTGAACCAAATGAGGTTCTACTTGAACCTTCCATGCAGACGTACGGCCAAAAGCGTTCCAGGGAACGCCACTTTGGCCAGTCGTTCGATAACTCTTGTTTTCATGTTATAGGTTCGTTTTAGTTGAATTTAGAACTAATGCTAAGTATTTTCTCAGTATTCGAGGTTATGGAGCTTGAAATGAATTTTATGGAGGAACCTTACAACCCAGGTGAATACAAAACTCACATGAATGCTTGTCGTTACTTTTCTCGTATTGCAAGATTATTTTATATATATCAAAAATGCATATTTTACAACTCTCATAAAATATATTTTAGAACTACTGTGAACTCTCTTATGTGAAAACGTATGTTGATTAACAAAATAATGATAAGACTTGTAAAACCATGCATGTAAAAGACGGATAAGATTAATTGCATTGTATAACATGGTACACTAGTACGTGCGGGATAACTGCCATGAGCTTACTATACAAGTTAACTTTATGATCAAATATATGTGTGTGCGTGTGTGGGGGGGGGGGGCTTTTTGATCCAATGGTTTCATAACTAGTGCAGCCATTCCCAAATGGTTGGCCATTATAGGACGTACATAATTAGTGGTGTGAGTGTAGTGACCCAAATATTTAACTAGGCATAAGTGGCTTAGCTAAAGGGTTAATTTGGACTTTAAGTCACTAGGATCTGCCAGAAAGGCATTTTGGAAAATTAGACTTCTGGACCGAACGTATGTTAGGGTTGGCGGACGTATGCTAAAATGCCGAATGTACGCTATTGTCTGTAGTACGAACGTACAGTGGTCCCCCACTGGACGTACGCTCTGCAAATAGTATAGTCGTACTTTGTGAATAGTACAGTGGACATACGCCAAAAGTATCAGACGTACGCTACTTTTTGGAATATCCTCCAGGTAATACCTAGACGTACGAGACAGTCTTTGGACCGCTGTATAATAGTACCGGACGTACGCCACTTTGCCTGGACATCCGCTGCTTTCTGGCTCTATAAATATCCCATCGCCCATTTCACACCAAATCCGCCTCTCAACCCCTTTCTTCGCCCCTAGGCTGCCAGTAGACCATTTCGTAAGTGTTTGTGAGTGTTTTGTGAGGTTTCGTGAGTGTTTCGGTGCTGCCGGAGGAGGAACTCTTGAGGTTTTGCTTCAAGAAGGTAACGCTCGGTTTCCTTAGCTTGTTAATATATCGTTATGCTGCTCAATTATAGTTCTATGTTGCTAGTTGTAGTTTTTAGCTTAGTTATGCTTTAATCTTTCTTAGGCTAGCGTTTTGTTAGCTTAGCGTTGTTGCTTTGCATGGAAGTTTCGATCTGTGTTAGAAGGCCCTAGGAAGCCTTTGTCGGCCTTAAGAGTCGGAGAATAGGCGGACAGTGGAGAGAAAATGAGGTTCTTCCTGAAAGACGTCGGAGTGGATGTACGATCTCGTGACCAGACGTACAACCCTTCATGTCATAGTAGACGTACGGACCCGAGCCCGGACGTACGGTCAGTGTGTGACAGGGAAACCATATTTTCATTAGCCGTCTCATAGCTCTGTTTCCTTGTTGTAGAGTTGTTTTAATAGAAATATAATTGATGATAGGTCTTTTCTCAGTATCTAAGGTTATGGAGCCTCAAGGGAATTACATGGAGGAGTTTTATAGCCCGAGTGAGTACAAACTCACATGGATGCTTTGTTGTTATTTTTCCTGCATTGCACGTATTTTATATATATGTCAAACATGTATATTTTGGAACTCTCATGAAATACATTTTAGAATTACGGGTAACTCTCTTTTGTGAAAACGTGTGTATGTTAACAAAATAATAATGAGACTTATAAAACTATGCATGTAAAAGACTGATAAGACTAATTGCATCGTATGACATAGTATACCGGTATGTGCGGTATAATGGCCATAGGCTTACTATACGGGTTAGCTTTATGGTCAATATGTGCGTATGTGGGGGCATTGGATCCAATGACTCATGACCAATGATGCAGTCATTCCCAATGAATGGTCACTATAGGATGGACGTCATTAGCGATGTGGACCACCCGAGGTTGGACTCGGTAGTGTCACTAGTGTTACGTACGGTATGTTTCGTGCAATGGCTGGGGCACCGGCATTGTACTACAGGTCCCTCGGGACAGCGTCAACCTTGCTGAGAATGGGTAATATCTCGGGTAGACCGTATCGTTGAACTATTACTATTACTCATGATTATAAGCATATATTATATATATATCACCTGTATGATAATTGTCATCTCATAATGTTGTATGTGTTTTATAAATAAAAGAATCCATAAATTAATGACGGGTACGTCATGTGGATTTCTACTCACTAAGTCATCGGACTTATCCTTGTATTATTTTTCTTTTTTTCTCCATATGTATAATTATGCTGTTCTAGATAGTGGATACCGTAAAACATCTAGTTCTTGTGGAAGATTCGATCCAGGAGATGCTTGAGGACTTATTGCAAGCTTAAGCGGATACTTATGGTAACTAGTACTTTTGAGTTATGTTGTAGACATTAGGACTTGATGCATGCTTGCATATTAAGGTTTAGCATAGATCCCTTGTAATGATGTTATGTATATAATATGATTTTCGTTGCTTTGATGATCTTTGGTTTGACACTCTGGTTATACTGATTAATGTTTATAATACTTTGTTACTTCCGCTGCTTAGTATCCTCTGTTTTTGAGGAGTAGAGGTCCCGAAAGTTTTATTCGGAGTGAAACAAGGCTGGGAGACAAACCGTTGAATTAATTACCAGTTAATTAATTCTCGGAGTGTTACAATGAGCCACCCGAAGTCGGACTTGGTCATGTCACTAATGTTATGGACGGTAGTGTACAATGGTTCGAGTACCAATATTGTATTACAGCTCCCTCGGAAAGGCGACAACTCTACTAAGAAGGGGTAATATTTCAGGTTGACCATACGGTTAAACTATTATTGGTACTCATGATTATAAGTATATATTATATCTATGTTGCATTCTCGATAACATGTCATCTCATAATGTTGTATGTGCTTTATAAACAACTGAGTTCACCGTTTAATGGTGGGTACGTCATGTGCATTTATACTCACTAAGTCGTTGGACTTACCCTTATATTATTTCTCTTTTTTCTTCATATATACAACTATGTTGTTATATATTATTTAGAAGAAGATGGATACCATGAAGCATCCGGTTATTTTGGAGGATTCATTCCGGGAGATGCTTGAAGACTTATTACAAGTTTAGGTAGGTGCTCATGGTAATTAGTACGTTGCGTTATGTTATAGGTTTAAAAGCTTTGATGCATACTTGCATGTTAAGGTATAGCATGAATCCCTTGTAAAGATCATTTGTGTAGTATAATTTTAGCTACTTTGATGTTCCTTGGTAGATGCTCTGGTAGTAATGATTAATGTTTATAAAATTTTAATACTTTTCACTGCTTAGTATCATCACTTTACATAGAGTAAAGGTCCCTGACTCTTGTCCCGCGAGGGATATGGCTGGAAGACGAACTGTGGAGTTAATTACTATTTAATTAATTTTCGAGGCATTATAGATGGTATCAGAGCAGTTGCTTTTTGGACCATAAGAATTGATCAATTAAGTATTATGCGATGATTTATCAGAGCATTTGGCTCCGTGGACTATAAGAACTAATATATTAGGCGCTAGGAGATGAATTATTAGAGCATAAGATTGATTTAACGTATACAAGAGATATAATGTTTTGATTCCTATGATCTCGAGGATGTTGTACTTGAGGATTTTAGGAATTTGATATGGTATCGAAGTCAGGACTAGGACCGCTTTGATAATGCAACTTTGGAGATTAGAAATGATCTGTACTAAGATAGGTATATATGGTTTTAAGATTATATCTACATTTGGACATTGGATAAAGTGGTAGTAGTTTAGGCCCTTAGTAAGAATGAGTTTGTGTACCGACCCCGATGGGCAAATCAATTAACTAGTAATTGACCTCATGGTTCATCTCCCAGCCCTATCCATCACAGGACAAAACTCAAGAATTTCAACATTTCTTGCCGAAACTAGAAAATTTCAAGGGAAGACTTTCTAAAACTATAGAAAATAGAGATTAATAAATTTAACATCCACATGACATGCACCAGAGTGAATATAAAACCTCATAAGATAAAGATAACCATCAAATATATCGGTCATCAAACCGTCATCAAAAGGGGAGTTACAAACCATAAAAACAATAGTATGCTTTCACTACTGTTTTATTGCTTTCTTAATGTTGTGAGTTTTTGAAAGATGTTATGTTAAGCTTTTGTTTATTGCCTTACAAAACGAAGAAACGTTTTCAAAAGAGTTTTAAAGTTTCCTTGATTTCTTATGTTGAGTTTTTTTACGATGCATGTGTTTATTTAATAGCCTAAAAGAAGTTTTAGTAGCCCTTAGATTGCATGAAAGCCTTAGAACACCGTTTGGAGCTTTTGACGGATTGCTTAATTCACTGACCGGACGTACGCCCTCGAGACCGAATGTACGGCCAGAAAGCCAGACACCCACCCTTAAGCCCCACTCACGTATATTTTAAAAGCTAGCAACCCTTTTATAAATGGTTGACCTAGCATCCTACTTGTAAGGATCCTTTAGTACTACGTGTAACGGTATGTTATATTCCATTATAGCAGGATTTAACGATATCGGAGGATTCAAGCGAACGTATGAGATAAGTAAACACTTACTGATACCTTCATTAAAAATGTTGGGTATGTCAATTGACTGACCATGCGTATGATATGAGTATGTCTATATTTTTACAATGACTTGGTAATTGCTTTAATAACTAGTTGATAAGATGCATTGTATGATAAAGTACACTGGTACGTGTGGTATAACGGACATGGGCTTACTATATAGATTTTATACTATGGTCAAATGTGTGTGTGTAGGCTTTGGATCCAATGGTTTCCTGACCAAGGCGCAACCATTCCCGACAAATGGTCACTATAGGACGGACATCATTAGCGATGTGGGTGTAGTGACCCAAATATTTAACTAGGCATAAGTAACTTAGTTAGAGGGTTAACTTGGACTTTAGTTCATTAGGATATGCCAGAAAGGCATTTTGGGGAATTGGACTTATGGACTGGACGTACGCTACTTTTGGCGGACGTACACTCTTATCTTTTAGTGCTGACGTACACTAGATTAGGTGGACGTATGCTATTATCTTTAGCGTGGACATATGCAGGGGGACCACTTGACATATGCTGACAGATAGTACGCCATACTTTGTGAAGAGTATAGCGAACGTACAACCAAAAGTACCGGACGTCCGTTACTTTTTGAAATACCCTCCGGTTAATACCTAGACGTACGAGACAACCTTTGGACCACTGTATAATAGCACCGGACATACGCCTTGTTGGACCGGACATCCGCTGCTTTCTGGCCCTATAAATATCCCCTCACCCCCTTGCCCATTTCACACCAAATCCGCCCCTCGACCCGCATCTTCACCCCTAGGCTGCTTGTTGGCCGTTTTGTGAGGTTTTGTGAGTTCAGAGCTAGTGGAGTGGAGATTCTTGTAGTTTCGCTTCGAGGAAGTAATGCTCGGTTGCCTATCTCTTTAGTTACGACGTTATACTGTTCGATTATAGTTCTATGTTGTTAGTTGTAGTTGCTAGCTTAGTTATGCTTTAATCTTGCTTAGGCTAATGTTTTGATAGCATAGTGTTGTTATTTTGTATGGAGGTTTTAATCTATGTTAGGAGGCCCTAAGAAGCCTTTGTTGGCCTTAGGAGTTGGAGAATAGGTGAACAGTGGAGAGAAAATGAGGTTCTCCCCCCAAAAGACGTCGAAGCGAAAGTATGGTCTCGTGATCGGACGTACGACCTATCGTGTCACATTGTACGTACGGCCTCGAGTCCGGACGTATGGCTAAAGTGTGACAAGGAAACCTTATTTTCACCAACCATCTCATAGCTCATGTTTCATTTTTCTAGAGTTGCTTTAATAGAAATAGAACTGATGATAGGTCTTTTCTCAGTATTCAGGGTTATGGAGCCTCAAGGGAATTACATGGAAGAGCTTTACGACCCGGATGAGTACAAACTCAAATGGATGCTTTGTTATTACTTTTCCTCCATTGCATATCTATTTTATATATATATATATATATCAAACATGCATATTTTGCAACTTTCATGAAATACATTTTTGGAACTACTCGGAACTCTCTTTTGTGAAAACGTGTGTCGGTTAATAAGATTATAATGAGACTTCTAAAATTGTACATGAAAAAGACTGATAAGACTAATTATATCGTATGACATGGTACACCAGTATGTGTGGTATAATGGTCATGGGCTTANTTTAATCTATGTTAGGAGGCCCTAAGAAGCCTTTGTTGGCCTTAGGAGTTGGAGAATAGGTGAACAGTGGAGAGAAAATGAGGTTCTCCCCCCAAAAGACGTCGAAGCGAAAGTATGGTCTCGTGATCGGACGTACGACCTATCGTGTCACATTGTACGTACGGCCTCGAGTCCGGACGTATGGCTAAAGTGTGACAAGGAAACCTTATTTTCACCAACCATCTCATAGCTCATGTTTCATTTTTCTAGAGTTGCTTTAATAGAAATAGAACTGATGATAGGTCTTTTCTCAGTATTCAGGGTTATGGAGCCTCAAGGAAATTACATGGAAGAGCTTTACAACCCGGATGAGTACAAACTCAAATGGATGCTTTGTTATTACTTTTCCTCCATTGCATATCTATTTTATATATATATCAAACATGCATATTTTGCAACTTTCATGAAATACATTTTTGGAACTACTCAGAACTCTCTTTTGTGAAAACGTGTGTCGATTAATAAGATTATAATGAGACTTCTAAAACTGTGCATGAAAAAGACTGATAAGACTAATTATATCGTATGACATGGTACACCAATATGTGCGGTATAATGGTCATGGGCTTACTATATAGGTTAGCTTTATGGTCAGTGTGTGTGTAGGGGGCATTGGATCCAATGGTTTCGTTACCAATGATACAGCCATTCCCAATGAATGGTTACTATAGAACGGACGTCATTAGCGATGTGGGTCACCCAAGGTCAGACTCGATCGTGCCGCTAGTGTTACGTACGGTATAATGTGCAATGACTGGGGCACCGACATTGTACTACAGGTCTCTCAGGATAGCGTCAATCCTGCTGAGAATGAGTAATATCTCAAGTAGACCATATTGTTGAACTATTACTGTTATTCATGATTATAAGCATATATTATATATATATTATATGCATGATAACTATCATCTCATAATGTTGCATGTATTTTATAAATAAAAGAATCCACTAATTAATGACGGGTACGTCATGTGGATTTTTACTCATTAAGTCGTCGGATTAACCCTTGTATTATTTCCTTTTTTTTCTCTATATGTTCGATTATGCTGTTATAGATAGTGGATACCGTAAAGCATCCGGTCTTGTGGATGATTCGATTCAGGAGATGCTTGAGGACTTATTACAAGCTTAAGCGGGTATTCATGGTAACTAGTACTTTTGAGTTATGTTGTAGACTTAGGGTTTGATACATGCTTGTATATTAAGGTTTAGTATAGATCCCTTATAATGATGTTATGTATATAGTGTGATTTTTGTTGATTTGATGATCTTTGGTTAGACGCTCTAGTTATAATGATTTAATGATTATAGTACTTTATTACTTCCGCTGCTTAGTATCCTCTATCTTTTTAGGAGTAGAGGTCTCGGAGGTCATGTTCGGAGTGGAACAAGGCTGGGAGATGAACCTTTGAATTAATTTTTAGTTAATTAATTCTCGGGGCGTTACAGTGGGCCACTCGAGGTCGGGTTCGGTTGTGCCGCTAATGTTATGCACGGTAGCGTGTAATGGCTGGTGCATTGGCATTGTACTACAAGTCTCTCGAGACAGCGTCAATCTTGTTGAAAATTGGTAAAATCTCGGGTAAACCATACGTGAGAGTTATGACCTATAAATCATTAGTTTCTCCTGCATTAAAATACTTAGGTGATTGCCAACCGGGATACATCACTCTTTTATTAACCAAACAATACTTTTATTGTGTATTAACAGAGACATCTTTTTTTAAATAACTACAAAAACTGCACGTTTATTTCTGCTTAAATGGGCTCATTTCATACTTAATTGTGAGATTTACTTATTAAGTCGTTAAACTTACGCTGTTATTACCCTTTTAGGAAACTTGCCCTGCAACCCGAAAGTTGTACGGTTGCTACTATTGACTTGTTAGGCATTGTTTATTGATATTATGTTTGTTTACTATTATTAGCTAGTCACTCCATGCTTTTAATTTCGATGATTTATAGTTTTCTCAAATTTATTTCATCTTCTGATGCATTAACTCTGATAATGCTTAGAGGAACGATTTTCCATTTAGTTACAAGTTGGCTTAACTAGGGTAATTGTTAGTAGCTTAGTCATACTAGCCAATGGCAATTTTGGAGGCGTTACATTAGCAAATTGTGATGACAATGATATGATGGAGTTATCAATATGCGAGGTGAGTTGAATGGACTTGAAACACTTATTTTGAATGAAAATTCGTCTACTTATTATGTTCATTGTTTTGCACATCAGTTTCAACTCACTTTAGTTTCTATTGCCAAAAAATCACATTCAAAGTGCAGTTTTTTTTTTTTTTTTGTCAATAGTATTTTTAATATTGTTGGAGCATCATGCAAATGTCGTGACATATTTCGCAAAAAACGAATTGCTAAAGTAGTAAAAGTAATACAAAATAATAAGATGTCAACTGGTCGTGGCTTGAATAAAAAAATAAACATGAAAAGACCTGATGATACCCGTTGGAGTTCTCATTATGGTACAATTGTTTGTCTTATTACCATGTTTTCTTCTGTCATCGATATGGTTGAAGACATTGTTGAAGATGGTTTAAATTCTGAATAGAGAGCGAAAACAAATATACTAATTCAATCACCCCAGACTTTTGATTTTGCTTTCAATTTACATTTGATGAAAAATATTTTGGGGATTACAAAGGAGTTAGCTCAAGCGTTACAGTGAAAAGATCAAGATATTCTGAATGTAATGAAGTTAGTTGAAATTTCAAAGTTGTGCTTACAAGTTATGAAAGAATATGGACGAAATTCTTTATTTGAAGAAGTTTATAAGTTTTATGCCAAAAACAATATTGTTTTCTCTAATATGGATGAGCTTTACCAACCTTGATCATGACGAAAAGCTTAAGGCATGAAAAATTCACATCATTACTGTGTGAAGGTTTATTATTCTATTATAGACATGCGATGCATTTTCAAGAACCTAACAATCGCTTTAATGAGGCAAGTTCCGAATTATTACTATGTATTGCATACTTGAGTCCAGATGCCATTTTTACGTCTTTTAACAATGAGAAATTACTTCTTCTTACTCAATTCTATTCGAATGATTTTTCAGCAGCTCAACTTATCACTGTAGACAATTAACTTGAGACATATATCTTTGACATGCGTTTTAGTGATGAATTTGCAACACTCAGAGGGATTTGACAACTTGGTGAGAAATTCGTAGAAATGAAAATGATGTTATATATCCCTTAGTTTATTCATTGGTAACATTGTCATTGATTCTGCCAGTTGCTACAGTTAGTAATTGTCACAACTATTGAGAGAGCATTTTCAGCAATTAATATTGTTAAAAATCGTTTACGTAACCGAATGAGAGATCAATAAATGAATAATTGTCTAATTATATACATTGAGAAAGACATATTCAAGACTATCAGTAATGAATAAATCATGCAGCGATTCCAAGGTATGAAGACTTGTCGAGGACAATTAAATTAGCACTAATCGTGACAAAACAAATTCTAAGTTATATTTATATGTTTTAGAACACTAGTAGGATGACACGTGCAATGGACGTGCATGGTTCTCGGTGTTAAAATATGAGAAATAGTTAATTTACATAGCACACATATGTTGTCATCTTACATGAGTACCTTCAAATTTATTTTAAAATATACTACCTTATAATTTAGTTAGTGAAAGGAGAAGACGATGCTATGAATTATTGGATTATAGAAATTGATTCATCTTCATTTGGTAGCTCTTGAACACTATTAATGTTGTATCTTTGGCGTTACCCTTCACGTCCATCAATCAATGTAACTCTTAGGTGAATAATGAATTCTTCCTCTGAAGAAAGCATTGCAAGGCTTTCTATATCAGTAATGATTTCCTATTTACAAGAGAATAAAAGTAAGATAGGTATGATGAATCATAAAAATCAGGAAAAAATCATGTTACAAAGGTCCCATGAGAAGTGGAAGGTATCAAAAAGATTTTGAGGTATGAGAATTATAATTTTGATTCTTTTTTTTCTTTTTTATTTTATATACCTCAGAGCTGTAAATTATTAATTTTGTTGCCGAGCATTACAAAAATTCTACGTCCACACGACATCTAAAATTAAATCATAAAACATATAAGAAAAAAGTCAAGGATATGATGTTAAAGGTATAAAATTTGTTTATTTTATATTTATAAGTTAATGAAAAGTCATGAATAAGTAGATTGTCCATATCGTGGTTCAACAACATCTTTTTCTTTGCAATTAAGACAAGTAAATGTTTCATTAACTTCTACACCTATAGTTTTGTTACATTTGTTGCAGGCTATGTACCAAAAACGTTATTGCAAGTTGTGAAAAATGATTTTTGCTTTGACCCAAAAGATGGAGTACTGTATTCATTGTTTGTTGAAGTTTATAATTTTGATGCAATTATTTTTTGCAATAATGTAAAGATAGAAATTTTATTATATATGAGTTTGTAAGAAAGGATGTATAACATTTTGTATATTATGGTATGATTAATTGGCATAGGAAAAATGTGTTACCGTTTTAACTAATTCTGGTATTGCAACAATCTGTGTAATAGTTATGTTGGATGTTGAGGTTGAACTTGATGAAGGCTTCAAGTAGGATTTGTTTTGAATTATTTCGTCCAATAGATTTTGATTTGCATTGGCCCTATATGAAGGACAAAAAATATTAGTTAGTTATAAATAGATAAAATATCTAAACAAGTAATGTTGAAAAGTAAGAAAATGTTAAATTAGGAGAGAAAATATATTACCAATGTTGTAGTGCAGCTGTTTCAGAGTTATTGGGTTTCATAATAAAGGAGCTGGATGGTCATGTTGATAGAGACATACCTATGATAAAAATATTGATATTTTATTATATAGCTCCATCAAATGAAAATGTTAATTATTTTATAGACAATCATACCTTTATATGAAATGACTTTTAATCTTGATGCTACAATAATGGGCTCGCTTTTAATAACATTTGAAATTGTAGCAGAGTTATTATGGACAAAATGGTCCCACATTGTTAAGCATATTGGGTTAAGGCTGTACATAAAATTATAGTAGTTAGTATATATGAAACATTATACATAGCACACATATGTTATCATCTTGCATGAGTACTTAAAATTTGTTTCAAAATACACTATTTTACAATTTAGTTAATGAAATGAGAAGATGAAGCTATGAATTATTGCATTGTGTAAATTGATTCATCTTCATTTGGTAGGTCTTCAACACTATTAATGTTGAATCTTTTGCGTGGCTATTCACATTCATCAATCAATATAGCTCTTAGGCAAATAATGAATTCTTGCTTGGAAGAAAGCCTTGCAAGACTTTCTATGTTAATAATAATGCCATCCTAATTACAACAGAATAAAAATAAGATAGGTTTGATGAATCATAAAAATGAGGAAAAAGGCATGTTGCAAAGGTTCCACGAGAAGTGGAAGGTAACAAAAACATTTTGAGGTATGAGAATTGTAATTTTTATTTTGATTTTCTTTTTTATATACCTTAGAGCTATAAAACATTAATTTTGTTACCGAGCATTGCAAGAACTTTTATGCATCTTCTCCAAACAAAGATGTGACTAACAAACCAGTTGAGTTATCAATTTTTTTTTTTTTAAAAAAAAAAATAGAGAGAGTTGTTGTACAAAAGGACTTGTATTAATGAGGAGAGGATGTGCTGCTCCAAGAAATTACTTCTGCAAGGAGAAAACATAGTATGAGCATAATCATAGATATTACATATATTTGAGTTATAAAAAGGAATTACTATTTTAAAGGGAAATAATTGGCTAGAGCTCGGGCGGAGAGACATGCGACAGCTTTGGACATCAGCCCGGATTTTTTCGTGCTGTCGTTGGAAATGTTCGATATTCCTCTCCATTTCTAGCACATTTGGTCCTAAGTCTTCCGTGTACAATAACACAAGTTTATTCAGCTTAGTATTCTTCTGCTTCAATTTCATGTGTTTTTGCTTGTAGAATTTAAGCAATTACTGTAAGACCCCAATTTGATTTTTCAAGATTTTCATCTCTTCATTTCCAACATAAAGACGTCGTGTCAGGTCAGAAGTTGAAACAACACCCTGGATAATGTACACCAATGAATTATTGATTGCGTCAGAGTCAGACCTATCCGCCAACAAGGTTTGGTCTCGTGGAGTTGCGAGACTTCTAGCCATTGCCACGGCAGTGAAATCATGTAACATGACAGAATCATGAATTGTGATATGACGATTTTCAGAAGTAAAGTTTGGCTGCCATACCTCTACCATACGTTAGGAGGTATGGCAGGCATGTTAGGGTGTATAACAAGTACTTCAAGGTGAACATCAGGCACATCAAGTTGTATATTAGGCATAACAATGTGTTGTGCTGTAGGAGCAGCGTTTAAGTCAATGTTGTTGATAAAAGATAATGAATCAACCATTCTTAGTGTAAGGAAAATATTTGAGAATACGAAGAAGTTGGGAGTGACGAAGTTTTGAGGACAAGTATCCTGAGAGGCTGAACGTTGCAACGTGAACAGATTATTATGCTTCTTGAAGCAGCAGATGTCTGGCTTTTAACATAATTTTTCACTTCAGTTAAAGTTACATATGACAAAAGACCTCAGGTGGTGAGGGATTTTTGTCAAAGAGATCCCATAAAATTTGGATCCTATCACCTATCATAATTTCGACTGACATTTTTTTTTACTTATGAAAGACTTTTGGTGCTCGCTTTTCAAACTTACTGTTCAATCAAAAACTTTAAAATCCACGCGTGCGCGGCGGAATGAATTATCATGCCAACGCGCAACACGCGCGCTTGTTTGTTTTCCAGAATCTGTCCTATAAATTCATGCCTCTTTGTTATTGGAATGCAAGCCTTTTGATCAAATTTTTCACCCATGATCTTCCTATAATATTTTCTCATGAACTGAAACTCAAATTTTCTTTGAGTTTAAGTTTCCTCTCACTTAAAAAAAATGCAGCATCACAAATTGATTCATGAAACTCAACTTTCTATACTCTCATAGTAAATGCTTGAAGCAAGATTATCGTTGATCATGTTCTGAGGAAGCAAGATTATCCCTGATCATGCTTCTCAGGCTAAATATCTCTCTCTTTTGTAATAATCTTCTATGACAGAAGAGAGAGAGCAATTGATGTGTATGTACCAAAAACCTTAGCAAGAAGGTGCATACATATCATCAGTGGCGGGGGCAAGTCCCTACTCTAGCTACAAATGCCCCCCAAATGTTCTTATGCCCCTCAACAACTGGTATGCCCTCTCTGGGCAGAGGCGGAGCCAGCATAAATTTTTTTCTTAACCCAGGTAAAGTAGCCTTGGTTTCCCTAATTGACCACCCTTAGAGTTGTTTCTCTCCTCTTGCCTCTTGCCTTCTTCACTCTCTCTGAACGTTACTAAAGACATAGAAATGGTAAAGCTTGGAAGAAGATATGAAAGAAGACGAAGTGACAAAAAAAAAAAAAGGGAGAAGACAAAGAGTCGCTCGAATGAGAGGGTAGTAGATTGGAAAGGAGATGGAGGAGAAGACAAGGACACGTGGTTGAAGGAGAAGAGTTAAGTACTAGTTATGTTTAGATAACCAGATTGCCACGTAGGGAAGCTGAAAATTTCTTTTTCTTTTTTTTTTTTTTGAAATAAAAGCTGAAAATTTCTAGATCTATTTATATGAACCTTGGCCACCAATTGTAGAGACAATATTGTAGTGTATAAAGAGGCCCATGACTCCATGAGAAATAATTCATATATTAGAAAAACAATAGGAGATAATTCATAATTTTAATTTTCTCTTCTTTCTTGGAGTGTGTCTCCACGAATAAGTTCAAGTTGATTTTTACTTTAAATTACATGTATTCAACCACTTTACTTTACTAATTCATCCAAAACATTACATCTATTCCATCAATTATACTATTTTCTTATCATTTTCATTACATCAATCCATCATAAATTTAGTTAAAAACTCCATTTCTATGCTCCTCTTGGTTTTTGAAATTTGTTATTTATTATATATATATTTGAGTTATTTTCCCCCCTCAATTGAAGTAGAGTGTATCCATTTTCTCCTTCCACATTAAAGCCTCCACCCGAGAAAGTCTCTTTTCTCTCATTGAAATTTCTTTCCAAGGAGTTATTAGCAGGAAATTTTACATGAGACAAATCCCAAAAATATCTTCCATTTTCTCTCTTTTTCTCCCTTATCGCCAAACTGAAGCCGAATATTATTAAACCCAATAAATTTGGAGGAGAAAAAAGACAAAAACAGGGAAAAAGTTAGCAGCTTCGTATCCTTCCATTTTCTAAAGGATGCTCTGCAACTGTAAGATGGTAATCCACTTCACTTATGCCCAGAAAGGCACGAAAAATAGCATTAAATAAAGAAATATTAAAAAAGGGTTATCCAGAAGACAAATATATATTTAATTAGAAGGAAAAAAATTGTTGTAGGACTCTCCAAAGTCCAAATCTATCAATTTTTTTTTCTTGTATTCAAAGATTTATGATTTTCCGGCGTAAATCCTCCAAGTGCATCTGTATTATACGAAAAAAAAAAAATTGTTCAAAAGTACTGATAATACTTGATAAAAAGTAAAAAGGAGCAATATCTTCGTAAAAAAAATCCAAGTGCATCTCCTAATAAAAGCTGATAATTTTTTAATATTTAATGGACGCAATGATGTTGGCGGAAAGAACTGATGTTCACGCCATTCAGGATAATGTGCATAGGCTTAAAGGCTTATTAGCTGGATTTCCGACGAAAAAGCCGTCGTATTAAAAAAACTTTTTTACAAATTCAGAAACTTATCATCCCAAAAATAATCATGCAATCATGGATGCAATCCACCTTCTTTTTCTTTTTTAATTTTTTTTTTCCTTTTCTTTCATCTTTTCCATATGGGTCATACCCATTACCACTCCCTCATTCTTTTGTTTCAGTCACACACTCACACGTACACCACAAACTTCTGTACCTCTAGTCTTACTTTCTCCTAGGAGTACAGCCCCAGCATGGCAGCAAGAAAGAAAGAAAAGAAAGAAAACCAAAATGAAAAGGTCAAAAGAAAATCAAACAGCTTGACTTTCTTTCCTATACATCTTTATCACTTGAGTGTTGTCAGAGGGTCATTAATTTAAGGCAAAAACTCTGTACTTGTAACCTTACCTCCTCTTTCGAGGAGAACCCAGAAATGACTTGTTTTTCACAAGTCTTACTGTGGACCTCAATGCTTTATGTCTTCATTTATCTCACCCTTGCCATTTTGTCTCTCATTAATTAAGCTCCTTCTAGAAGCTTTGAAAAAAAGTCTTTATTGTCTCTTGAAGTCATTCCATCCGGTCTCAATGAGGAGGCAGCAACTTTCTTCAAGAAGCATAGAGTAACATTTATGGGAGTAGCACCTTTTTTACTTTGCTTAATGGAGAAGCCTTTTTTTTTAGATGAAAGAGAGCGCAAAAGCTTCATCTTTGAGAAAGAGAGAGAGACTTGTAATAAACCAGTTTTTCTGCATCTTCCCCCAAACAATGATATGATTAACAAACCAGTTGTATCATGTAATTCTATATCTACACAACATCTAAAATTAAAAATATAAAAGAAAAAATTTAGGAATATGATGTTAAAAGTATACAATTTGTTCATTTTATATTTCTAAGTTAAAGAAAAGTCATGTAGAAGTAGATTATTCATACTGCAATTATGCAACATCTTTTCTTTACAATTGAGATAAGCAAATGTTTCATTAACTTCTACATATGTAGTTTTGCTACATTTGCTGTAGGCTATGCACCAAAAACGTTGTTGCAAGTTGTGAATAATAATTTTTGCTTTGACCCAAAAGATGGAGTGTTGCATTTATTATTTATTGGAGTTTATAATCTTGATGCAATTGTTTTTTGCAATAATATAACTATAGAAAATTGATTATATATGATTTTATAACAAAGAATGTCTAAGATTTGTGTATTATAATATGATTAATTTACATAGCAAATATATAAAATACTACCAAAATTCCTCTTCTTCTTTTTCTTTGTTGATAATAGTGAAATTAAGGCCGATTATTTTTGTCTTTTCTCATCCTCAAATTCTGGATTTTTTTTTTTTACCGTTTCTTCTTAAATTAGTATTTTTGTTCCACTTTTGCCTTAAATTCGGAATTTTGTTCAACTTTTTCCTTAAATCCTGATCTTTGTTTCAAGCTAAATTTTTCATTTTGACCTTACTTATATTACATTGTCATCTTATAAGATTTTGTTAGTGATATAACAATTATACAATTAATACTCAAAAAGATGAAAGTGATTCACAACGGTGCTTGTTGGCTTGCATTTGCGAGACTTTGTAGGGATTAAATTTTGGTCCTTAATCAGTTGATGTAGACTCCTTAAAATGCATACTGCCATTTTCTATTATTATTATTATTATTATTATTTCTTCTTTCTATCTCTTTGAGATAGAATGCCTCCAAAAGCTGCGAAATCGAAGTAACCCATCCTTGGCAGTTTTTTTTTTTTTTTTCCTAAGTCCAACACTATCAAATTTTTGTCCTATATTCAAAGACCGGCAATATGTTTTCTAAAGGCCTCATTGAATGCTCTTATTTTTTCCTGAAATAAATACAACAACAAAAAAGATGTCGGCAATGAGATCGATTTAATTAGAAGGAAAAAATATTGTTGTAGGACTCTCCAAAGTCCAAGTCTATCAAAGCATATGTAATATATAAGTATCGTAAGATAGTAATTTGCCTAGCTAGACATGTAGGATGACTTAACCAAAAGTCCAAAAGGATGGACAAAAAATATCTTCATTTGGTGCAGACATTGGATTGAGAGAGAGTCCTTCAAATGTCATCTTTTGACCAAATATGAGCCATCAATTTTCTCATTGAACTATCATATCTCTTAAACATCAATTTTCGCCTATGAGATTAGATAGGTTAGTTATGTTTTTAAAAAGTAAGAGTGCCATTTGTAGAAAGATCCGTACTCAATCAATATAATCTTCTATTACTATTACTTATATATTTTTTTTTGTTTAAGGGAATACTATTACTTATATTACTCTAGAAATACAACTCAGATTACATTACTTGCATTTCTTCGTACCATTATGGTTACTTTTACATCTTATTACTCTTTTTGACTTATCTTATTCTTGCACATCAATTTGTCTATCAATTCATTAAGCTTCTTCTAAAAATTTTGATAAAAAGGCTTTGTTGTTAAAAGTTGAAGCCATTTGATCATTAAGAGTAGGAGAGGCAACAACTTCACTTTTTTTTTACAAATTCCAAAACTCATTATCCCAAAAATAATTATGCAATAAGAGTGTTATTAAATAAGAGTGTAAATGGAGAATCTGGTGGTGTGAGTCGGGGAGGTAAGAGAAAATATAGAAAAATAGGAAAAAGAAGTGAAAAATCTCACGTGTAATAGATGTTTTCAAGCTCATCTATTACATAAAGGCGCGCTTGAAAATATTTCAGCAAATAATGATACTAAATCCGTGTATCCATTTTTTCTCTTTATTGATCAATGTTCAAATTATTCATGACCTGCCAGCTACAAACTAATCATTGCTTTTATTCTGATCAATCTTCAAACGACCATTACCGTGTTTTGAGCAATTACAAGGTGGAGGTGTGGGATGAGACAAATATGAAAAAAAAGAAAAAGAAAAAAAAGAACAAGAATGAAGGTGGGGTGTGTACGTGCAATGTATGTACTTGGTTGTCGATGTTAAAATATGGGAGAGTTAATTTACTTATGACACATATGTTTTCATCTTACATTACTACTTTAAAATTTGTTTTAAAATATACTACTTTACAATTTAGTTAGTGAAAGGAGAAGATAAAACTATGAATTATTCAGTTGTGAAAATTGATCAATCTTTGTTTGGTAGCTCTTTAACAGTAGTAATGTTGAACTTTTGGCATGGTCCTTCACATCATAGTGAATCTGCTGCTCGAAGATACTATTTCTACAAAGAAAAAACTTAGTATGAGTAGAATTATAGATATTTCATATTTATAAGTTATCAAAGGGAATATTTGTTTCAAATGAGATACCTGGCTAGAGCTTTAGTAGAAAGACGCACGACACTCCTGTACATCGACCTGGAGCCTTTTTTGCTGTTGCTGGAGACCGGCGGTAGTCTTCTCCATTTCTACCACCTTTATTCCCAAGTCTTCTGCGTACGATACCACCAATTTTTTCAGCTCATTATTTTCATGCTTCAAATCCACGTGTTTTTGTTTGTAATTTTTGAGCAGTCGCTGTAAAACCCCAACCTAATTCCTTAAGATTTTCATCTCTTCATTTCTGACACTTAGACGTCGTGTCATGTCAAAAACTGAAGCAGCACCTTGGATACTAAACGCCAATGAATCATTAACAGCGTCAGCATCAGACCTATTAGCCAACAATCTTTGATCCCGTGGAGTTACGAAGCCTTTAGCCACTGTCATAGCAATCGAATCATTCAGCATAACAGAATTATGAATGGTGATAGGACGATTGTCAAAGACAAAAGTTGGTTGCCATACATCAGGGTGTATAGCAAGTTTGTTGGGGTGATCGATGGGTATGTCAGGATGTGCAACAGGCACTTCAGGGTGTGCAACAAGCACTTCAGGTTGAAGAACATGCAAGTCAGGTTGTACATTAGGCACAATAATGAGTTGTGTTGCAGGAGCAACATTTAAGTCGATGTTGTTAACAGATGATAATGATGCTGCCATGTTTAGGAGAGTAAGGAAAATATTTGAGAATGTAAAGAATTTGGGAGAGATGAAATTATGGGAAGAATGTAGATGAATAATAGATGTCGAAAAGCTCAGAGTTGTAAGGTGTGGTAATGCTTTAGGAAGAAGTAGGATTAGCTTTTTTTAAAAAAAAAAAAAAAAATCAACTGAGGTAATTCAACAGTAAAAGAGCATATGACAAACTACCTCAGGTCGTGAAAGATTTTTTGCAGAAAATATCCCGTTGATTTTGGATCTTTTCTCCCGTCATAAATTCAATTGACACCTTTTTGACCTTCGAACGACTTTTGGCGATCATTCTCTAAATTAACTGTTCAACTTTTAAATTCATCTTCAGAATCCTTCCTATAAATTCAGGTCCCTTCAATCTTCATATAATATTTTATTATGTACTGAAACTTAAATTTTCTTAGTTTGAGTTTCTTCTCACTTATCAAAAGAAAGATGCAGCATCACAAATTGATTCATGAAACCCAACTTTTTATACTCTCATAGAAAACCTTTGAAGCAAGATTATTTTTGATCATGTCCTGTAGAAGCAAGATTATTTTTTATCACGCTTCTCAGGCTAAATATCTCTCTATTTCCTTAGTGATCTTATATGACAGAAGATAGAGAGCACTCAATATGTATGTCCCAAATGTCTTTGAAAGAAATCACATACATATCGTGTTCTGAAATGCTTTTCAAGGCCTTACATTTGCAGCACAACAGGAGTATTTGTTCATCTTCTTCTTTTTCTTGACCTTGTAGGATCTATGAGAGAGAATATATAATATGGGTATCTTAGGACTTGTAGCTTGAAAAGTTACCCATATTCAGCTTTGATTGCTTATCAATTTCATCCATAGAACGCAACAAGGCACAACATATATTAGTCAAGAATGGATAATGATGTTACATTTATGTAATAGATGTATTTTGATTGAGTTGGAATAATATTTATGAGTTTCTTTTGCCCATTTACGATTCTTCAAGTATAAAGGTTTTAATACATAAATAATTATTTTATAAGGCTATTAGAAGAATAAATTAAAGGATATTAAATTGTGAATGATTGACTTTTAAGAAGGAAATGATGGAAGAATAAGTTAAAAAGTGTATAATAATACGACCAATTAATTACAAATTATTGGAGGTGTATTTTGAGCGTTGTAGACATATGACTTACGAGGATCTATGATGTGTGTCGGTGTGACTACAACAAATAATTATTGAAACTTGGAATACTTTGAAATGATCTGGTTTGATGGCTGCAAACATTTGTGAGAAATTTTCTTTCTTGCTCTTTTGTACTGAATGAAGCATGAGTGCTAAGACAAAAAGTAAGAAAGAAAAAGAAAAATAAAAAGAAAAAAAAAACTGAGAGTGATTGACTGTACGTAAGATCTGCCTGGAGCTTTACTTGTAGGATGCTGTGAGTGAGAAAAAAAGTAAGGAAAAAAATAAAAAAAGGAAAAAGTGAGTGATTGACGTAAGATCCTGCCTAGAGCTCTACTTGTAGGAGGAGGTAATACTGGTGAAATGCCTTTTTACATCAGCCTCGTAAAAGTCACTGATGATAATATTACAGATACTATGACAACTTGTGGAGGGTTTTATTGTGGGGATGTGAGTCTAGCTAGCTACAAGATAAAAGCATTTTTTCTACCTTCTTTCAATAATGATCCCATTAATCTGAATATATATATATATAAGGCATTGGATTACTCGTAGCAATCCATTAATATATATATTTATGGTTTGTTCTCCATGTTCATGGAGAAAATACAAGAGACAAAAATGATAATTAATGCCAAAGGAAAAAGTGAGAGTGATTCACGTAAGACCCTGCCTACAGCTCTACTTGTAGGAGGAGGTAATACTAGTGAAATGCCTTTTCACTTCAGCCTCGTAAAAGTCATTGATAATAATACAACAGATACTGTGAGAACTCATAGAGGGTTTTATTGTGTGGATGTGGGTCTAGCTAGCTACAAGACAAAAGCATTTTTTGTTACCTTGTTTCAATAATGATCCCATTAATCTGAATATATATATATACATAAGGCATTGGATTACTCGTAGCAATCATCCGACTCCTTGCAAATGATTTTCATTTTTGATGCCTTTGTTATGTCTTTTTTTCGAATTTGACTAAAAAAAAACTGAAATATGAAAGTGTCCCAGATTTTTTGACTAAAATCCAGCTGCATACTTGCATTTCTCCAACTCTGATGAAACAATTAAATTTTTGTCATACTTTGTATTTTACCGTACTGATTTGTTATAAATGCGTCTGATCTCCTATTAAAAAACTTTTTTACAAATTACAAAACTTATCGTCCCAAAAATAATCATACAATCATGGATGCAATCCACCTTTATATTTTTCTTTTTTAATTTTTTTTCCTTTTCTTTCTTCTTTTCAATATGGATCATACTCACTACCACCCCCTCATTTATTTATTTCATTCTTTTGTTTCAGTCACACACTCACACATGCACCAGAAACTTCTGCAACCTATAGTCTTACCTCCTCCTAAGAGTAGAGCCCCAACATGGCAGCAAAAAAGAAAAGAAAGAAAACCAAAATGAAAAGGTGAAAAGAAAATCAAATAGCTTGACTTTCTTTCCTATACATCTTTATGGCTTGAGTGTTGTCAAATGATCATTAATATAAATCAGAGACTTTGCACCTGTAACCTTACCTCCTTCTTTGAGGAGAACCCAGCATGGCATAAATATTTTGGCTCAAGGAGTAAATCCGGATTTGAAGAATTTTAGTTTTGATTTTTTTTTATATGTCAGTGCTGTATAACATTAATTTTGTTGCTGAGCATTACAAGAATTTTTCTGCATCTTCTCCAAACAATGATACAATTAACAAACCAGTTGCATCATGTAATTCCACATCTATACAACATCTAAAATTAAAACATAAAACATAGAAGAAAAAATTTAGGAATATAATGTTAAAAGTATAAAATTTGTTCATTTTATATTTCTAAGGTAAAGAAAAATCATATAGAAGTAGATTATCCATATCGTGATTGTGCAACATCTTTTCTTTGCAATTCAGACAAGCAAATGTTTTATTAACTTCTGCACTTGTAGTTTTGCTACATTTGCTATAGGCTATGTACCAAAAACGTTGTTGTAAGTTGTGAAGAATAATTTTTACTTTGACCTAAAAGATGGAGTGTTGTATTCATTGTTTGTTGGAGTTTATAATCTTGATGTAATTGTTTTTTGCAATAATGTAACTATAGAAAGTTGATTATATATGATTTTGCAAAAAAGAATGTCTAAGATTTGTGTATTATGATATGATTAATTGACATAGCAAAGATGTGGAATATTACCATAATTTTTTTCTTTCTTTCTTTTTTGTTCTCATTTTTTGCACTATCCAGTACATTTTTACCTTCTCCTACGAATAGAGCCTCAACATGGCAGCAACAAAGAAAACCAAAATGAAAAGGTCAAAAGAAAATCAAATAGCTTGACTTTCTTGAATACATCTTTTATGGCTTGAGTGTTGTTAGAGAGTCATTAAATAAGAGCGTAAATGGAGAATCTAGTGGTGTGAGTCGGAGAGGTAAGAGAAAATATAGAGAAAGAGGAAAAAGAAGTGAAAAAAATCTCGCTTGAGTCAGAGTCTCAAACTTTGTTGATAATAGTGAAATTGAAGCTGATTATTTTTGTCTTTTCTCATCCTCAAATTTCGATTTTCTTTACCTTTTCTTTTTAAATTAGTATTTTTGTTCCACTTTTTCCTTAAATCTGGAAATTTTTTCAACTTTTTCCTTAAATCCTGATATTTGTTTTAGGCTAAATTTCCCATTTTGACCTTACTTATTTTACATTGTCATCTTATAAGATTTTGTTAGTGATATAACAATTATACAATTATACAATTAATACTGAAAAAAATAAAGCGACTCACAACGATGCTGGTTGTCTTCCATCTGCGAGACTTTGTAGGGGTTACATTACTATCATTTATCCTCGAATTCTAGCAGTTGATGTAAACTCCTTAAATTGCATATTGATATTTTCTATTATTATTATTATTATTATGGGAAAAGTATAAAATGGCCCCCCAAACTACCAACTTTTTGTAATTTAGCCCGCTAAAGTTTTAATTGGTATAAAGTAGCCCCTCAAACTATTAACCCCTTACAGTTTGGCCCCATCCGTTAGTAAGAACTGATAAAATGGATGGAAAACCCAAAATGACATCGTTTTGGACTGCAGAGTTACTAAAACGCCCTCACCAGTTTTAAACAAAGAATATCTGCAGCCCTCACGACGTCGTTTTGCTGGTTCCGGAACCAACGCTCTCGAGGACGAGTTACAGTGGTCGGCAATGAATAGGCTCGCCAGGGCATCTGATCGCCGGTTCGTTGGTGAGGTCTGGGTTTTAGACTTGGCTGGTCGGTGCTCGTGAAGACGATGGAGCTTGCCAGGGGGGCTAGCTCGCTGCGAGGCGAGGTCTGGGCTCGCCAGTGCGTTTGATCGAATTGTTCGCCCGTGAGGTCTGATCGTGCTTGCGAGGCACTAGTGAGGTTGGGTGGCGCCTTTGTAAAGGTGAGGCCGGGGCTCGCTGTGTGGCAAGGTTTGGGCTCGTCGGTGTTCGCCGGGGTGTCTAATCGCCGGTTCGCCGGTGAGGTCTGACCAATGCTCGTGACGCTGGTGAGGGCATTTTATATTTTTTCGATGTTTTGCTAGTTCCGGTGAGGATCGATTTTCGACGTTTTGCTAGACCCATACCAGCCAAGTCTACAACTCAGACCTTACCGGCGATTAGATGCCCCGACGAGCCCATTCGTTGCCGACCACGCCTCGCAAGCATTGGTTTCGGAACCAGCAAAAGGACGTCGTGAGCACTACAGATATTCTTTGTTTAAAACTGGTGAGGGCATTTTAGTAACTCTACAGCCCAAAACGACGTTGTTTTGGGTTTTTCATCCATTTTGACAGTTCTTACTAACGGATGGGGCCAAACTATAAGGAGTTGGTAGTTTGGAGGGCTACTTTATACCAATTAAAATTTTGGGAGGCTAAATTACAAAAGGTTGGTAGTTTGGGGGGCTATGTTATATTTTTCCCTATTATTATTATTTCTTCTTTCTATCTCTTTGAGAAAGAATGCCTCCAAAAGCTGCAAAATCGAAGTAACCCATCCCTAGCAGTTTTTTTTTTTCCTCTCCTTTTTTCCTCATTCCTCCTCTTTTCAAGCCACCTTCCTCCCTTTTTTTTCCTCACTTTTCTGATTCTTTGATCTGCCCAAATCCAATTTCATCTTATTTTTCCTTTAATATGGAAATTGCACATGCGACAAAGCAGGGAGGGTTGGATTATTCAAAGCAAGTTGCAGCAAAATCTTAAGCAAAGATAATAAGAAAAATGAAATAAAGGCAACACTTTTTATTGTGAACTATATCTTGCAGAAACTGAGAAATTTACTACAAATTGCCATACAGCTATGTGTTTCCTTGCAAAACTGAATAAAATTTTTCAGAAACCAAAAAATAAAGTACTACAAATTCTTGCGAAATCTGAGTACAATTTACCCATACATGGGCGGTGGAGCTTGTCGCCAAAAGGGGACACGATGAGAGAGAAGAAAAATGAAAGAAAAAGGAAAAAAAGAGAAGTGGGGAAATATGTAAATAATTTTAAATTGATGAAACAAATGAGTAATACCCAATCACTAACATGAGAAAGCAATACCCAACAATAGGTCTCTTTAATTTGTTTCTCAGCTTCTCCCTCTATCTCAGGATCTCACTCTCGGCTCGTTTCTCTCGATCTTCATCTCTACTATGAAAAATCGCAAAAACAGGCCACAAAAAAATGAAACAAAACCCATCAAATTTATCAAATTTCACCCAGGAAAAATAAAAAATTTATCTATAAAAGTCATACTCTGATCTCTTTGATACATATCTGTTTCAAACAAAACCCACCGAATGAATTATCAAAAACCCACCAAACTCAAGAAACCCAGAGAGCACAACAGATATTAAAACCTCACACCTTCTTCTTTCACAGTTAGTGTGCTTGAACCACTAAATCTTTGGAGTTGGAATTATAAAGCGTTTTCTTTGTTCACCGTTAGTGTGCTTGAACCACTAAATCTTTGGAACTGGAATTATAAAGCGTTTCTTTAAAGAATTACTGGGCTTTACAAATAACCAAAAGAGTCGATCACAAAGAGACATATGCAAGCATACCAAAAAAAATTTAAACTCAAGAAGACGCAAAGCAACAAAAAATTAAAAAACAATTCAGATCTGAGATAGAGAGTGGCCTGAGAGAGAGCACCAGATCTGTGAGAGTATCATTAAAAAATTAAATCAAATGAAAGCAAATTGAACAATAATTCACAGCAAATATCACAAAAATTAGAAAATCATTTGAAGTTGGTCTCACATTGTCGGATCCATACCGCCGTTGTCGGAGCCCAACCGCCGGATTTTCCAAAACCCAAAAGAAAAGCAAACTAAAAAAAAAAATCCATACCTTGACAGTAATTCTACTACAGATCACAAAAACCACCAAAAAAATTAAAGAAAACCCATAATTCTTTGTTGTTTTGAGGGAAAGCTCATTCCTTTCACGACAACCTTATCTATAAAATCCAAGAACCGCACCAAATCTCTTTCATACACCTGTTTCAAACAAAACACACCCAAAAAATTGTCAAAAATCCATACAAAACCCAGGGGAGAAAAAAAAAAATCATGAAGCACATAAATAAACACTACAAAAAAAGAAATCAATTTTTTATTTTTTATTTTTTTATTTTTTATGGATGATTACCTCTTTGATACACCTGTTTGAAACAAAACCCACCAGAAAAATTGTCAAAAATCCATACAAAGCCCACCAAGAAAATCATCAAGCACATAAATAAACACTATAAAAAAATAAATCAATTTTTATTTTTTTATTTTTTTATGAATCCTTACCCAGATTGTCACTTCTCCTCTTTCTTTTTCTTTCAACCGTGTGTGTGCAACAAAACCCACCCAAACAATTGTCAAAAACTCATACAAAAATGAGGAAAGTAAATTGAACAATAATTCACAGAAAATATCACAAAAATTAGAAAATCATTTGAAGTTGGTTTCACGTTGCCGGATCCAAACCGCCGATGTCAGAGCCCAAGTGCCGGATTTGTGAAGCCGAAGTCAAATCGCCATCGTTTTCTGAGCAAGACAAACCCCACCGGAGACGCGTCTGTGAGAGAGAGAGCAGGGGAGAGGGAGAGTCGGAGAGAAGTGGTTGAGAAATGAGAAATGGATTCAGAGGCTTGAGTGGGAGATGATAGGAGTAGAAATGGGGTGAAATACCCAGAAGGCCTTTCAAAGAAATTCGATTCTTTACAAATGCAAGGGGTAAAAGAGTAATCATAAAATTTCTTAGTAAGACCAAAGGTAAACAGGGACAAAATAGTAATGTAAAATTATTAAAGACATAAATATCCTTTCAAAAGACATAAATACCCTTGCATTATTGAATTATGATGAACAAACCTGAAGACTACAATAGTAATTTACTTGTCCAACAAAAATTACTGTTCCTCAAGAACTCGCTCTTTTTATATAGAGGTTAGATAATTAATTTTTTTGTTAAATTATTCACTTATTCCGTTAGTTATATTTTTGTTCAACTTTATTTTTTGTATTCATTAAAAAAAAAATTATGCCCCCTATGGATGAAATTCTTGGATCCGCTACTGTGAAGAAAATGTACATATTGGTATTTAGGATGTATAACCTATAACACTTTTTGAATATGAAGTAACCATTTGATCATAACTTTTATCATAAATACCAAAATGGCATATAACCTTTTACGTTTTTTATCTCCAACAAGGACTTTTAGTTTAGCTACTCAAAATACCACCTTTTTCATTTTAGCTACTAGTTTTTCACACCACACTTCAGCAGAAGAGCTATTTTAACTCCCAATTCTAATTAAATATTATTTTTTTAGTATTATTTTTATCATTTTCTTTTCTTCTTCCTCTCGTCTCTCTCTCTCTCTCTCCTCTCACTCTCTCTTTCTCTCTCTCTCTCTCTCATCTCTACCTCTCGAATTCTCCCACTCTGGCCTCCCTTTCGCCCCCAGATCCCTGCAAAATTTCACACCAAATCCCTGCAAATCTCTTGGTAGGTATGGGCTCCTTGGTAATGGTGGAGGCAACAAAAGATCGGGTTTGAGTTTGTTTGAGGGAGAAAGTTAAGTGGCTGGGTCTGAGTTTAAGTTGGCTAGTGAGTTCTTGCACGAGATCCCGGAACTTGGAGGCATTGGTCTTCACCTTCATGGGGTTTGAGTTCATACCTATTTGATTTGATGCATTTTTTTCTCTTCGATCGGGTCTGTTGATTTTGGGCGTGTGTTTTGAGTGAAGGAAAGGAATTGAAGGGGTGGCTTTAAGAGATTTTAGGCGTATGTTTTTGGGTACTCAGTAAAACAACATATTTAGAGAAACTGTGAACTGATGAGGAATCGGTGAAGAAGAGAAAGTAGGAGAGAAAGAGAAGAAGAGGAAAAAAAAAATTGTGTGCTATGAGAAGACGAACCAGATAGAAAGAAAGAAAGATGGAAGAGAAAGAATGGTAAAATAAGAAAGTAACCGTTCATAAAAATAATAAAATAATCGTAACAGCTGCTATAGTGAACTTTCAAATATGAAAGTTCACCATAGCATATTTAGAGAAACCCTTTATTTTAGAGTATTTGTTGGAGCACGAAAATAGAACATAATAGCTAAATTTAACTAAAATGCTAATTTAGAATGGCTGTTGGAGATGCTCTTAGTGATGTAGAGATTGTGAGGAGGAGTATATGTGACTTGATATTGGTGATGAGTATTTTTTTTTTTTTTTTAAAGAGAGAACATGTAACATCTCACCCCAATGACACAATATTGTCCGCTTTTGGCTCCCCTGAACCAGACTTCCCAGGAGGTCACCCATCCTGGTACTACTCCAGCAGAAGCATGTTTAACTGCGGAGTTCTGATGGGATCATTACCATCACGGCTTTAAAACGCGTTGTTGTCATTAAGGGTGTAAGTATACATATAAGCACATCCCCATCTCCATACCCAGGCGATGTGGGACGTCACAGAACATACCATTCTCATTCCTAAAAAGGTGTCGAGCGCAAAGAGAGCAAAAAGCTCTGAAGCAAATCATAGTTGAAGCTAAAGTTCCAATCAAACCGTTACAAATAACATCTGCTAACCTATGACTAATCATCAGGTTTAACCTAATATCTACACTAAACAGACACAATCAAATGCATAGGTAGCAATTATTCTTCGGCCCTGAGAGCAAAGAACCCTCGAGCCAAAATTCATCATTCTCAACCCAAAAGTCAGGATATTATTCACATCCACAACCCAAAGGTTTGGACCAAGAGCAAATACCCCACATAACATCAAGATATAAAACAGGTAAATTAAAGAGAGAGGACTGAGCCTTATTACAAGCAAAAAAACAGGAAAAACCGTAAGGAAAAAAATAGAAAAAAAAAGAGAACAGAATCAAACCAAAGCCGAAGTGATAGATCTGGAGCAAAAGGTGGGATGGACATGGACAGATCCAGGGGGTAGGACGGCGGGGCACACGACGAAGTGGATCAGACAGAGGATGATAGATCGAGCAGAGACAAATCGATCAACAACCAAGCCTGACCTAGAGGAGACACAGCAGAGGCTGGTAGCGGTGGGAATAGGCGACACAGTGGTATGGTGGAGAAACGCCAGCGGGACAAAGAAAGAAAGGGCCGGCATATGAGAGCTAAGGACATCAAGTAAATATGCTAGCTCACCAAGGGGAGAGGGCATGTGGAGGAGGGAGGCAGCCAAATGGCCGTCCCTCCTCTCCAACCCAGGGGAAACCTACTTGTGCGGCACTCAAGGGAGAAAGCTAGGGTTTTTATATTGGTGACGAGTATTGACAAAGCAAAGTAGACAAATGTTACTATTTAATTGGTGTTGACATGTTAGGTTAATAGATTTTGTAAGATTTACTAACATTGTTCTTTTGGCTTACTCTAAGAAGTAATTAATCGTTTTTTAAAGCTCATAACTTAAAATCACATGCATTTATTCCGGCATTCGGCATGAGTCCTTAACAATACCATTCAAATCTTATATTTTTGGGCCTCTTTTTTGTGTTAATATTTGATTTGTTTCTTTTAATGCAAGCTAAGGATTCTTTTTCACCAACCCTACAAAAACAAAACAAATTGGGTTTTGCCTCTGAGGAGTAGTTCAATTGACTTGGGCTACACCTTATGAAGCAGATGTCATTATCATTATTGACTTTTAATTTTTTGGTGATTTTAAAAGCCACATCATAGTTGGGAGAATACCATGAGAACAATAGAAGAGCACGTAACATTTCTCTCAAAAGGAAAATGTTTAGTGTTCTTCTAGTATTCTCCCAACTGTGATGTGACTTTTAAAATTACCGTTAAATTTAAGATCATCATTATTGGCTTTTAATTTATTGGTGATTTTAAAAGCCACATCACAGTTGGGAGAATACTAGGAGAACACTAGAAGAACACCTATCATTTCTCTTAGGCTTCGTTTACTTCGACGTAAAATAGTTTTCGTTGAAAAATATTTTCAAAGAAGTCGTTTTCTCTGAAAACATTTTCTGCTGAAAACATTTTACGGTGTTTACTGCGCGCATGGAAAATCAATTTTTTTTTTAATATTTTCATTTAATTATATTAACCTATAAAATATAAAAATATAAAAAAAAATTTCAAAGTGTCAAAATTTTATGTCTACTGTTTGACTTGGAAGAAATGCTACTTTTTTTTTTTTTTGGTTTTATGCTGCCGACTGCCGAGGTTCTCGTGGCATTGGAATACCTCCATATGTTGGAAATAGTCTACAGGGACCTGAAGCCTGAGAACGTTTTAGTCAAATCGGATGGCCACATCATGCTCTCGGACTTTGACCTCTCCCTTTGCTCCGATACGATCGCGGCCGTTGAATCTCCATCTTATTCCCCAGATCCCGCGACCACACCGAGCCCGTCCCACGCCTGCGCCCTTCTCTTGCCTCTCCAACCGGCTCTTCCGGTCACGCAAGGTCCAGACCCTGACCCTAAACCGGCACTTCGTGGCGAAGNTTTTTTTTTTTTGGTTTTATGCTGCCGACTGCCGAGGTTCTCGTGGCATTGGAATACCTCCATATGTTGGAAATAGTCTACAGGGACCTGAAGCCTGAGAACGTTTTAGTCAGATCGGACGGCCACATCATGCTCTCGGACTTTGACCTCTCCCTTTGCTCCGATGCGATCGTGTCCGTTGAATCTCCATCTTATTCCCCAGATCCCGCGACCACACCGAGCCCGTCCCACGCCTGCGCCCTTCTCTTGCCTCTCCAACCGGCTCTTCCGGTCACGCAAGGTCCAGACCCTGACCCTAAACCGGCACTTCGTGGCGAAGCAAGTGGGCACCCGATCATGCTCCTTCGTTGGGACCCACGAGTTCATCTCGCCAGAGGTCAAGTCCGGTGGATCCCACGGAAACGCTGTTGACTGGTTGGCCTTCGAGATCTTCGTCTACGAGATGATCTCTGGTCGCACTCCCTTCGTGGCTCCATCTAACGAGACCACCCTGCGCAGCATCATAAAGAAGCCCCTAGCCAAGAGAGAGAGAGACGAGCTGTGCAGTGTAGGTGAAGGAGATCGGCTGAGTGAGAGATGTAGATGTGTGCGTGATTCGTGAAGGAGGTCAAGTGTTTTTTTTCTAATAAGGAGAGTCGGGTTTTTTTTTGGCGGAGTTGGGAAAATGGTTTACGAAATTAAAAAGGGGAAACCATTTTCCAAAAAAATGTAAAGGCTTTTTAGTCAAATGGAAATCATTTTCGGTTTGACTATTATTTTACGTCGAAGTAAACACCGTAAAATGTGAAAATCAATTTCTGAAAATTATTTTACGTCGAAGTAAACGGAGCCTTAATTTAAATCTTCCCTCTCTTCTTATGTGGACACCGGAGATGTCAAAAAAAAAAAAATAATAATAATAATAAAAAAAGAATAAAAAAATTGGGCCTTAGGGCACATTCAGGCCAATTATTTTTCACAGCACATACGTGGCATAAAACCTTACAGTCAACGGCTAAGATCCACCTTCATCTCGAAAACGAATGTTCCCCGTCGGATCACCCAAGCCGATGCGCATACAAAGCCTACAAAGCCCTAGTTCCGCTCCCGTCTGCCTTACCCCGCTGGGAAAACCCTAGCTTTTAGGTTTCGAGTCCCACCCTCTGCAGAGCTCAGAGACCTTAGTTCGGTGAGTTCCTTTCAGAGATCTTAGCTTCTTCACGTAATCTGACTCTCGCATTTGATTTCAATTTTGCTGATTTGTGAATTTTAAGCATTATATCTCAAATCATTTTTCTATTTCGTTTTGTTCCGTGGTTTAGGTGAATCGGGTTCATAACTGTATTAAAGCCTTTTCCGTGTTTACGTTTTGCTGTACGCTTGCTGGCTTTTCATTTATGTCTGTTTGATTGCGGGGGAAATTAAGTTTCGATGAATCTGCGTTTAAGTTTTTCTTCCACATCTATTTTCCAGGAAAACTGAAGGAAAATTAAGCGTTGTATTTTATGTTATTTATCGGCTTGCATTATTTTATATTTTGTATAAACATATATTTTGGGTTATAATAAGTAAGCGAAATACTTCCTTCATCTAAATTAAGTTAAATTAATGAGTTAGGCTTAGATGAGATTAGGTTTCAACGTGTTATTGGCATTGACCAAGCAAACTTCTAGTTTGACATATGTCTGGCTACTGTGAATGAATAGTGAATCTTTAGCATTATTATGTTTCTTTGGGTGTTCATTTATTTATTTGGAGTTGATGATTTGTAGTTAAATATGGGAAATAATTAGTGGTTAAATATGTGGAAAAAGTAATTACTTAGTGGTGAAGTGAAATGGGAATTTTTTTTTTTATAAGTCAAAATATGTTAAGAAAGCGCAACCCATAGTACACAGGACGTATACAAGGGAAAGCCTAAGGGGAAGAAGATAAATGAGAAAGAAAATCCGGGAAACTAATTACAAGCGGAGCAAGCCAACCGGCCGTCCAGGTGTAAAGCGTAAAACGAAAATAATGAAGAATTTCCTCGAACGACCTCGCTGAGTCTTCAAAGCATCTTGCATTACGTTCCCTCCAAATACACCACATGAGACACACAGGGATCATCTTCCAAACCACCGCACTCCTAGTGCAACCCCCCGAACACCAACAAGCAAACAACTCCCTTACCGAACTAGGCATAACCCAACACAGACCCAAGCGGCTGAGAATGGCGTTCCACAGGGCATTTGCCACTCTGCAATGAAGGAGAAGATGATCCACCGACTTCCCATCCGACTCGCAAAGCCAACATCTGTTAGCCACTATCATGCCTCTCCGGCGAAGATTATCAATGGTCAGGATCTTACTTTTAGTGGCCGTCCAAGCAAAAAACGCCACTCTAGGCGGAGTCTTCGTCCTCCAAATGCCTTTCCAAGGGAATGAAAAAGACCCATGAGACGTAAGAACCCGATAATACGATCTTACTTCAAAAGTGCCTTTTCTCGAAGGAACCCACCACAGCTTATCCTCCCTAACCCCTCTGAACTTGTAAGAATACAAACAATTATAGAACGAAGCTAGAATCTCCACCTCCCAATCATGGATCAAACGGGTGAAAACAATGTTCCACTGAATGGTACCGTTGGAGCGCTCCATATTATCCGCAATGGAAGCTTCCCTGAACCTGGCAATACTAAACAGACCAGGAAATGTATCTTTGAGAGAACTCTCCCCACACCAAACATCCTCCCAAAAACTGATCTTAGAGCCAACCCTTGGGTCAAATCTGAAATGTCGTTTAAAATTACTCCACCCCATACATATATACTTCCAAAGCCCCACCCCATGCGACTCAGTAATATCACAAGAACGCCATCCACCCTGAGAAAACCCATACTTAGCCACCAAAACTGATCTCCACCAAGCCCCATCCTCATGAGCATACCGCCATAGCCATTTACCCAAAAGAGCTTAATTGAACTTCCTCACATTTCGGATTCCTAAACCACCTTCGGAAATAGGAGAACACACCGTGTCCCAGTCAACTAAATGTAGCTTGACCTCATCGTTCAAACCCCCCCAAAGGAAGTCCTGTTGAATCTTCTCAATGCGTTTTGCCACATCAGCCGGAATAGGAAATAAAGAAAGCAAGTAGGAAAATTAGAGAGTGTACTTTTGATCAAAGCAACCCTCCCCCCCTTAGAAAGGTACGTCCGTTTCCAAGGAGCCAACCTCCTAGCCATCAAGTCCTCTAAATCCCTCCATATAGCCTTAAGCTTAAACGACGTCCCTAGAGGAAGACCCAAGTACTTCAAAGGCAAGTCAGCAGTGCCACAACCCAGGCTCCCAGCCAACTGATCCACATCATCCAAAGAGCCAACCGGGACCAAAGAAGACTTAGTCAAATTCACCTTAAGCCCAAAAACCGCTTCAAAACAAACAAGAAGGGCACCCAAGTAACTGATTTGACTAGCATCAGCCCCCTATAGTAGATAGCACTAATCATCCTACTAAAAGCCTCCATGACCAAAACAAATAAGAAAGGGGAAAGCGGATCACCTTGCCTTACCCCTCGCAAACTTCCAAAAAAACCGGAAGGGGATCCATTAATCAAAACTGAGAACTGGACGGTAGAAATACAATGTTTGATCCATGAACACCATCTCTCCCCAAAACCGCATCTTTTCAAGAGATAGAGAAGAAAGTTCCAATCCAAGAGATAGAGATATAGAGAAGACTTAGTGAAATGGGAAATGATTAGTTGGATTTTAAAAAAGTTCATTTTTGCCTTTAATTTCTCTGTTGCTGCTTAATATAGTTTGTTTTACGTTCAATTTGGCCATTTTAATTTCCATCTGAGAAAAAATATAGCTGTTCTTCATTTTTACTTTCATTAGAGTTTAAAATTTATAACATGACTATTCTATGCCATTCTTCACAAGTTTTTGCTTATGGTGAATGATGAATATCTAATTGTTTTTTAGTCTATTTACCACTTAATGGTTGATGATTCAAAGGACAGAATGAAATAGCTTCTTTGAAGTATGTGCTATTTTGGTTTTCAAACATGGAAGTACTAAAAATTCAACTATTTCAATTACTCTTAACAATAAAAATTGTGGAATTCCAACTTTTGTTGTTCTACTAGCCCATTTCTAAGCAATGAAATGGAATAATTCATTTTGTATGCTTGGAAGTGATCTTGAGCTGATTTTTTTTTTCAGTAAACATATGGTTGGTGTTTAAAAAATTTATGTGCAAGAAATTTTTGTTATGAACTTGGAACTTGCATTTTCATTTCTTGTTATGTTGTTTCTGCAGACATGGGTGAAGAGGCAGTCAAGGCAGTGATTCCAGAGTCACTCTTAAAGAAGAGGAAGAGGGAAGAAGATTGGGCTTCGGCAAAGAAACAAGATCTTGAAGTGACAAAAAAGAAGAACACCGAGAACAGAAAGCTAATTTACAATAGAGCCAAGAAGTATGCGGAGGAGTATGAGGAGCAGGTATATATTAGTTATTTGTACTCTCATTTGGTCCTTGATGGTTCGTGATTATTGAGTTTTGTTGGCTATTCAGGAGAAGGATCTGATTAGATTGAAGCGAGAGGCGAAGTTGAAAGGAGGATTTTATGTTGACCCTGAGGCTAAGTTATTGTTCATTGTTCGTATTCGTGGGTATGTTCTCATGTTAGATTACACTGTTACATGTATCTTAATGTTAAATGTCCTGGTTCTTATATTTGTTAAACTTGGGACTTACAGTATCAATGCCATGCACCCAAAGACGAGAAAGATTTTACAACTCTTGCGTCTTAGACAGGTAGTGTTGCAACTCTAATCCCTTGAGAGTACTGCATCAAATGAATCCCTTGTAGACAAGGAATGGTGTTACATTATGATATCTGTGTACTGAGGTTTTGTATTTATTTTTTGTTTGTTTGTTATGATTCCTATTTGAAGGGTAGGCTGAGTTAAGATTCAAGGCTTTATTGTCTATGATATTTGTGGTACTAGTGATTTTGTTTTTCAAGGTGTTTAGGTGTAAGCTCCATGAAAGTTGAGGCACACATACAACCCTTTGAGGCAAAGCCGAAACCTGTAATGTCCAGTTGTTTTGGTGTAAGCACCTTTTTGTTTTGAGCTTGGAGATCTTTAAATAAACATCAATTAAAACAGTATACCTATTGGTATCTTGTTGAGCAGTGTCAAACTTAAGATCTCTTTACAATTGCTGAAAGGCTTTGAATAAGCTAAATCTGAATCCAACTTTGGTTACTTTTACAACTGTGGCATGACATGTTGTTTTCTTGCACCATGTCAGAAATTCAGAAGTCTGTTTCCAGCCCTACATAGGTATTAGAATGATACTTTTAAAAAATAAATGATACCAATACCTTGGTGTTTGTCGGCCTTCAAATTAAATCCTGCATTTTAGAGTAATGCTATAGAAGTCTCTCTTGTGTCCCTGCAGGAATAATGTGACTTTTAAAATCACAATTGGGTTTGTTATTGATTATTATTGAATTTTGATAAAATAGTAATTTTAAAAGCCACCTCACTTTTGGAGGGATATACGAGGGACATAAGATGGGCTTATAGAATTGCTATGCATTTTATAGTGATCTATCAAATTTATTTTTCATAGTTTGAATAATTGGGTATTGAAACTATGAAATTTATGTTTTAAGGAATATGGTAAAATCATTAAAAATGAGCGTTATCAATAATTGGACGTGATGATGATTTAGTAGGCACTGCTTTAAGTAGGGAATTAAACATGTTTGTCATTATTGCTTTAAGTTGTTTTGGAATGATTTCTGTTGCCTACTGTGTGGAACAATATACCTGGTTGATTTAGTGCATTATTTACAGAAAATGCTATTTCTTTCATCTTCATGCTTTGATCATTCTTTTTTAAACAGATCTTCAATGGTGTCTTTTTGAAAGTGAACAAGGCGACAATGAATATGCTTCAGAGGGTTGAGCCTTACGTGACTTATGGGTGTGTGCCTCTCTCTCTCTCTCCCCCACTGATGCTAGTAGGCTTTCATTGAAATTGTATGTGTTAAACTTTGTTCCATGTTTTGTTAACTGGATTTACGTGATAATAGATATCCCAACTTGAAGAGTGTGAGAGAACTGATTTATAAGAGGGGATATGGAAAATTGAACAAGCAGAGAACTGCTTTGATTGATAACTCCATCATTGAACAGGTTAGTGTTCTTGTGCTAGTCCTGTTTTGGAAGTAAATTCTTTGTTGCTTACATGCTATAAAATGTCATCACAGGCTCTGGGCAAGTATGGCGTTATCTGCACGGAAGATCTCATCCATGAGATCATGTCCGTTGGACCTCACTTTAAGGAGGCAAACAATTTCCTGTGGCCATTTAAGCTCAAGGCACCCTTGGGTGGTCTAAAGAAGAAAAGGAACCACTATGTTGAAGGAGGAGATGCAGGAAATCGTGAGAACTACATAAATGAGCTAATCAGGAGGATGAATTAGGCTTTGGCTCTATTTGTTAGTCAGAGGATTCGGCTCTTGAAGTAATTTGCTGCTCCAATTTTTTTTTTTTTTAATTTATTTAAGTTAGATAAAATTTCATCTTTTAAGCAAAAAACTTTTTATTGTTCACTTTTGTTTCTGAATTTTATTCTCAGAAAGTTTTGTTGCGAGCTCTGCCTCATTAGAAAGTTGTTACAATTTGTCTGTGCTCTGCAGTGCTTAATATTTTTTTTAATGACTGTAGACCAGTTATTGAGAAGTATTTATAGTATGTTATTGTGTTGTGACTTGTTTATCATGGATTCTACCTGCAGTCGGAAGTATTCTATGAAACTATTCGTACTGCTTTTTTTTTAATTGATTTTTTTGAACTTGATTTTTGCCGCCTTTTTTTTTTTTTTTTTTTTTGTGGCTAGGATGGATCTCTTAAAAGAATATCAAATTTCCACCTCATTTAAAATACATCAACGTATCTCTATTGACTTAACTTAGGGAAAGGGGATGGAGGATTCAAATGATTGATTTTTACTTGATGATGAGATGTAATCTCTTAATTAATTGAGCTACTTTTTAGAGACTAGTTGATTTGAACAATAATGTAAAATCCTTATTGTTTCATTATAATTGTCACATGGTACAACAAAACAATAGCCATGTTTATTTCAATACAATAGAGTAAATTTGTGATGCAAGATACAAGATACAAGAAGTGCATATATATATATTGGAAAGAGTAAAGAGGGGGAAATTAATGAGCTGGAATTAAGCGCCTGGAGCAAATAGTGCAATGGAACTTTCTCTTGGTTTTGTGGGAAATTGGAAAAAAACAAAAGAGTAGATGAGAATCATAGTCCCAGGCGAGCACCGGGCCTCCGCAATACGGGCAGGGTGCTCCAGCCCCTTCACTTCCTCTCACCCTTTCTTGCACATCAAACACCGACAAAAAACCCATTCTTCCCATCTCCTTTCAATTCTCTTACCAAGATTTGCCAACTTCATACATATATATAAATATAAGTACATAAGAATTAAGGAGAGACAGCCTCTACCCTAATTCTTGATTTCTTTCTATGCATGTACGAGGAATTGTGTTGGAAGTTTCTTGGAACTTGGAAGGAACCTCAGGTAAGCTGCAGGCGCGGATTACTATTTAGTCTTTAGCTTAGGCACAACGGCACAACTACTTCAATAGGGGGTAGAGCCCACCACTGCCCGACAAAACTTTTTGTATTATTATTATTATTATTCCACTTGACTCGGTTAACGGTTCTCGGAAGATAGGAACCCTGGAATCTCGATGAGAGGTTCTGCTGTGGCAGAAAACAGTTTTCTGCCTTCCATTAAACTGTTGACACCTCAGCTAGTACATTTTAAAAAGCTAAAACCAAAACACCTTACAACTATCTTCTAAACATTAAAAACCCAACCTATCCACCGGATGTAGAGAAATATGCTGGAGAGACATTACCGGCGGAGCCATGGAGAGCGGCGCTGGCGTGGCACGGCGGACACCCAATCTCTCCCTCTCTCCCTCTCTCTGTGTTAGTCAAGCAAGATCGACCTCGCAATCTACACTGATACAAACAGGTAACCACATTTTGAACAGCTTTGGCTGCACTCGAAGACGATGAATCAGCAACTTGGACCCCATTTTCACCAAAACAAGAAGGAAAGTCCCTCATGGTACCAAAACCAAACACTTAAAAGAGACTCTCTTTCCGATTTCTCTATAATGTTAAAAAAAGAAAAAAAAAAAACCCGAAGAAACGGCAATTACAGGGTATTTGCTGAATTTGGGTATTTCCAGATTCACGCATAGAGAGAGGGTGAGCAACGGAGGTCGCCGGTGGATGGTGCGCGAGGGAGGGAGAGCGGGAGACCCAGCCTTGGGTCAGGCCGTGACCCACGCCTGGGTAGCCACGACTCACGGCCAAAGTCTGGCTAGCCAGTCTACCCTCAGCCGCATGGGTGGTAGAGCTCTCGCGTGGGTCTCTCCCCTAAGCCGCATCCCTCCGGCGTGGGTCTCTCTCCTTTCTCTCTCAGTCTCAGCTCATAATCCAGTGTTTTGCTTGTAGACAACTTTTGTGCAATTTTTGGGCTTAAGCTAACGTGGCTTTTTTTCATTGGTGTGCAGAAAACCCCTCCTTTACGCAACGACCGCATATAAGTTATTCTCAATCTGGATTCTCGGCCGTTCGATCCATCAAAGAAAGTCTAGGGCCTCAAGGGGATTGCATTTGCGGGTCAGGACTCAGGATCGCTAGAAACCTCCTCAACTGCTTTCTTCAAGCGCTCCATCTTTCGTTTTCGGGGACTGCTGGAGAGGGTTCCTCCGTCTCCGTGAGAGAATGAATAGCTTAAGATCGACGGAGAACGACTTGTCGTTATGGTCTTTTCAGGGACTGATGAGAGACGAGTGACGGTGGTTGAACCGAACGGTGTGTTTCAGCTCCTCGATCTGCTTGGTGGTTGGCGGTGTTTGATTGGTGTGGCTTTGACAAAAACGGTGCTCTATGAAAATAACTTAAAAAGAAATAAAAACAGTGTGCTTGCTTCCGATCTCATCTCATACTGCGGCGGGCCACCATTAACAACGCCGACCGCCGAATACCCATCAATTTCGTCTTCTATTTTTCTCTCATGACACAAAAATTCCACCTTAACGGGAATCATCGCCGAATCAGATCCTTTTCAATAATAGCGTTGGGTAATGGATCGGCACTTTCAGGCCCAGTCCAATATATTGATTCGGGACTGAAAATAAGCTAGCCCACCGAGGGTATAATGGTCCTTCGACCAAGAAAAGAAAGGCAACGTGACATACTCCCGGCGTGCATCCAAAGGCATGTCTCACGTGGTCCTGCTCCAAACCGAGCCACGTGGTCTTGAGCATAAATCGGGAAGCCACGTCCAAAGCAAGCATGGCCGAGCCACCCACCAAACCCACTATTTTACTTCACAATCAAATGATCCACGTTCTTAGCATTGCGCACAACAGATACTCGGAAAGGTGGAGCCGATAATTTCGGGATGTCAACTACTACCTGATGCCTATAAAAGAAAAGTTTCAATTTATTATTTGGTAACCACAAATCTCTTAAGCTCTTATTGCTTACTTGCTCTCTCTCTCTCAAATCAATTACTGACTTGATTTAGGCATTTCTTTCTTTTGCAGATCAATGACTCCTCAGATTCCATGCAAAGTCACTCAAAAAATTATATTCAATAGTTTGGCACTGCCTGTAGGAACAACAGTACTCACCTATCAAAAATTACGGCTATGATTGGTCGACTGATGGACGCCCTTCTCCGGATTTTTGATCCTTTGTATCAAATCTAGACTTATGCTCATCTAGTATGGATATGCACATATACATTTATTTATAGCCGATCTACTTAGATTTGCCCTCAGAGTTCATCTCAGTGGATGTGTGAGATAAGTTCACACCCATCTGTTTATTTCGCCTTGTTAACTTGTGGTAATTAGCAATTTGTGGCATGGATGAATATATGTGTTTAGATAAGCTTATTATTATTATTTATTTATTTATTTAAAAAAAAAAAGTACTCAAACATTATATTCGATATAAAACTGTTCCTTTAGCTCCTTTAGCTGTGAAATAGCTCAGTAAGTTTTTTTTACTGATTGTTATCCTTGCAATTTTAAGAATAATAAAAATTATGTGAGAAGAATACCCTTATCATATCTATTTTTAATGTTAGCTCTAGATTCATTCTCTATGCATAAGTTGACTGATTAAAATATGTATAAGGAAATCTTTATCATGCCTTTGCGGTTATTGCATCATGGACATAGAGATGGAAGTCTACATGTTGTCTTCTTTTTTTTTGACATATCCATACAAGGGAAGGGGGAGGGAGGATTCGAACTAGTGGCCTCCGCTTCATTAAACGTGATCCACAGCTGATTAAACTATCCGTTAGGGACAATTTATATGTACACTTAGTCTCATGTGAAACGCAAAGGGCAGTAAGGTGAAAAAAAAATGTCAAATTTGACTCTTCAAAAAGATAAAGCCAACACGTTGGTTGTTAAAAATCCTAAAAAGGGTATCTCTTCTCACATCAATTGTCATAAATGAGCATATGTGTTCAAAATCGTAAATTGTGCTTTGATTTTGGTAAAGGATAAGAGAATTTGTCTTTTTTATCGATGGAATTTCTCTCAAAAATTTAAATTTTCATACCGTAATGAACGCTCATTTTCCCCAGAAAGTGGGAAAGAAAAAGCAGTGGGTCTAGAAATTCTATGCAATTGTGGAGGAGGTTGCTTGGTTTGCTTGCTGTGACTTTGACCCAGTCTCTTAAGGAAGTCAATCTACTCCATTGAAAATTTTGATTTTTCCTTTCCCAATTTTCAAAATATTAGTTGGGGAGGGGAGACCCACAGGTATTATGTATTGTTACGAAGGTTTGGTCGAATCATTTCGTTCTTATTGTTCTTCACGCGCGAGGACATCCTCCAAACCAACTGAAGAAACGGTTTCTTATTGTCTGGAGTATTTATAGGGTTTCACAATGAGAATGGAACACCATTTGTCAACTAAATGAGACGCCACATGTCGTGATTTTAGACTCTTCTCCAAATGATTCCTTGTGTATATATATAATCAAATGGAGAAAAAAAAAATGCTACAAGAGAAGATCCTTCCTACTCTTCCGGATGGAAAAGATAATGAGAGATTTCTATGAGAATGCTTCCAAACACATGATGTAAAGCAGCCCATTTAACATTAAAAATTGGGTTAAATACCTAATTCCCTCCTAATGTTTCAACAATTTAGTTTTTGCCCCCTATGGTTTCATTTGGATCATAAAAAGTACATGTGGTTTTGATAAAGACGGAAATTGTGCCTCTGTTAACATTTCATCCAAAACTTAATAGAATGCCACGTTAGCACCAATCAAATGTCGCCATGTCAGCACTAATCAAATGTTGTCATGTGTCATGTAATTAATTTTTTAATTTTTTTTTAAAAAAAATTAAAAAGATAAAATATATATATTTTAAAAAATAATTAAAAAAAAAAAGAAAAAAAAAGGGGTGGCTACTTAGCCATTTGGAGGGTGGTTGGCCACCCCCTTTGGCCATGGGGTGGCCTGGCCACTCCCATCTAGCCGGGTGGGGCTGGCCGAGCTGCCTCCAATGGGTATTGGGGGTGGTTTCGGCCACCCCCTTGTCTCCATGGATGTAGACTCACTAGATCAAAATCCTCTCTTAGAATTCCTTTGCCTGGAGAAGCCTTTTTCATTTTAGCAAATTCAGTAATCTCGATTTGAAGGCAGCCCTTACTCTCTTAAAGAGCACAAGGTTTAGCGTCAACTCATTCAATGGATGTTGTTTCATTCACCACGTGGCTGAATCCTAATATGTATTTTCCAGCAGTGGAATGGGACAGTCATTTGCCATTTTTTTTTTCAATTTTTTTTTTAAAAATATTTTTTAATTTTTTTTAAATAAAAAATAATAATTATAGGACACGTGGTGCAATGTGATTGGTGTTGATGTGTCATTCCATTATGTTTTGGACAGAATTTTAACAGAAGTACCATTTCCATCTTTATGAAAACCACTTGTACCTCCTGTGATAGAAATGAAAACCTAGGGGGCAAAAAATAAAGACTTCAAACCCTAAAGGGTTTTTAAGTATTTAACCCTTAGAAATTCAATACATAAAAAATAGTTATTAATATCTAAATCCTTACACAAATGCATATTTAGTGTTAAATAAACTGATAGCATAACATTGCAAAAGTGAGTATAAATAATATACGGAATCATACACACATATTGTAACTATAAAAGAGATCATATGTTTTGTTTTTAATCTACTAATATAGGAAGACAAATAAAATACACTCTATAGTAAACATGTATTTGTTTGTCTTCCTTATGTGCAATTGGCTGACACGAAATGTAGTTTAAAAAAAACACACCACTTTTCCACATACTCATAGTGAGAATAGAAATTCATCTATCTTCATTTGATGGCTCATAAAGAGAAGTAATATTAAATATTTGGCGTAGTCCTCCACTAGTTTTAAGTAGCATAACTTGTAACCGGATAATGAATTTTTTTAAAGAAGAAAGCTTTTCAATACTTTACAAGGTTAAATACAAAATTCAAATCAGTCATTGGGGTTTTAAAAGTGATAGAATTAGTTATTGTGCTTTCTAATAGTGTAAAATCAGTCATTCTATCTACTTTTTTTAGTGGACTATTTTTCTTGGGCCATTTTTGGTTATAAGAGAAGAATGCTGATGCAAGGGCAATGTTGATGGATTAGATGTTGAAGCCCTCGATTTGATGATGTGCTAAGTGTGATTTTGTTTCTGATGATGCGGCAGATTGATGTGGAGCCAGAAGACCAAATGGAGAACAAATTTAACAATATTTGATGATTGTTAGGCATTGATTATATATGTGAAGATGGTACACATGATGAAACATTATTGGACTAATTGATTTTTTTTTTTAACACGTGGCAAATTGCCCAATAAAGAAAATAGACAAAAAAGATTGATTTTAAACTACCCGAAAGTATAATGACTAATTTTATCACTTTTGAAAATACAATGACTGATTTGATACACACCAAAAGCAGATGGATCACTTCTGTATTTAACCCTAGTTTATATGTTGGGGATGCCATCCTTTTTTTTTATAAGAGTAAAAGCATGATGATTTTATATTATGGTTAAACATGAATAAACCAAAAGAAAGGAAAAAAAAAAAAAATGATTCAATTATTTTAGCTCATCCGTTTGAGAAGGAAAAGAAACAAACATACGTGTATATACACATACACACACACATTCAAACTTAACCAAAATAATATATATATATATATATTGGGAAATGTAGAAGTGAGGAAAATTTGTTTAAATTTGGTTGTTTTTCTTTTTAGCAACTGTACTACTCCCTCTCTCTGGGCTTTTCCCTCTTTCTATCTCTCACCCTCAGCAGCCACAGGGGAGGGAGTGAGTAGTGAGATTGAAGGAGCTAAATGAATCAGCTTTATTTATTTCTTTCTTTTTTAAAGTGAATTATCCCAAATGCGAGCTGCAAATATCCAAGCACTTTTTGAGCAGATTTAGGGTAATTAAATCCTATATTGGTTACAGAAATATATAGCCAGCCCAAGCTGATCATAATAAAAATGGACACAAGGAAGAAGAAGAAAGGTAAACCAGAATGATACAATCGCACGAGGGAAGCAAGGATCAATGGCGCCTTAACAGCTGAGGAAGATTTCTTCTAAAAAACAAACACTTCAAAATGCAATCATTGACACAGCTATGTATGTATACTAAATGAATCCGTAGATAGAACAAGTCAATTGATCAAAGCCCAAAAACTAACACTTGGTACCACAATCAAAACCACAGAAATCAACACTAGCTGTGACTCAAATTCGCAGTTGGTCGGCAGACTCCTCACCTAAGAATAGATGGGCGTGGGGGTAAGATTTTGGGAGAATATTTGTGGCTATAGAGTGAGAGCTGGGACTTGAGCAGAACAAGCGGCAACATCACATCTACTTCTCAAGTCCATAAGAGCGTAGAATTATTGTGCGAAATAGGCCACTTCCTCTTCTCTATGGAAGCAATCCTTGGATTTTGTTCACTTCTTGACCTTTGGTTAATACTTAATAGATACTGAAAAAGAGGATCCTTCCCCCTACTTTTTGAACAAAAAAAAATCTTCAATGCTGTGCAAATACAATCCTCTAAATAATTACACGTACTGTAGGAATGTCTCCGCCAAAACACTGTACAAATGTCAACTTTTAGCTGCAGAAAAAAAAAAAATCCTCTATTACAGCTGTTTCTTAGAGGAAGCAGTTCATGCATTCTTTATAAGACGCGTTTAACCGTCCTATTGGCAATCCTGGATTATATCATTGCTAGGGTGTCACTTGATAGATGATATATTAAAATTGTTGAGAATCACAAAAGAATAGAGTGAAGGTATAAAAATGTGGATCACGTTCACGGGGATGGTCCTGTTGGATTGTGGGCTTCAATATCGACATGCCGAATACCAGGAACGAGCTCCTGGATCTCCTTTTCTAGCCTATCCACTTCACTTCCTAAAGCTGTAACTACTTCCTCACCTGCGATGACACCAAAAGTTATTAGCATGTTGTAATTACAACTTAAACTAGAATGTATACTCCTCATTACAATGCATACCATAATTTGACATGATCTTGAGCAGTGCATTTTCATCCTTGTCCTTTGCGGCGTCACGAAACTGTCCCATCAAGTCCAAGTCAGCTATGCATGGTAACACATGCAGAGACAAAAAGAGGGGAGAAAGAAGAGAAAGGGAGGGGGGGGGGGTGTTGCTTGCCCCAAAAGTTAGGCAGATAATATCATAATTTCCACCATTAATCAACAAAAATTACTCGAGTCAAGGAGCATCTGTTAATAGACAATATTTCACATGCAGCCAGGAACCTAATTAAGTGTACTAATAATCTCAATGCATGAATAATGATTATGATGAGCGGTAATAATCATAAGCATGCATTCCAATTCAAACCAGACGAAGTTAGCTTGAATAATATGATTTGGCAAGATCAACTTATATCCACCTTCGATTCATGCAAACATAAAGAAGATAGTCTAGGAATTACTATGGCAATGAATTTTACGGTAGCTAATGACAAACCCATTCAATGGAACTACAGATAGAGAAACGTCAACAGATGATGAATAAATCCCAGGTTAAGATGATTACCAGTCCAGCCCACTCTTCACGTCCGGTCCTACTTAGATAATTTTGCACTACCCTCACTCCATTGAAATCTGTCACATACCAGCAAGCCACCATCAAATTACATTGCTACCCAATAATAATATCATTATACCAGTTGAGAGATTCAAAATAAGTGGTCAGACAGATGGAAGGGCAAGAAAGAATGGATTGATTCAAGATTCCAAAAGAAAGAGCAGACTGAGATTAACTGCAATTCATGTGCTAGTCTATTGAAGTCCAGAAAAAATTATGATACAAATATATTTATCCTAATTCATTTATTTCTTATCCAAAAAAGGTGAAGTACAATAGAAATGGTTTTTTTTGGGCTATATAATAAGAGGAAAGAGAGTAGATGAACCCAATTATATGAAAGGCCCAAGCCCACCCCCAAACTCTAGCATAAGCAATGGGGGTGGGCTTGGGTTTAAACCTTTTTTTTTTATCAACCCATCATCCAAGTCCATCCTCTGACGTGGTGCAATTGGCAAGGGTTTAAACTTTTTTTTTTCTTTCGGAAAATGACTTATTTAATCTCTAGGATTTGCAGTTGTACCAAACTAATCCGTAGGGTATACAAAAAATCTCTTTATTTTTTTGGCAAGTAATTTTTTGTTTCCAAAAAAGAGTTGGGGAGGGAAGGAAGGGAAGAGAAAATTCGAACTAGTGACATCGGTTTCATGAGGCATAGTACCTAGCCGATTAAGCTACCTCATAGGGAAATAGTATCAAAAATATCTTAAAGATCCTTACGATAAGTTATCTATTAAAAATGATTTGTGTCGTCAGCTATTTGATAAAGAATAACGCTACACTTACTTCTACTTCTTTACATAATTTTTTCATCCATAAGTGGCTTTTAAAATCACTATTGAATATGAGATGACTCTTTATTGGATTTTAATCCAATGGTAGTTTTAAAAGCCACCTATGGGTGTAAAAAAATTGTGTAAGAAAGTGGGAGTAAGTGGAACATTATAGAAACTGTTAGATGCACACGTGGATCCATGTTACAATCAATTGTTGATTGACATGTGGGATGGATTGGCTTCTAACTCAATCTATTATAAAATTACATTTTTAACCCTAAATTTATAATAGATTGGTCTTCTAACTCAATAAATTGATCCTCGTTCTACTAAATGTGTCTTTCTTGGTTATTCCACAACTCAGAAAGAATATCGTTGTTATAGTCTTGTTCTTTGCTGCTACTTTACTAGCGCCAATGTCACATTTGTTGAGTCTCTTTCCTATTTTCCTGCTGATTCATCTACCCTTGAGCCCAATGTCACGCCTGTTCCGCTGCATGTTCAATTTCTCTCTAATTCTGTTGTGTTGCCTCCAAGCTCACTTGCTCCTCTCCAGGTTTATACATGTCGGCCACACCCATCAGCTCCTGCACTGCCATCATCATCCTTCCTGTCTTCGGATCTGCTGTCACTTGCATATGATTCGTTGCCCATTGCCTTACGGAAAGGTACACGTTCTTGCACTACTAAACATCCTATTAGTCAATTTGTATCCACTAGTTCTTTATCTCCTTCCCATTCTTGCTTTATTTACTATCTTTCTACTGTTTCCACTCTAAAGACAGTGCATGATGCCTTATCTGACTCTGGTTTGAGGCAAGCTATGGAATTGGAACTGAAGGCCTTGCATCATAATGGTACGTGGGAGCTTTTTCCATTACCGCCTGATAAGAAGACTGCTGATACACGGTTAAGTTTAATCTTGATGGCTCAGTTGAACAGTTGAAAGCTCTAAGGATTATACATAGATATTTGGTACTGATTATGATGAGACATTTTCTTCAGTTGCCAAAATCTCTTTTGTCCATATTCTTATTTCTTTGGCTGCTAATCTTGATTGGCCCTTATTTAATTGGATGTCAAATATGCCTTTTTACATGGAGATTTACATGAGGAAGTTTATCTGGAGCAATCACCTGGGTTTGTTGCTCAGGGTTGTGTTTATAAATTAAAAAAGGCTTTGTATGGTCTCAAGCAATCTCCACGGGCATGGTTTGGGAAGTTCTCAGCGACAGTTATGGAGTTTGGTCTTCAACGATGCTAGACAGATCATTCAGTATTTCACTTGCATACAAGTACAAGTTACATTCTTCTTGTGGTATATGTGGATGACATCGTGATTATAGGTGATGATTCAAGAGGCATTGCTCAATTCAAACTGTTTTTACAACAAACGTTTCACACAAGATTTGGGAAAACTAAGATAATTTTTTGGGGATTGAAGTTGCTAGATCCCAAACAGGCATCAATTTATCCCAAAGAAAATATGTACTTGATTTGTTAGAAGAGACAAGTCTTTTGGGTGCTCATCTTGTTGACATTCCAATGAATCCTAACCAGAAATTAGTAAAAGATGAAGGGGAATTATTTGAAGATCCTGGTAGGTATCGTCGTTTAGTTGGAAAGTTGAATTACCTTACTATTACTAGGCCAAACCTCTCATACACAGTTAGTGTTGTTAGTCAGTTTTTGAGGCTCCTAGCGTTTCACATTGGGAAGCTGTTGCTCGTATTATTTGATATTTGAAAATAACTTTTGGCCTTGGGGTATAGACCAAATGAAAACCTTCGGGTAGAAGGGTTTACTGATGCAGATTGGGTAGATTCTCCCTCAAATAGGCGATCTACTACAGAATATTGTATATTCTTGGGTGGTAATCAGGTAACTTGGAAAAGTAAGAAATAGACAGTGGTGGCACGGTACAGTGCCGAGGCAGAATATAAGACAATGTCTAATACTGCTAGTGAATTGATGTGGTTACAACATTTTCTCCAAGAGATTGGATTCGCTGCTCCTACTCCTATCCGTTATTTTGTGATAATCAAGCTGCTATGCATATTGTGTCTAACTTTGTTTTTCATGAAAGAACCAATCATATTGAAGTCAATTGTCACTATGTTCGAGATAAGATACTCAGCGGATATATATCTACACCATTCGTGAAGTCTAGAGATCAGTTAGTTGATATGTTTACAAAACCCTTGTGTCAAAAGAAGTTAGAGTTTATTTGTTCCAACTTGGACTTATATGATATATATGCTCCAGCTTGAGGGGGAGTGTTAGAAGAGTTTTAGATCTAGGTTATATATATATAATATATATAGATATATTCTTTAATACAAAACTAAGGAGATAACATGTTTTACCTCTCATTTTACAAACCCTAAAATTAACGAGGTATAAGAGCAAAATCCTAGGTTAATTTTCTTTGATCTATTTTTTGTCTTCTTTCGAGGAATTAATATTTTTTTATTTTATTTATTATTTATTATTTATCTCTTTTCCAGTCCTCTTTCTTTCCTTGGTTTGTCTTTCTCTATGTAGTGCCTCCCCTTGTGGGGTTCACTATGCATGAGGGAGTGTCGGGAATCATCATACCTAATGCTCTAGTTGGAGATGGATGGTGCTATCATCATCATGAAGACTTCCTCTTGGGTGTTTCTGTTGCTGTGACTCACATTTGTGTGGTAGACAACAGATCTGCTATTGTGGTGGCTGCGGTGATCAATTCACCACGAGATGTTTATTTATTCAAGGTAGTTGTCATTGTGTGTGGTGGTTGGTGATCTTTATGATGGTGGTTGGTGTGGTTGCAGTGTGTGGTGATCAATTTTATTCTTGTTGAGCTGCCCAACGATTTTCTATGGAGATTGTGTTTTCATTGGTGTAGCGCCCCGAATTAGCCATTGATTGTGGTTGTTGAGTGTTTCTATTGTGGTTGCTGGTGCTTGTCTGCGAACAGTTATCTAAACCATTATAAAGGGTTGTAAATGTGTTTTGCCTATACTTGAATCATTTTAGTGTTGATTTCTTAGGTTTGGTTGCTCTAGAATGGTTTTATCTTTGATGTGTTATTCAAAGGTTTTCGACTTCGTCAACAAAATCTAGTGTTGATGTGTGAACTTTCAACGTTTCATAGTGGTTTGGGTATTGTACCTATTTAATTAGTAATTTGGGTGTGGACGAATAAGAAATAGATAGTGGTAGAGCAATTTAGAATAGGAGAGCATCTTCTGTGCGGTCATTGCACAAAACAAGGGTTTTGTGCAATCCACTCAGAGTTTGACACATCATCATTGAAATAAAATTGCAAAAAAAGTATATGTGAGCAAAACATTGGATTATTTCTCTCACAGACATTTGAACCACTACTTGCCTCCACCAGACGCCAGTGCCACCACCTCCGTCGACCACGTGAGGCGGTGCCAGCCACCCTAACTGGATCTGGGGTGGCTCGCCGGCCACCCTAGTCGTGGGTTTCGCCATGCCCCACCTCCAAACCTGCTAGAAACCGTTGTGACCCACCTCAAAAACGGATTCTAATGCCTCAAAATTCGTTTTTGAATTTAAAACTAAAACCTAGAGGTGGAAAGTGAACCCTTTAGGGATTTTATCACCCTAAAGGCCGGAAAAAGGAGCTCCGGCGACAGAGAAACGATCAGACCTGTGGATCTGGCTTGACCCGCTACCCAGCCAACCGGTTTTCTCATTAATTAATTGTTTTATTTTTTATCTCAATAATCTGGTGTAGTTGTATTTATCATCTTATTATGTGTTATGCTGATGTGACAATTACTGAATGGTGTGCACAAAACAGGAGTTTTGTGCAAAGACCACATTGAAGTTATTCTCTTTAGAATAGTAGTAGAGTAAAACGCAATGGGTCACACTACCAGTAAGATAACGTAGTTATAACATTTTCTTCAAGAAATTGGTCTTCCAGCTCTTAATTCCTATTCCATTATGTTGTGATAATCAAGCCTGCACATCACCTCCAATCCGCTAGTTCATTAAAGGACCAAAGATATTGAGGTTACTCTCACTTCATTCAAGATAAGATACTGAGTGAAGATATCTATTACCATTTATGAAAGCTGAAGACCAATTTTTATTTATTTTTGATAAGTAATAAAAAGTTTCATTAGAGAAAAAGAAAAGCATGTGCTACTCCAAATTCCACAGAGAGTATACAAAGGGAAGCCAAAGCTAACCCACAAAAAAACTCCAGCCAACCCACCCAAAAACCCTCAAAACAACCCCAGAGATATCAAAGCTACATGCAAAAAACCCAATAAACCACCCAAAAATCCTCAAACAAACACACCAATGCGATGCCCGCTAACCAAACACTCTCACCCCTACACAAAGGGCTACGACACAATAGTCTTGTCCTTCCTTCTCCTGGAGGACACACTAGCAATACCACATTTAACGGAGCTTTCTAAGTTTAACAACTCCCTTTAGCCTTTAGTCCTAGGCCGCATGACCTCCATTTCCCAAAGAAAATCCTCTTTCACGTCATCCAACAGCGCCGACTATGGATCCTCCTCTTCATCCCAATCCAACACCCAATCAAGGGGATAGGGGGACAGCTCCCCATCCCAATCATCGTCTTCTTGATCCCACCAAAACCTGAAGGATTCATCCAAAACTGAAGAGCGGCCACCCACTACTTCATCATCCTTAACAGCCAAAGGCAATGAGGAATGGGACTCCCTTTTTTCTTTTGGACTTGGGTTAAGAAATCCTCGATGTAGAAAGCCCCTCATTGGATTAGGATTCTTACAATCAGGCTTTCTATGAGCTGCAACATCCCCTACACTAACTAAAGGTGTAAGTGATGAATCAGATGCCTGACCGTGTGCAACCTTTGATGCAAAGAAGAAGAGAATCTTTCACCCAAACTCCTCTTTCTTTCTTGGCTCTTCGGTAGTATCTCAATGTTTGCTCATATATTGGAACCCCACCCCCCATAGATATGCATAACCTCTCTCCCAAAGCTAGCGCCCCAACAGAATTTGCAGCAAAATTTTCCAGCAGAAAAACCTGCCCAGATGAAAGCATAGAAGAAAGCGGGACTGAGACAAGAGCATCAGTAACCATCACCTGGTTAGACCCGTTAGCCTTTGGAGACACAAACGCTGACACGGCAAACCTCCTGGAGACCGATTGGTTTCCAAATCATGACCAGAATCATGATCCGGAACCAAAAAAGAGGCTGGACTTGAGCCCAGATCTGTTCCGGATTCCGAATTGGGTTCCAGATCTAATTTGGAAGCAGGATCCGGAGCAAGATCCAAACTGGTAACCGAACCGGTATCCAACCTGGGATCCAACCTTTGATTCAAACCGCAATTTGAGCCCGCATGGCCCATTATACCAGCCCTGTTCCGCTTGCCTTTGGGCTTCAGAACCAGCCCGCCTAAAATCCAATCCAACTCAGAACAGATTTGACCTAGCCACTTCTTCACCCCTTGTTTGCGAAGAATACCCTTCATCTTCTTCCTACTCATTGTTGCAGCAGCCGCCACAAGAGGGCTCGGCAAACAGCACTAGATCAAAGTATTTAAAATCTCCAATTCATAGCAATCCACCAGTAATCGCGACTCCATTCCGTCCTTCCCTGTCCTTCCCCATCTCAAAACAAGTTGACACTGGGAACAAATCAAGAAAACGGGACGAAAGGATCTTCATCCCAATAGCTTCTGCCACAACACCAGAAGTCGATTGGAGCACTTCCACGAAAGACCGCCCAGCCTTGAACCCTGTAGAAGAAACACTCCGATTTACTTGAATCTGCTTCCCTGCCAAAAAGGGGACCTCAGATTTTGAAAATCCAGCCTGACTTGCCTGAATCGCCAGCATCTGTCGCAACTGACCCGCAAACCGAAGCCAGCCCCGCCCATGGCGACCCTTTTGGATCCAGATCCCTTTTTGTCCACCTTTCGCATAAATAACCACCTCTAGGAACCTACCTGCCTTGTTTCCACTCCCACTCCCACGAACCATCAACGCCTTCTATTCCTCACGAAAAGACTTGACATATTCATCCGTCACCTGGACAACCTCTTCCACTGTAGCCACCAACCAAGCAGCACCTTGATCAGCCACTAGAATAACCACTACAAAACCCTTCCTTCTTTCCTCCAGGAGAAACTCTGAAAGCCCTTCATTCTCCGAGAAGCTGAAGGTTTTCGTTTCAACAGAGAAACGTCGATCCATAATCACCTCAAAAGACTAGCCACCAAGAACTCGAAGACATAACATGCCAAGATAAACTAAACCCTAACGCACAGCGCTACCACATAGCCACCTCTAAGGCGGTAGAGGCAAGGAAAAACGAAAAAAAATGAAGGGAGCGTTTTTCTTTTGTCGTCTAGTGCCTGAAGACCAATTTGCAAATGTGTTCATAGTCTTTGGGCCATAATCGATTGGAATTTATTTGTTTCAAGCTGCAATTGTAGACTATATTCTTCAATTTCAGGGGAGTGTTATGAAGAGTATTATCATAATAAAAGATAAGGGCATTCTTGTAATAAAGTATTACACACAAGAGTTACTAGTCCATTATATTGGTTTTCTGATATATATATATTTTATTAGTAAATAACAATATATTAAAAGCGCAAGGGGCGCAACCCATGTACATAGGAAGTATATAACAAGAGCCCACATAGACAAGTTTTCAATTAGAAAAAGATGCACATAAATCTAGAAATTCCGCAAACGTTGAAACTTGCGAAGAATGCCACAAAACTCTCCATGCGAAAAGTGTTTGAAGCACCCTTTTCTTCAACTCTATAATTCTATGTTCACAATCCGCAAAATTTCTTGCATTCCTTTCTCTCCATAAACACCACATCACGCACAAAGGAGCCATTCTCCAGAGTTGTATAACTATACTATTACCCTTTTGTCCTCGCCAACTTCCCAAACAGTCCTTCAATCTACCCGGCATCACCTACATAACACCAAACAACTGACAAACCATATTCCAAACCTCTATAGCAACTTCACAATGCAATAATAAATGATCAATAGATTTCTCACTCTTCCTGCACATACAACACCACTCCGTCACTATAATGTTTTTTTTACGTAAATTATCCATTGTTAATATTTTCCCCAATACCGCTGTCCACATGAAGAAAGCCACTCTTGGAGGCACTTTACTCTTCCAAATAATCTTCCAAGGGCCATCCACCGGTATGGTTAAATAGTGAGAGGAAGGTGGTATGCTTTGCCTCTCATTTTACAAACCCTAGAATTAATAGAAATCAACCAAGTAACCACCACACTATGCTCCTTAACTATGATATTCAATTATATATACATGTCCGCAACCTATTGATTTTTTTTTGATAAGTTGTCCACAACCTATTGATTACATCACCAATGTGATGATATCAACAAACATCAACCTTTTAACACGCCAGTCACCTCAACACTATGAATATTGGAAACATTGGTGAAGATAACAAAATGCAGATTAAAGAGCAAAACGTTAAAACTTAGGAAGGGTTAGGATATGGCAGGATAGTCACCTATTTCAGCCTTAAATCTAAAGAATCCAGGTCCAATAACCTCACTTTTGCAATCATATAGAGCATCTACAACCTACAAGAAAAACTTCATTTTTCAAACCCATGAAACACAAACATAACCAAGTGATTTAAGTAAAATCATTAGTAAAGAGATACCGGGTCGTTTCTCAGGAAATGCAAAACCTTCTCCATGTCATGGTCTTCCATCGCTCTACCGATTAAAGCATGTCGATTCCTTTGGATGAGGAAGATAGCCACCTGCAAGGTAAGCTCAGTTCAATTACACTTATGTTTAAACCAATTACATAATTGTGACACTTTTATTTTAATATAAGTAATTGTGATATCATAAAAAATGTAAGGCGCCCCCATGTACACAGGAAGCATACATGAGAAAACACTCAACTAAAAGTAGAAAGAGAGCAAGGAAATCATGATAACTAATTACTAAAGAAAAAATAAAAGCCGGTGTCCAAGGATACAAAGTATAAAAAAATAACGAGCTCCTCCAAAGTCTTCTCACGGTCCTCAAAAGGCATAAAGGCACCATCTCCCAATTAGGTGTTGTCATCATGGTTGACAGTTGTTGTATGTGTAAAAGGAACGGGGAGTCCGTCCATATTCTTCTCCATTGTGAGGTCGTTGTTGCCTTATGGGATGTATTCTTCAGTAGATTTGGGTTTGTCTTGGGGTGGGTGTTGTTCTAATGAGCCTCTTGGGGCATATGGGGTGAGTCTATGGAAGAATATAATTGGAGTTGGGGAAGTTCTCTAGCCATACCAGATTTGAGGTGGGAACTGGCTCCAAGGTTAGTTTCCGGCATAATATGTGGAGTTGGGATATGGCTCTTAATGTTGTGTTCTAAATCTTTTTCACTGTCTTCTATGGTAAATCGTTTTTGCTTTTTAACCAAGCCCTAAATTTATGCATTTGTGAGTGAAACCAAGCCTTTGACTTTCACCGCTTAATTAAATTTAGGCGCGAGATCAAGGTAATATATATATATTTTTCTTTTACTTCACTAACAAGAACGGGCCCTTTTGGGGTGGGGGAGGAGGCTCAAACATTGGCCCTAACTTTTATGCCCAATATCAACAAATTAACATATCTATAGCACTAACACTTGTATATATTAGCACCAACTTGGAACATAGTGGACAGCAGTTATACACAAGAGTGTCAACCTGGAACATAGTTTCAACTTTTTTAAAAAATTGTCAATTATGGCTAGAACCCATACATGCTGCTACAAGAATATATCCCACAATCCATCCCATATTTGAGTACTGACATATATCAAGCAGTCAAGGGTGGGTCATTACCTTGGTTATGTAGCAGGTTATCATTTGATGACTTCATCTTTTACATGGAAGGATGTAAAAAAGGCACTCCTTTGAAGTATGAGTTTCACTTGCAACAAGCCACTTTTTACTCAGGTATAGGCAATGACAGAAAAGTAAGAATGACACATATGGGCATTCTTTTAACTTTTTTTTTTTTTTTATCGGTAAAAAACAATATATTAAAAGCACAAGGGACGCAACTCATGTACACAGGAAGTATACAAAAAGAGCCCACAAAACACGCTTTTAACTTAAAGAGTTGCATTAACTATGGCGCTGTTATCTCCTCCTCTTGACGCAGGAAAGGCAAGGCTCACATCATGTAATGTTTGTGTATTCCCTCAGGGCTTCAGGTTTTGAGGGTTTTCAGTGGGTTTGTTGGTTTCCTTTTGTGGGCTTAGTTTTTTTGGTGTAGGCGTGTTTGGGGTTTTTGGTGTTGTTGGGTGCAGGAAAGGCAAGGCTCATGTCATATAATGTTGTGTATTCCCTCAGGGCTTCAGGTTTTGAGGGTTTTCAGTGGGTTTGTTGGGTTCCTTTTGTGGGCTTAGTTTTTTTGGTGTAGGGGTGTTTGGGGTTTTTGGTGTTGTTGGGTTTTTGCAGGTGCTCTCTTGTTGATTTCTGTTTTTCCTGCTTCTTGTGTCCTTTTTGTATACTTCATGTATGTTTGGGGGCGTCTATGCTTTCTATTTTTGATAAGTAATATTGTATATACTAAAAAACAAAGAGGGGCGCAATCCTAGTACACATGGCGTGTACAAGAGAAAGCCCAAGTAGAATTAGAAAAAAGTACAAGAAACTCGGGAAAGTTAATCACTAACGGAGCAAAATAAGCAGCTGTCCAAGTGAACAAGGAGGAGAAAAAAAATGACTTAAGCTCCTCCAAAGACCTCTCAAGATCCTCAAAACATCTCACATTTCTCTCCCTCCACAAACACCACAAAAGGCAAAGAGGGACCATCTTCCACACTGTAGCACTCCGAGAATGACATCTCGTCGACCATCGAGCAATCAAATCCGCCACCCTACTAGGCATAACCCAATACAGTCCAAAACAACTGAAAATGGCATACCATAGTGCCTTGGAGACTTCACAGTGGAGAAAATGATGATCTACTGTCTACCCATCAGATTTGCACATGCAACATCTATTGATCATGATAAGTTGTCTCTTCCAGAGGTTGTCAAATGTAAGAACCTTCCTAGTACCACCGTCTAGATGAAAAAAACAACTCTTGAAGGAGCCTTTGTCCACCAAATACTCTTCCAAGGGAAAAGGAAATTCTCATTATAGGTCTTATAAAAAGAACTCACGTCAAACTTCCCTTTGCAAGACGAAACCCACCAAATCTCATCCTCCCTATCCCGTTTCATTCTATGAGAGTACAACAAAGTATAGAAAGAAGATAGTACATCCACTTCCCAATCATGTATCAAGCGAATGAAGCTAACATTCCATTGCAGGGAGCCACTCAAATAATCCATGTTAGTAGCAATAGACACATCCTTCACACTATCCATATTATATAAACTTGGGAAAGCGACCTTTAGGCTCAAACCTCCACACCACACACCATCCCAGAATCTAATATTGGATCCATCTCTTCGATCAAATTTGATATGACTAGAAAATAATCTCCATCCCTTCCTAATATACTTCCAAGGCCCCATGCCATGTGGCCCTGAAGTGTCGATAGAGTGCCACCCACCCCATTTAGAACCGAATTTTGCATCCATCACAATTCTCCACCAGGCCTCCCTCTTATTCGCAAAACGCCATAGCCACTTCCCTAGCAAGCTTTATTGAACACTCACAAATTCCAAGTCCCTAGACCACCTTCAAAGATGGGAGAACAAACCTTAGACCAGCTTACCAAATGATACTTGAACTCGTCGCCTATCCCACCCTATAAAAAGTCTCGTTGAAGCTTCTTGATATGATTAGCCACAAAAATAGGAATGGGAAAGAGAGAAGAAATATGTCAGAAGATTGGAAGGTATATCCTTTTCCAATTGGCCAATTTGCGTTCAATTTTTTCCACAATGTCATCCTAGATGGATTTAGCCTTGTAGCAAGCCCCAAGAGGAAGGCCAAGATATTTCTACGGAAGAGAATCTGTCCCACAGCCCAAAATACCGGCCAAATCTCCCACATTGCCCACCATGCCCACCAAAATTCAATACAGATTTGGCCATGTTCACCTTTAAGCCTGAAAGAGCTGCAAAAAATACGAGTAAAGCACAAATAGATCGAATATGATAAGAATTCGCCCCACAAAAGACCAAGGTATCATTTGCAAACAACAAGTGAGAAATGTTCACCAACTCAGACAATCTCGATCCCACTGAGAAGCCCGAGAGCCACCCATTATTGATAGCTGCAGTGATTATTCGGCTAAGCGTCTCCATAACAATAACGAATAGGAAAGGAGACGAAGGGTCCCCCTGCCTCGCCCCTCGGGAGCTATTAAAGAAACCGGCAAGAGAGCCATTTATCAATACTGAGAAATGCACTGTGGAAATACAATGCTCTATCCAAGAACAACATTTCTCCCCAAAACCACACCTCCAAGAGGAAATTCCAATTGATGTGATCGTATGCCTTCTCCATATCCAATCTGCATAGCAAACCTAGTTAACCAGATTTGATACGGCTATCCAAGCATCCATTAGCAATAAGAATAGAGTCTAGGATTTGCCTACATTTGATAAAAGCGTTCTGTGGCTTAGATCGACTTCTTGTGTCATGGTGAAAGCTGTTGGGATGAAGCTCTTATCGACGCGGCTTCTTGATGTGTTCCTAGTGGCCACTTGTTTTGAGACGGGGAACGACATAGTGGAGTCGCGATGCGGGGTGGATTGCTATGAAATGGAGTGTTCTTTGCCGAGTCCTCTTGTGGCAGCTGCTGCTATAATGAGCAGGAAGAAGATGAAGGGTATTATTGACAATTGACGGGTGAAGAAGCATCTAGGTCAAGTTCGTTTTGAGTTGGATCGGTTCTTAGGTGGGCTGGTCTTGAAGCCCAAAGGGAAACGAAACAAGGCTGGTTTAATGGATCTTGCGGGCTCAAAATCCGGTTTGGACAAAGGGCTGGATCCAGGGTTGGATCAAAGGCTGGTTATCGGGTTGGATTCCGGGTTGGGTCATGGGCTGGATACCGGATTGGATTCCGGGTTGGTAAGCGGGTCGGATCCCCAATCGGATTCCAGTTTGGATCTTGCTCCGGATCCTGGCTCCAAATCAGGTCCGAAGCTTGATTCGGAACCCGGATCAGATCTGGGCATGGTTCCAGCACCAGTTTTGGACCCAGATTGTGATTCTGGTCATGGGTTGGAGTCTCCGAAGGCTAAGGGGCCTGACCAGGTGACTTTTTCTGATCCTCTTGTCTTAGTCCATCCCTCTTCTACGCTTTCATCTGGATCGGTCTCTATGCCGGAGAATTTTGCTATAATCTCTGAAGGGGCGCTAGCCTTGGGAGAGAGATTATGCATGTCTCCAGGGAGTGAGATTCCGATATTCAAGCAGACATTGAGTTACTATTGGAGAGCAAAGAAAGAAAGAGGAGTTCGGGTGAAAGATTCACTTCATCTTGAGGCAGTGGAATCTTTTAATGCTCCACGGGTACAATACCAATCTAAACCTGTTGCTAGGTTTGTTGCTCAGATTTCATTGGAGGTTGCACCTATTGCAACTCTAGAGAAGCCTGCTTCAAAAAATTCAAATCCGATGAGGGGAATTCTACGGCGAGGGTTTCTTAACACAAGTCCGAAAAAGAAAGGGGATTCTCAGTCCTCGTCATCTCCAATTATTAAGGATGTCAGAGTTGTGGGGGGCCGCTCCTCAATTTTGGATGATGCATTCAGGTTTGGGTGGGTTCAAGAAGACGATGATTGGGATGGGGATTTGTCCCCCGATCCCCTTGATCGAGTGTTGGATTGCGATGAAGAGGAGGATCCGATTTCGGCGTTGCTAGTTGACGCAAAAGAGGATTTTCTATGGGAAATACAGTTCACGCGGCCTAAGGCTAAGGAGAAGAAGGAGCTATTGAATTTAGAAAGCTCCATTAACTATGGCATTGCTAGCACGTTCGCTCGAACAAGGAAGGGTAAGACTATGGTGTTGTAGCGCTCCACGTGGGTTTTGAGGGTTGTTGGTGGTTTTGTGGGATAGTTTTGTGGGTTAGTCTTGGATGCCTAGGGTGTTTGTGGTGAGGGCTTTGTGTGGGTCATTTTTCTTTTTTTAGTTAAGTGTTTCTGCTTGTATACTTCTAGTTTATGTAGGGGCGCCTTACGCTTTTAATAAAACTTGAATATTACTTATAAAAAAAAAAAGAGACAACCTTATCCACAACCCTTCTCATCTTATTGGCGAGGACTTTAGCAATAATATTGTTAATTCCGCTCACAAGACTAATAGGACAGAAATCCTTAAGATCCGAAGCCCCCGAAACCTTTTGAATGAGAGAAATAAAAGTGGCATTCAAGCTCTTCTCAAACTTACCACGTGCATAGAAATCAGAGAAGACCACAATAAGATCAACCTTGATCACTTCCCAACAATCTTTGTAGAAAGCCATGGAAAAACCATCCGGATACGAAGCCTTGTCTGTGTCCATACCTTTGACCACTTCTAGCAACTTCCTTTCCTCAAACGGTTCTTCCAACCGAGAGGCCTCTTCCACATCCAAAGAGACAAAAGCAAGATCATCCAACCTTGGCCTCCAACTATATTGTTCCGCAAATAAGGACTTGTAGAACTGAACAACATGGTCCCTAATAACTGATTGGTTGGACAAATAGGTCCCATTAACAGACAAGGCATTGATGGAATTGAATCTCCTATTTGAGTTGGCTATATGATGAAAAAGCTTAGTACATTTGTCACCCTCCTTGAGCCAACGAATTCTGGATTTTTGTCTTCAGCTTATCTCCTCTTGTAAAAGTGAAGTTTCCAACTCACTAACAATCACTTTTTTCCTCTCCTTCTCCTCAACCTCTAAACCTCTTCCTTCCTCCAAGCTATCAAGGACACTCAGTTCTGCGATCCTCTCTTTGTTAAGAGCGATCACATTACCAAATTCGTGTTCATTCCACCTCTTTATATCCTTCTTTAAGGCCTTCATTTTTTGAGCCATAATGAAACTAGGAGAATCGTGAAACTGATGATAAGATGACCACCAATGCCTCACCCTGTCCACAAACCCATCCACTTTCAACCACATATTCTCAAACTTGAAAGGTCACTTGCCTCCCAAGGTACAACCACAATCAAGCAAGATAGGAAAATGGTTAGAGCACAATCTAGGCAACCTCTTCTGTAACAAATCAGGATATCTGGTCTCTCACAATGGAGACACTAGGAAGCAATCAAGCCTAGACCAAGAGATAGTGTTGGGCCAAGTAAACGTCTCCCTAGTAAGAGGAAGATCCATCAACCCATGCTCTGAGATGAAGTCTGAAAATTCTAACATCGCATGACTGAGACAAGCGCCCCCTCAACCTTTCACTAGAGAAACGAGTGACATTGAAATCACCACCAATGCACCACAGCAAATCACACCAGCTAAGAAGACTAGCCAGTTCCTCCCACAGAAAATGTCTGTCAATATTGAGATTAGGACCATAGACCCCCCCGCACAAGCCCAAACAAAGCCATCCCCAACATTTCTATAAGAGCAAGCAGCAACAAAATCTCCCACACAAACCTCAAGCTTCGTTACCACCCTTATGTCCGACATTAGCAAAATACCAACTGAAGCCCCTCTTGAAGCTACATAGCACCACTCAACATAAGGGCAGCCCCATAGATAATTCACAATACTGCTTGAAATAAGAATGATACCACAATACTTGGTATTTAACACCACACCATTTAAAATATAGAAAATACTTGGGTTTTTCATTTTATTTTATAAGTAATTGAAATATTATTAAAAGCAAAAAGCGCTACTTAGGTACACATGGAGTATACAGGAGAAACACCTAGAGAAAAGAACAAGAAATCATGAAAACTAGCTCCCAAGGACCTACAAATGCAGCTGTCCAAGTATAAAGGGTAAAAAAGGAAAAGGACTTGAGCTTCGCCAATGACCTCTTATAGTCCTCAAAACTTCTGTCATTGGGGAAGGTGATGACCACCCTAATTAATTTCCAGTCACTTGCCAATAGCATTGGGTGTGGTTGCGGCCACCCCCGATGGCATCAGGGTGGTCGCACCACCAGCAGTTCTTTCTTTTAATATATATATATTTTTTTGATAATTAGTTCTTTCTTTTAATATATATATCTTGGTTATTTTAGTAATTTTGGTACAATTTCAATGAAAGCTTGTGTTGTCCCCAAACTAAGAAATATGAATAGCTACTTCATTCCACCTTCTCTCATTCCGAGTAATAGCTATTCATCTTCTTAATGGAATTGCCATTTCGCATAACAAATGAGCCTTTATTCATCAAACTCTGGTTTATGAAAGGACCCTTTGAGTGCCTATTTTTGGAGAACCAAGGCCACATGAATAGAAAAGATTCAATGGCATCCACATCTTCTCAGTATTCGACTTAGTCGTGTATAAAGGTGATGGGGATCAACAAGAATCTTCTCCAATATTTTCACCCCAGATTATGCTTTATATGAAATACCCTCCACATAAATATGCACCAGTTATCTACAGCCACACCCATATTTTTTGTTGCCTTTATTACCTTAACATTCACTTTAATGAGTTTTATCCTTGTATTCAAGTTAAAATGCATATATTCATGAGCAGATTTTATATAGCAGCATTCTAAACACCCTTCAATTAACCCTATCTCAACTGCTAGTCCTAACCCAGAGAGTCTACCCTTAATGACTTGAGTTGAGGCATGATCTTGTTCATCCATCAAAGAACTTCCTAAAAACAACATAGCATATCTTCTAATCCTGTGAAATTCACTATAAATTAGAAAGTTTTCTAACTGAAATCATGTTGAAAGGGAAGGTGACAAGCCTCCAAATTTCAGTGGAAGGTTGGATTAAGCTGTGGAAACACTTCTTTTTTTAGTTTATTATTTTACTTACTTAAAAAATGATATAATATTTATTTTTTAAGGGATGTAAAGCTTCCAATGCCTTGTAATGCAATAAGAATCTGATGTAATAAAACCTAAGGGTTCCTCCACAATTGTCCACAAGGGTGACTAGAGCTAAGATCAGGTCAAAAGGCATAGAATATGGGTGTGGTCCTGGGGAATGGAGAAGGTTAGGTTAGCCAAAAAGATGGTGGTTAGAAGATTTGGAGAAAATGTTGGAATGTTAATTAAATGATTAAATTCATCATTTTCTATCTACTTAAATTTTTGGGATAAGTGATGATTTTTTTGGTTTTTTTTTTAATTTTTTTTTATAAGTAATGTATATAACAAAAAAAAGCGCAAAGCGCCTCTAAGTAAACAAGAAAGTATATATAGGTAACCCAACACAAAGCCCAAAGCACAACCCAAAAAGACCTAACAAGGAACCGCAGCCAAACAGAAGAACCTAAAACAAAAAAACCCAATAGAAGCCCAGCACTAGCCCTAAAGACTCGATGCCCCTACTGCACCTCAGGAGGAAAGGAAAATACATCTTTAGACCCAAGAAACCCCTGCCGGTGTTGGCACTTCGCCTAAGAAGACTTTCGACCTCTAGCCTCAAAATTTATGGAGCATTTCAAAATTTTGAGCTACCTCTTTCCCTTGACCTTAGGAATAGAAACGTCAATTAAAGGCTCAATGATGGAAAAAAAGATCCAAAACCCTTTCTCGTCACCTCCCCAAGACAACCCCACTACAGCAGCGAAGTTCACCGTATCGAGCACCACCTTGGGATAGCCCTCCACCCCCTCCACCGGAGTTTTTGCCATAGCCTCGACAAGCAGCTCCTTGTTTTTAAGCAACTGCTTGGCAACCTTTTCCTTCACCCTCTGAGAATACCCCAATTGGGATTTGGAAACAGAGAAATAAATGGGGGTACTGCCCTTCGACATGCTAGGAAAAGGTTGGCTAAGACTTATACCCAGCTCAGCCGCCCCAAAGGGAGTAGTCATGACTATAGACAAACCTGAGAGTCTACAATGTCAACCAAAGAACCCTTAATTGACGATGATGCCTCCTTCACCACAGGCAGAGGAGGAGAATCAGTTCTAAGCCCTAGAAAACCCCTTCAGAGCAACCCTTTCGCTGATACAGTCTTAACATGCGCAACCTCCTTCGCCGGAACAGCACTAACTCCCACCGGAGGGACAGAGACCACTGCCAAAGACATTGGAGAGACAAATGCCTCTGCTGTAACAGCAGGAGAAATGGGAAGATCCCTAATCCTGGACAGGGTACTCACCGGAGTAGGCAACCGGACCTAGGCAGTCACCGGCAACAAGGCAGACACCGTTGAAACAGGGGCCTCTGCTGTAGTAGCAGGAGAAATGGACCCCGATGAGGTAACTCTGGATGCACCTTCGCCAACAACGGACCCACCAGCACAAACGCGAAATCACCGTTGGGAACCACGACAAGATCACTGGCGACCAACGCAGATCGCTCAGAAGCACAAAACTCCCGAAGAGCAGCTTGAAACCTACTATCTCCCGGCGAGGCAGACACGCACCAGGAAGACTTTGGCAAACACTTGAAAAGACAATTCAAAGCCCTACGCCAACCGGACTTGAGATACCCGGCATGATTGGGCTTAAGGGACCCAAACCAGTGACTTTGAAAGCCTTTTAAGAATACAGAAAAAGCCCAGCGTTTTTTCCTTAAGAGGTAAAACACCTAGCCCAACTAACAGGCCTGTGACTAGCCCAATAAGGACCTAGTCCAATCCAATTCGAAAAAGACCTAGCAACGTCTTAATCTTCTTCTGCATATGGTCAGCCGCCGGGAGAGAACATGCAACAGGATTAGCAGGTTCCAATGTCTCCAACTCAAAACAATCCACAACTATCCACAACTCAAATCCTTCATACCCCAGCTCAAAAAAGGCCTTCACCGAGAATAAATCAAGCGGTTGTGAAGATCTTACCCTCCGCCCCACGGGAAACACCTTAGAGCACGGCACCAGTCGAAGAACCTCTGGAAAGGAGCGACTAGAATGACATCCAGAAAAGGATTCTCCCAAACCAAACTTGGGTTGTGTCCCTGGAACAGAGTGCACAGAGGCTTGAGGAGCCAACATCCTTCGCAGCTCACTTGCAAACCGACGCCATACCTCCCACCTCGACCCTCAGGGAGCCAAATGATTCCTTTACGACCTCCCTTAGCAAAGACATACACCTCCAGAAAACTACCTGCCTTATTAACAACCCCATGCACCATCAAAGCCTTATCGCCCTCACGGTAAGACTTGGCAATATCAACCTTCACCTGAGATTGACTCGCCTCCTCTATTGTGTCCAACTAGGAAGTGCAAGGTTGGCTCACAAAGATTACCCCTACGAAACCATTTCTCTTTTCCTCCAAACGAAAATCAGGACATCCTTCCTTTGCTGACAGGCAAAAGGTTTTTGCTCCAATGGAGAAGTGCCATTCCATACTGCTCACTAGAACCTAGCACACAACGCCAAGATAAGTGATGATTTAACATGATATGAAAGCAAATATCCTAAATTCAAACTCTTAACTCTACAATTTACCCTCAATTTTCAATTTAAATATATTTCATTCGTTGCGCTTACTTGTTGAGATGGAGTTTTAGTCTACACATAAAGGAGAATGTAAAGGAGAATGCAAGAGTATAAAATTATTAAATTCACGTTTCCCTATCAGCTTAAGTTTTTGGGATAAGTGGTGATTTACAGAAAATGCTCAAGCCAAGCTCACAGTGCTAGGCACTATGATGCTGCAATAACTCATTCCATGCTCCCAAGAAGAGCTTGAACAACCTTTCAACTAGAGGCTACATATACCCAAAACCAATTCAAGCTAGTAGGTAAACAAAAATACCTAGGGCTTTTGGACAATAATAAGTTATCCTCAAAAAAATTATGCATAAATTTTGATAAGAAACATACATCACATACCATTCCAAGTAGATTTCCAACAATTATTGAACCTATAGGGTCATAAATTGCATTCCCTGTGCTATTCACTGCAACCAACGATGCTCCGGCAATGACAAGACCAGTAACTGCAGCACCATCCTGCACATTTGAAATCATTAAGGGACATAATATAGTTTGTGCAATATATGTTATACAATACTTACTAAGAATAATATGATAGGTAGACGAATCACTGCAAATCATTTCTACTTTTTAAACAATAGTTGCACCAAGGACAACATGAGCATATCAACATAGACAACTAAAGGATAACAAGAAGGTAGAAAACATGTTTGTGTATGAGAGAGATATGGGGTTTGAATATATCTGTGTTGTATAATGCAAGTTCGAAAAAAAAAACGCTCTCTTCTCTCTCCTCTTTTTTTCTCTCAACCCTAGTGGTGGAGCAGCTGGCGCTACATGCTAGGGTCCAGTGTGCGTGTTATGGAACGTAGCTTCTCTATTGAAGCGAAAACCTTTTGCCTTTCGGCAAAGGATGGGTATCCTAACTTTCAACAGGAAAGGAGAAAAGGATTTGTGGGGTATATTTTCGCGAGCATTCAATGTTCACTGTGGTTGGTGGATACGGTGGAAGCGGTGATTCAGGCTCAAGTGAAGGAAGAAATCGCAAAAACTTTTCATGAGGGTGATAAGGCCACAATGTTCCACGGGGGACGTAATAAGGCTGGAAGGTTTTTGGAGGTGTTGGTGATGGCTGAGGGTGGTCGCAAGGGAGTCATTTGGCTTCCGGAGGGTCACTTTGGGAGGGGCTGGCAGCGTTTAGCGGGAGAGCTTCTGCATTTGTTGGCGGCTCAGTCTAAGTTGCTGGTACGGCAGAGCATGGGGCTCCTTCCTTGGCGGGGCCTATCTTGGATGCTCCTTTTTTGGGGGTTGTCTTGCCTTGAATCGGAGTTTGACGAGCTTAGGGTGCGTTCTGCTGTGGATTGCTCTTCATTGGAGAGTTTGTCTACTCCTCTAGTGGTGGAGGCTAGATCTGTGAGTTCGAGAAAGAAGAAGGGTAAGATCGGTATTAGTGGGTTGTTGAGGCTTCTAGGGCAAATCCAACATAAGTTGGACCGGGTACGTGTTTTTTTTTTGATAAGTCAAAATATATTATAAATAAGAGCGCAAAGGGGCGCAACCCATAGTACACAAAACGTATACAGGGGAAAGCCTAGGGGGGAGAAGAGAAATGAGAAAGGAAATCCAGGAAGCTAATTACAAGCAGGGCAAGCCAATAGGCCGTCCAAGTGTAAAGTGTAAAAAGAAAATAACAAAGAATCTCTTTGAGTCTTCAAAGCATCTAGCATTACGTTCCCTCAAAATACACCACATAAGACATAAAGGAATCATCTTCCAAACCACCGCACTTCTCGTGCGGCCACCCGTCCACCAGCAGGCGAACAACTCCCTAACCGATCTAGGCATAACCCAACACAACCCAAACCGGCTGAAAATAGCATTCCACAAGGCATTTGCCACTCCGCAATGAAGAAGAAGATGATCCACCAACTCCCCATCCGACTCACAAAGCCAACATCTATTAACTACAATCATGCCTCTTCGGCGAAGATTATCAATGGTGGGAATCTTGCTTCTAGCGGCCATCCATGCAAAAAACGCCACTCTAGGCGGAGCCTTCGTCCTCCAAATGCCTTTCCAGGGAAAAGCAAGTGACACGTGAGAAGAAAGAACCCGATAAAACGAACATACCTCAAAGGCACCTTTGCTCGAAGGAACCCACAACAGTTTGTCCTCCCCAACTCCTCTGAACTTATATGAATATAAGCAGCTATAAAACGAAACCAAAACCTCCACCTCCCAATCATGAATCAAACGGGTGAAAACAACGTTCCACTTCCACTAGATAGCACCGTTGGACCGCTCCATATTCTCTGCAATGGACGCCTCCCTAAATCTGGCAATGCTAAACAAACTAGGAAACGTATCTTTGAGAGATCTCTCCCCACACCAAACATCCTCCCAAAAGCTAATCCTAGAGCCAATCCCTGGGTCAAATCTAAAGTGTCTCTTAAGATTGCTCCACCCCATACATATAAACTTCCAAAGCCCCACCCCGTGTTGGGCTTGCCTCGAAGCCCAATCGAAGGAGGAAAAGGGTCCGTTTCTTGGATCTAACCAAGTCTGGTGTAGGTTGGGTTTCTGGGTCGAATCAAAATTCAGGTCCGGGTCAATACACGGATCCAAGTCATAACTCGGATCAGGGTCAAAACTTGGATCCAAGCTCGAGTTTGGGTTCAAATCTCGATTTTGTCTCGAGTTCTTTGTCTTTGGAGTTGGTAGCTAGGTCTTCAGGGAGTTTGCAGGTGATGGGTTTGGATTTGGATTCTGGCCATGGGCCTTCTCCGATGGAGTTCCCTCCTTCTCCGGTGTGAGTTCTAAGCGAGAATGCTGGGTTTGCCAGTGATGGGACGAATCCTGGTTTTTCTGCCCCCTTTGCAGAGGTTTTACCGGCGAGTCCTCTGTACAGTGAATGGGAGGATTATTTCTCTTTGGTGCGCCTTTCTGAGCTTACTGAGTCGATGCGCCTTTTTGTTCTCAAAGAGGCCTTCTCTGTTCCTTGGGAGGTGGATGCTTCGGCAAGCCCTCTTTGCAGGGATAGGGAGGTTAATTTTTTTGGGGTTGAGGAAACCCAAGTTGTTCGCCCTCCTTTGGCGAAAGGTTTGCTTCGACGTGGGTTCTTTGGTTCGAGAGCTACCTCTCCCTCTCCGATGGTGTTGGAGGCTTCTTTGTCTTCCAAGGGGAAGGACCCTATCCCGGAGTTTGGATTGATCTGTTGGGGGTTTCTAGGGTTGAGTTCTATCTCTCCCTCTTTGCCGGTGGTCTCGCCTATCATTGGGGTGGCTGAACTGGGTATTCATTCCCCTACAGCTACCTCCCTGCCTTTGTCTCAAGTCTACACTTCCTTCTCGACTATTTCCCTTTCCGACGGGGCGGCTGTGATGGAAACTTGGAAGGAAAGTGGTACTCCCATTAATTCCCCTGTTTCCACGTCCCAACTGTGGTATACTCGGAGGGTGAAGGAAAAGGTCGCAAAGCAACTGAGTAAGAACAAGGACTTGCTTTCTGAGGCTGTGGTTGATATTCCAGTGGTTGGGAAGGGTAGGGTGTTTGATGCGATGAACCTTGCTTCTGTTGTGGGGTTGTCTTGGGGAGGTGAAGAAAAAAAACTACGGGACATGGCTTCTGTGCCTAAGGGTAAGGGGATGAGGGAGCTCAAAAATCTGGATTGCTCCATCTCTCCGGTGAAGGGCCAGCGTCAGCGGGGATTTTTGGGGTCGAAAAATGCATTTTCTTTTCCCCCTGAGGTGCACTAGGGTTCCCCTTGAGGTGCACTAGGGTTCCCCTTGTGTTTGGTTTGGGTGTATTCGGTTCCTTTGTAGGTCTTGGGGTGTGGGTTTCATTGGTTTTTCTTTGGTTCTGAGGGCTTGTATCAGGTTTTGTTTTGGGGGGTTCTTGGGCTATCCTTTGTATACTCTTTGTGTACTGAGAGGCGCTTTGCGCTCTTTTTTGATATATAACACATTACTTATAAAAATATATATATGTGTTGCAGGAACCTAAAGCAAAGCAAAGACATGCATGGGAGAAACATGATAGCAGAGTCAAAATTCAACTCAAACTTGTTCCGTAAAATGTACAATATACCATTTTTTACAATATATATATATATATATATGTATGTGTGTGTGTGTGTTTACTTCTTTCAAAATCACTCATAAGTTGCATAGCCTTGACATTCATTTGAGCGACTATTTGAAATATATGTGTATATATATATATGTTTACTTCTATAAATCAATGAAGATAAATAAGTGGCTTTAAAGTGTTGAAGACATGCCTCAGAAATGGGACTAAAAATTATTTCTTAAAGCACTGCATTGAACAACTCACCTATTAAGCTAACACGAGGTGTATCAGCCCTCCTCAACTATGCCTCATGCATGATAAATTACGCAAAGCCCCAAAGCCAAGGTCGCTTAAAAAAAATCCCCCCCCCCCCTCCCCCCCTTCTTAGACTTCTTTTCCTTTTGGCTGCGAAGGGAAGGGATAAGGTAATTAGAAAACAAAAGAGATAATGACCAGACAAAGAGAAAATGAGAGCAAAAGCTGCTTTAAACCAAGTACAGACTAAGGATACCCAAAACAAATATTTCTTATCATAGGCTGCTAAATATGCAGCAGTTATGCAAACAGCTCAAGCTCAGCTGTAGTCATATGAAGCATAACTGCTTTTTTTTTTTAATATATAATTAATAAAAATCTCATTAAAAGCGTAACGCGCCCCCTATGTATATTGGAAGTATACAAAAGGAACCACCTGACTAGCAGGGGCTAAACAAACAAGAAAATCATTAAAACTAATCGATAGAGGAGACATATACGCCGCCGTCCATAAATACAAAATTTCATAGAAAAAAGATAAAATTTTCCTCAACATCCTCTCTATCCTCAAAGAACGTATCATTCCTTTCCTTCCATACACACCAGGAGAGGCACGTAGTCACCATTTTTCATACCGCAGCACTCCTAGGCCTGCCATATGACCACCAACAATTAAGCAGATCAACAACACTTCTAGGAATAACCCAGGACATTCCAAAACAACTAAAAAGGCACTCCAAGTGGCGGAAGCCAAATCACAATGGAGAAGGTGATCCACCAACTCCCCATCCCTCTTGCACATGTAACATCGGTCCATCATGATGATGTGCCACCTTCTGAGATTATCCAAGGGGAGGATCTTGCTTAGAGCCACCAATCATGCAAAAATGGCCACCCTCAAAGGAGCCTACGTCCACCAAATACTCTTTCAAGGGAAGTGGCTCCCTATAGGAGAAACCATTGAGCAAAAGTAGAATTTGACCTTGAACAAATATTTTTTGGAAGAAGACCACCACAGTTGATCTTCACATCCTCCTCTCACTATAATGGAGTGCAACACCTAGTAAAAGGAAATAAAGACATCCACCTCCCAATCTTGTGCTGCTCTAGCAAAGCTCACATTCCACTTATTGGAACCACCCAGAAACTCCAAATAAACTGCTATAGAGGCGTCCTTTGCACAAGCGAAACCAAATAAAACTGGAAAAGCTACCTTTAGAGCCTCTTCCCGACACCACTGGTCATGCCAAAAACTGATCTTGGTACCATCCCCCACCCCAAATCTAGTAAAGCTCTTTTTTTTTTTTTTTTTTGATAATTAAAAAAAAAAAAAACAAAAACAAAAAAACCGTAGAGCTAAATCCACTGCAACTCTCCACCAAGCCTTTCTCTCATTAGTGCAGCTCAAACCCAAGATCAAATCAGGTAGGCTTTTGTACATGGTAGCGTACAAATTAGTAAATGTGGAATACATGCTCACTCCCTGGGAAGTCACATGCCTAGAAAGTCTAACATATTTCAAGCTAGTGTCTTAAAAAAGGCTCACTATATTAATTAACCAACTCACATTCAATCAGTTTTACTAAAATTTTCCACAAAATGAACCCATGCTAGAAGAGTCAGCTGTTACTACAATATCATCCCATTTTTAGTGCACACAGATTCTACATTACAATTAACAACAGGACAGCCACAGCCTAAAGGATATAGTGATCAGCAAGATAGAACACATCCCACTAAAGCCCAGCTCATTTTTCACATATAAGGACCTAGCTACTCTCCTGCTACACCAATTGATTCAAACTAAGTCTAACCAAAGCTTAACATAACACACTTTCAATTGAGCCATAGCTAGAACAAGTAGACATTGAGACTCTTTTCCACGCTTCCACACCCCTATATTCCACAGCAAGGAACAAAAGCTTTCATCCACGTCTAATGGAACATAAAGATTTCTTCTCTACATTATTAGTGTCTTATGTAATATATTGTGAGAAACAAGTATTGTAAGTAGTACATTTAGTAGTTTTACCCAGTGTCAAGGTTTCCAAGATTTAGTGCACATCATTTGAAAATCAACTTTTGTAAACTCCCAATCATGTTTATGTTCATACACTTTGACAAGATTCAACCTGTGTGCTTAGCCTCCACCACTTCTTTATGGGAGAGGACCATTTGGTCCAAAGACGATGGCAACTTAAGCTCAACAACCTATGATATCTTTACCTTAGTAAGGATATCAAATCATGACAGGAATTGACTGATCAGACTAATAAGGATATCAAAGTAAATACATCCACAACAATAATAGCACCCTATCGACGAACAAGACTACTTAATGCCCACAATGTCCGAGACTGAAAGTGTGATACTGTTCAAGATTGATGGCCATAATCTGTTTTCCCTTTTAGTGACCTTTTATTTGTTGGGCTTCTCTGCAAGGCTAAAGCAATTTAAGTCACAGGTTTAGAGTAATAAGAGTTGATTCTTTAATTAGACCATTATTAAAATCAGTCAATAGAGATTCTTGCTGAAAATAAATAGAAGGGCAGAACATTCATATTTTGGGACGACTTGGATCATGTAGGAACCCTATAGGGTTTGCAAAGATCAGCCAATTTTCAACAATGAACAATTAATAATGATCTCTATGTGGTCTATAATTACATGTGCCATTTTCATAAGTAACAAGAAATTTTATTAACAAATGAGAATATCAAAATAAGTTTTCACCTGAAAAAGTACAATATGAAATTTCACAAATTAAGAAAGTGTAAGAATTACAAGAAACATTCCCAAAAGCTGTTTTCCAATCATATAAGGATCTCAGAATAGCTATTTCAGATCAATCACAGATGGCACAACCCCATTAAACAGTCAATTTTTATGTCTCCAAATAGACCATAATCATTTTTATTTTTTTTATTTTTTTATTTTTACTTTTGCTTGCTCATCTATTATTTAATTATCTTTATTTATTATGATCTTTTCATCCTTCATATTAATCCTGAAAATAAAAACAAAAACTGTAACTAAGTTAGAGGACTGATGGTGACAAAAGCACAATAAATAACCTCTGTCATTACTGCAACAGATGTAGGATCATGACCACGCCAGATGTAGTCTCTCACTGTCATTCCTTCAGCAGCTGCACCTTTCTTGACAGCTTGTATGGCAACAACCAGAGAAACACCTAAAGAAAAGATTCTTTATTTTAAGGGGGGGAGAAGTTAAAGGAAAAAAGTGAAACTACATATAAAACCATAATTCAATGAGTTATACCTTCAATAACAAATGAACCACCAATCACTAGAGCTGCATACAGAATATTTTCAGGGGGCTGAAGAAGACACTTATTTATTAACAATTTACAAGTGGATTTAACAAGGCAACAGCAAGAACCAGGAATTTATAACAGAGAAAGATTTGGGATTTGGAATAGAAAAGTTGCCAAGTAAAGTTTCACTTGAACAAGTACCTGTGAAGTCCACAAGTTTTGAAAGCCATGAACAATTGTAGCTCCAGAACCAAGACAAAAGATACCGACAGCAGATATCAAAGACCAAACAAATCTTTCCTTGGAGTAGCCATAACTGTACAACAATGAAATAATAATTTCAGCTTTTATATATATATATAAGTAATTCATTGAAAAGTACAAAGGAGCGCAACCCTAGTATACTGGAAGTATACAAAGAAAGGCCCACTAAAGGCAAAAAGAGAAACATAAAGAGAAAATTTGAGACATGGTGGAAATCTTTGGCACATTACAAGTGTCGGTCCAATGGAAAAATGTTTGAATAAGCAGCTTGTTGAGCTCTTTCATTGACCTTTCTTGATCTTCAAAACATCTTGCATTCCACTCTTGCCAAATAATCCACAAAAGACACAATGGTGCTATTCGCCACACCTCCTTAGCTGAAATATTACCAGGCTTACCATGACAACAAGCTAACAAATCTACCACCCCTCCAAACATGACCCATGTGACACCAAAAAGAGTAAATAATACACTCCATAACGCTCATGTCACTTCACAATGAAGGAGAAGATAGTTTCTAGACTCACCACTTTGCTTACACATACAACACCATCCCACCACAATGATACCTCTTCTACACAAGTTATCCAAAGTCAGAATCTTTCCAAGAGTCGCCGTCCACACGAAGAAACTGACTCACAATGGAACTTTTGACTTACCATATACTCCTCCACGGGAAAGAGGAAGTTTATGTTCCCAAAGAAGAGAGCATGATAAAAAAAGACTTTACCTCAAAGATATTTCATTTGGAAGGATTCCACAACATGCAATCCGTCACTCCCAAACACCTACGAAAGGCATATAACTTCCCAAAGAAAGCCGTCACCACCTCTACCCCCCAATCTTGGACAGCTCGTAAGAAAGGAACATTCCATTGTATAATGCCATTGGACAGTTGCATATGATCCTTAACCCATGCCTCCTTATTGCTAGCGATTCGAAATAATTTAGGAAAAGCTTCCTTCAAGCGCTGATTCTCGCACCAATTATCGTGCCAAAACCTAATATGGGAACCATCTCCTACTCCGAAACTGATAAATCTCGAGAAAACTTTCCATCCTCTCCGAATATGTTTCCACACTCCCACCCCTTAAGGACCCCCCACCACTTTGGTACACCAACCGCCATTCATGCACCCATGCTTGACCTCAACAACCAACCTCCAATATGCCTCCCTTTCCATAGCATATCGCCATAACCATCTACCCAAAAAAGCCATTATGTCTTCTTTAATTACTTCCCAACATGTTTGCACAAAACCCAATGAAAAGCCATCAGGGCCCGGTGAGTTGTCTACTTGTAGCTTCTTAACCACCTCTATCACCTCATTTTCTTTGAAGTCCCTTTCTAACCACAAACCTTCCTCACTTCAAATAGACTAAAAGGATAAACCATCCGGTTTTGGCCTCCTACTACATCCTTCAGTAAACAATTGGGTGTAGAATTGAACAATGTGCACCTTGATATCAGTGGCCTCCGAAGACAAAGAACCATTGGTAATTAAAGACACAATGGCATAGTTTCTTTTGCTAGAGTTTGCCACCCTATGAAAAAATTTGGTACTTGTCCCCCTCCCTTATTAACTATAGAGCCCGAGATTTCTGACACCAGTTTATCTCCTCACACAACAATAATCTCTCCAACTCCGAAGATAACTCCTCTTTGCTCCTCCTTTCCTCCTCATTCAACCCTCGGCCTTCCCCACTAATATCAAGCTTCCTAATATCATCCAGTAACATCTTCTTACTTTTCCCGCTATGCCCAAAAACCTCATTATTCCACCGTCCCAGATCGCCTTTCAAAGCTTTCAATTGGCATGCTAGCACATAGTGGAACTCCCATTAAATTGATAGGATTGCCACCAGATTTTCACGTAATCCACAAATCCCTCAGATTTAAGCCACATATTCTCAAACGTATCCTCCTCTTCTCTTCCTTTCTCCACAATCAAGTAAGATAGGAGAGTGATCCAACAATAGACATAGGAGTCTTCGTTGAACCACATTAGGAAACTTCTCTTCCTAGTCAAGAGATAATAAAAATTTGTCAATTCTAGATCAACAATGGTTATTTGACCAAATATATTGCCCACCCACCAAAGGGATGTCCAGCAAGCCTTTATCAAAAATGAAACTAGAGAATTCCGCCAAAGGCGTTGCATACCGCGTAATACCTACTCTTTCACTCGGATATCTAATGGCATTAAAAAATGCACCAAGGCACTTCCCACCAACTCATGATGCTGACCAATTCATCCCACAATAGTTTCCTATCATTATTATTATTGGGGCCATACAGACCTGCAAATGCCCATTCAAAGTTTTCACTGACACTTCGGAAAGAGCATGCAATGATAAAACGCACCACACAAACCTCCAACTTTTCCACCACCCTTCAATCTCACATAAGCAAAATACCTCCGGAAGCTCCTTGTGACCCTACATAACACCAATCCATATGGCAGCAACCCCACAAGCTCCTTGCTATCTCCTAGTAACTTGCTGCAATTTAGTTTTTTTTTTTTTTTTTTGATAAGTCAGTAGAATATATCAAAAGCACAAAGGGGCGCAACCCTTCGTACACAGGGAGTATACAAAAAGGGCTAGTGGGGTGGTGGGGGGGGAGAAGAAAGAGAGAAAATCATCAGAACTAATCACCCGCGGGGCAAGCCAGCCCGCTGTCCAAGTGAAAAGGGTAAAAAGAAAAAAATGGAGGAGCTCCTCACTAGACCTCGAGGAGCTCCCCCTTTGAGGCTTGTTATCCACTTTCCAATATCCACTTTGAGGCTTCTTGTAAGCACACAATATCCGCTTTCCACTCCCCCTTTGAGGCTTTTTATCTTCATTCTTTTTTCCTCCAAGTTCAGCCCCCTTACGTTCCAAGATAAAAAATTTGGCTTCATTAAACAACCATTGAGACCCTCCCTTTTCCATTGATCTTGGTCGCAGTCCCTTTCTTGCCATCAAAATTAATCGAAAATGACAAACGTTGTAACTCTCGTTTACCTTTGAAGTTTGTTGGTGCAGGTTCCACTACTATTTCAGCCACCGGAGGACTTGTTTTGTGCTTTTGATCAGCTTCAATTGCTCTAAACAGTGCCATCATTTCTTCCACATGCCCTTCAAGTGACAACCCAACTACATGGCAAAAACCTTTCACTCTTTCCACCACCCATTCACAAGCCTCTTTCTGATTCACCTCCTCACCCTCCAACATGTTCCCCATTTGTACTATTAGAGGCTCACAATCCACCACTTCTTCATCACGAAACTGTATCAACTACATGCGAGTTACTTGTATCCATGGACAGCATTACCAGTGATAGGATCTGTGCTATGATCACACATATATTCAGTTTGCTGACTGTTCACACAGCAGCTCCCCCTGTTTAAATCCATTGCATCATCATATTTAATGTTTGCCCCTTCGGCAAACATCAATAACCGGTTTAAGACAATCGGCTCGCTGTCCATTGGAGTCCACCATCGCCTTGACAGAACCAGAGTTGCCTCTGTTAGCTTTACCTCCTTACCCACACAGATGCTCACTTGTGCAGCTTCCCTCGCATCTTGCTCAACCTGGTCTTCGTCCGCCTCTATTACTGTTCTGCCCACTCCTGGCGTCTCCTTTTTTTGATTGGCACCGGGTGTCCAGAGCTTCACTCCGACTAATCCCAGGGGTGCACAAGCCCTCGGCAAGGAGTTTTCCGCAAGTACACCTCGGTTAAATCAAGGGGCGAACCCCCAGTCTGATGACACCAAAGAGCAGTTTGCACCCATGAGGTGTTGAACCTTGGACCTTGAAGGGAGCAAACCCTCAAGACCAAGGTCTTCACCACTTGAGCCAACCCCTTGGGGTTCCAAGCTACCGGCATACACCACACTGATCCATTGATCTCACTCATTCATCTCTCTTGACTGCCCAATGCTCTGGTCAGCCTTGTCTGAACCAGCAGGGGTGACTGGGTGACCTGCCGGCTTTCAGAGAAAATGCCCACTGCTCCCGTCCTCAACCACAGCCAACGGTAGCTCCCTCTCGCCACCCTATAGAGACTGCCCACTGGCCAAATCGGCCTTGTTTGTCTGCCTTATCGGTGGCATCTGACCACCGGCTGGGGCAGCGTAGCAAGACAGGTGCTCACTGGCCATATAGGCCTTGTCTGCCTTGGTGGTTGAGCGAAGTAGCTTATCATCCCTGTCAGTCTTATCGGAGAGAGCTCCTGTCCGCTGACCGGAGAGACATTGCCAGACATTGCTGGGACTTTAGTGGCTTTCACACACCAATGTGGCTTTGACTTCAGTGGTTTCCTTCGAAAATAAGTCTTCTTGACCATAGGTTTGGGCTGCTCTTCATACTTGGGCCGCTCAACATGAGCCCAAGATTCTGCCTGTTGGTTTTTCCTCTCTAGGCCCATTCCCTGTCCAGCCCAAGAAGATACCCCTCCCACTTCAATCTTCTCCAGACAGCTGTTTATTTCCTCCTTAAATGCAATCAGCATATTTCGAATTGCCATAATATTGCCTTTCGTTATGAGCTGAGAAAATAGCTTCTCATTATGTCCAGCGTGATCCACAGGCTCAATTCCAGTCAACTTGTCTTCAGCACTTTCCTGAATGGGCGTCTCCTTGTCCGTCCCAGCATCATGGTCCCGGCGTGTTGAGCACGGCCTTGTAAATTTTGCATTTGCGTGATGGCCAGTGCCGGAATCCTCTGCTCAGCCTCCATCCCTTACCCGTCACCACCTCCGCATAAGACACCTTTCCATGGATTCCTTGCGACCCTTTTACTATGTGCCCCACATATGCCTCCACCAAGGCCTTACCTGTTTACGTTCCTTCTGAGCATTGTTTTTCATAATGCTGTTTCAGCCATAGTAGTTGCATATGACATTCCTTCCAGCCCATTCCATCATCTCCCTCTGTTACGATAACGAAAATTTTCCTTACACCCCCGCCATATTCTGAGAGCTCCATGAATTTCCCATAGTTATTGCTTCGCCTTTGTAACATGTATACGGTGTTACCGAACCGGAAGGTCCTCCAATTCTCCTTGGTCTTATCGTTATGTGACAGGAAGTCCCAAGACATTAAGAATCAGAACACTGATGGCCATGCCATGATCACTGACCGAGAAACACCTTTACTTTTTTTCTGCCAAGCGAACACCCCCTCTCACTTATGACCTGAATTCAAAGGACTTATTTTCTAGGTAAAAAAAAACCCAGATACCCCATTCTTCTTACTGGACGACTACTACCTGCCACTAGATGGCCTGGGGAACCACCCTTTACCTACTCACGCACCGACCCTCACCTCACGCACGAGAGAGAGAGAGAGAGAGCATTTCATCACTAGAAAATTCCAATGTGGGATCACCCAATGTTGTAATACCCTTGTACAGCTTATAAATATAGAACAAACAGAATAAGAATTAGAGATTTTGTTTTTGTTTTACTCTATAAACCTATGCACATATGTGAGTGTAATTTTGAAACACAAAACATAGTCACTGGCCACTCTATGCAATAACGTTTCAGGTGTGTTAAAAATAATCATTTGGAATTAATGATGTAACAGGATTCATAAACGCATTCGACATTTCTAATTCCAAACAGAATGCTACTCAATTTGTTCAGTCAATTTAACTCATCTATAGTACATAAAAAATAAGGAAAATTCAGAAGAGAGAGTTCTTGTGGGGAGGAATGGGGGATGATAAAAAATTACACTTGGTTAGCTGGAACCAAGTTTGCTATCCTTTAAGGGCTGGAGGGGTCTTGGTATTTGGAATATATATAAGTTTAACCAAGCACTTATGGGGAAATGGCTTTGGAGGTATGCGACAGAGAGGGAAGCTCTTTGGCACAAGATAATTAAAGCCAAATATGAAGATCAGGAGGGGGGGTGGTGTTCGAAGGAGGTGTCAGGTCCTTATGGTGTGGGGTTGTGGAAGCACATTAAACAAGGTTGGGATACTTTTTCAAGGGAGTGAGGTTTGAGGTGGGGATAGGATCGAAAGTTCGTTTCTGGCATGATGTTTGGTGCTCCGATCAACCGTTGAAACATGTCTTCCCTTCCTTGTTTAGTATTGCAAGGTATAAAGAAGCATGGGTGAAGGACAATTTTATTTGGAGAAATGGGATTGTTGAGTGGAATGTGATTTTTGTTCGTTCCGTCCAAGATTGGGAGGTGGATGTGGTATCATCTATTTTTGAAAAATCGTACTCTTGTAAGATTTCTCATGGGAATGAGGACTATATTCATTGGTCCCCTTCTAAAAAGGGTACATTTGAGGTGAAGACGCTCTATAAGGCTTTGTCCACTCAAAACTATGAGGTTTTCCATGGAAGAGTATTTGGCACTCTAAGGTGCCTTCACGGGTGGCATTTTTTGGATGGACTGCAGCTCTTGGGAAAATTCTGACACATGACAATCTAAGAAAGAGGAGTATTGTGGTAGTGGAATGGTGTTGTATGTGTAAGAAAAATGGGGAGTCCGTGGATCATTTGTTGCTGCATTGTGAAGAGGCGGCTCAGCTATGGAATTATGTCTTTACGTTGTTTGGTGTGAAATGGGTTATGCTGAGAAGCTCCCCGACTTGCTTGCTTGCTGGAATTGGGTGGGAGGTAGGGATATTTCTAAAATTATTTGGAGAATTGTGCCTTTATGTGTCACATTGTGTATTTGGCGGGAGAGGAATGCCCGAACCTTTGAGGATAAGGAATGTTCGGTAGATGGGATGAGGAAGAACATGATCTCTATGCTACACTCGTGGGCGTTGGCCCATCACTGGATTGAAGTCTCGACTATAGAAGAATTCTTGAATATGTGCTCTTTGTATATTTCGTAGGGGTTTCATTTGTATATTCTTTGTATAAGGGTTACGCCCCTCTGCGTTTTCTTTATAATATTCACATTACTTATCAAAAAAAAAAAAAGGAAGCTATGACTAGCTCTAGGTGGAGATCTAACGAAAAGAATATAAAATTTTGAAATAAGAAAGCAAAAATTCCAGAAAATGGCCGACATTTATTTCATTCATTTCAATTCCTTTCAAAGTAAAGCCTGCAAATATAAATCTGATTTTAAAATACAGTTACTAATGGTGGGCATAGGTGGCTCATGCATCATATACTCACGGATGTAGAGCATCTGGTGCACGTCTTGAACTACTCAAACCATAAGCAAGGAGCACCTACAAAGTGAACATGAATTGGTCTCCATTCAATAATCAATAAATTGAGTTAAATTCAAAGTAACAAGTCAAAAACATGAATATTCAAAAGAGCATGACTGACTAACTCAAAAGTGTACCTGATTTGCAAAATCTGCAACCGAGTGCACAACTTCAGCCAACATAACATGGCTAGAGGTTGCTAACCAAACCCCAAACTTGAGAGAAAAAACAAGGAAGTTGCACCACAATGCAGTCGTGACCGCTCGTTGACTAGAATAAACATATGACACAGAAAAAAAAACAAAAGGATTAGATTGTAAAGATGCAGACTAAAATTGTTGGCATTCTATGCATTATAGGCAAGCATCAAACAGAAACAAATATGTCCTTTTAAGTATAGCATTCGAATGAATGGCTTATAAGCATGTGCCTGTCAAGAGGAACATTTCTGACTCAAATATCTAAATGGTCTGCTAAATTCTTTTCTCTAAATATACGTATGCATATTAACTTCTTTTTCTAGCTCAACCCTCTGGAATCCATCTGCAAAGAATTCCCTGTTTTCTTCACAACCTTGTCAAAGCCCTAATTCTATCATAAAAGCACAGCCTACTACTCAATAAGAAGGGAGCCATGTAGAGTTTTTTTAAAATCCAAAAGGTTAACAAAATCTACAATATTAGAGGATGAGAAATTAAGAACAAAAGTAACAGCCTAATCTAAACGGGAGCTAAAAAGTGAGGCTTTTAATTTAACCACATTTGACTCGCAGTCCTCGAAAAGACGTCTATTTCTTTCTCTCCAAATGCTCCACATAAGTAAAGTAGGGACGACTTTCCATATATCCTCTTAGATTGTCTCTGCCCTTGCGTCTTCCAACATTTAAGTAACTCTAGAATATTGCCCAGCATGACCCACGAGACTCCAATAAAATTAGAACCAAGTGCCATATCTCACTAGTCAAGTCACAATGGATGAGAAGGTGGTTCACGGTCTCCTTCCTCTTTTTACAAAGACAACACCAATGAATCCAAATGCTCCTATGGTTGTCATAAGGATTTTACCCAAAGCTGCTGTTCAAGTGAAGAAAGCAATATGAGGTGAAGCCTTCACCTTCCAAACGCTCTTCCAAGGAAAAGGGGAAGACTATCTAGGATATAATGTATTGTAATAGCTCTTCACTTTAAACCTGTGATTATGTGCTAGGTACCATAACATTTTATCTGTCTCTCTTAGAGAGGTTTTTGAAGGGTATGAAAGATTGAGGAATGCTACAAGAGACTCAAGCTCCCAATCTTGGACCACCTTGTAGACATCAAATCCATACAGAACAAATCTGCTTCCCCTCCTCTTTTATAAGATAATCTAGGTTTCTAATGGAGCAATATCCAGGCAAATAAAACATTCAATGTTAATTACAGAGAAGAGGTTGCAGTTTGTCTCAACATCCCAGGCAAACTATAATTTTCCTTGACACTTTTGCAGCAATATCCAGAATCTAGAACTGTCTGTTTTTTTATCAGTTATAAAGTAATAATTATTATTATGTTCTTCTGGGTAAATTCGATATTCTGCACTCTTATTTGAGGTCAAAACCCTAAGGCCCTCTCATGCTTGGTGAAGGCTAAGCTCTTTTAGTTGAACAGAGAGCCCCACCATTGATAATATTCTACCAGTTAGACCTGTTAGATCAGTGACGAGAATGTATCTTAAAGCAGTTGGCCGTGCCAATAGTAAGCAGAGTTTATAAATTTCTCATCAACAACTGTATTCTATCGGTAGCTTCCGAATACGCCAAGGAGATAAAGAATAGCTTGACCTTAAAGAGGCCTCTTTTTGAGGAGCTCCACCATAATCTATCTATCTTCAAACCCTTGTCTCACTCTGGCTGCATGCAACACCTGGAAGAAAGAGGTAAAGACATCCACCTCCCAATCATGAGCCTCTCGAGAAAAACTCACATTCCATTGATTGAAACCACCCAGCACCTTCAAATTATCTGCAACTGAGGCATCCTTCACACAAGCAATGCTAAATAAAATCGGGAAAGCTATCTTGAGAGCCGTATCTCCACACCACCAATCATGCCAAAAGCTAACCCTAGTCCCATCCCCCACCACAAATCTTGTAAAGCCTTTGAAGGTAACCCACCCTTACCTAATATTCTTCCATAACCCCGCCCCAAACGCTCCTCTAGGCTCAAGAGAACACCACCCTCCCCATAAACTCCCAAACTTCGAATCTACCACAACTTTTTTTTTTTTGATAAGTAAATCTACCACAACTCTCCCCCAATCATCTCTCTCCAACCCATAACACCAAAACCATTTCCCTAGAAAAGCGCGATTGAACACCAATAAATTTCTAATACCCAACCCTCTCCCCTTGATCGAAGTGCACCAAGTGGTACTTGAACTCTTTACCTATACCACCCCACAAGAAATTGCACTGTAGCCTCTCAATGCGCTTAGCAACACTCACCAGTCAAGGGAATAAAGACAAGTAATAAGCGGGCAAGTTAGCTAGAGTGCTCTTGATAAGGGTAACACTTCTCCCCTTGGAAAAATACAACCTTTTCCAACTGGCCAACTGGTGTTCTATCTTCTCAATAACTCCATCCCAAATATGCTTGGCCTTAAAGGAGGCTCCCAACGGAAGACCAAGGTACTTCACTAGCAAAGTAGCAACCCCACACCCAAAAATACAGGCTAACGAATCCACTTGCTCCACATTCCCCACAAGAATTAACGTCGACTTAGCCAAATTAACCTTCAAAAACGGAGGCAGCTTCAAATAGCAAGAACAAACTTCGCAAATAGCGTAACTGGGCGGGCATAGAATGGCAAAAAATCAGGGTGCCATCGGCAAATAGAAGATGAGAGACAATAGAATTACCGACCGTGAAGCCTTCTAGCAACCCCACATGAACTGCCGCAGAAATCATCCTACTCAAAGCCTCCATCACAAAAACAAACAACAACGAAGAGAGGGAGTCCCCTTGACGTAATCCCCTGGAACTGCTAAAAAAATCTTTAGGAGAACCATTTACCACAATCGATAACCACATCGAGGAAATGCAATGTTGTATCCAAGAACACCAAACCCCTCCAAATCCACACCACCTTAGCAAGTACACCAGGAAGCCCCAGTTCACATGATCATAAGCTTTTTCCAAATCCATTTTGCAAATAACTCCTGGCTCCCCAGATTTTAGCCTACTATCAAGGCATTCATTAGAAATCAAAATGGGATCTAGAATCTACCCACCTTTGATAAAAGCATTTTGTGACTTGGAAATAATCTTGTCCAAAACTACCTTCAATCTGCTTGCTAAAACCTTGGCTATGATTTTGTATATACCTACCACAAGGCTAATCGGGCAGAAGTCTTTGAGATTGATGGCATCGGGAATCTTCGGAATAAGCGAAATGAATGTAGCATTAAGGCTCTTTTCAAACATCCCATCGGCATGAAATGCACTAAACACCTTCATAATATCCTCCCTCACCACATCCCAATAGGTTTGGAAGAAAGCCATAGAAAACCCATCGGGGCCTGACGCCTTATTGCCATTCATATTAGACACAACCTTTTTTACCTCTTCCTCTTCAAAAACTCTCTCCAGCCAGCTGGCCTCAACCTCCAAAATGAAATCAAAAGAAATACCATCTACCATAGGCCTCCAACTGCATTGCTCAGAAAATAGCTTTTGATAGAACTCGACAATGTGCTCACTAACCTTGTCCTGATTTGAAGAAGGACTATTCCCAATCATAAGGGTATCTATAGAGTTGTATCTTCTATTCGAGTTGTCTATGGAGTGAAAGAATTTAGAGCACTTGTCACCTTCCTTCAACCACAACACCCTAGATTTTTGCCTCCAACTTATCTCCTCCATAAGAATACACTACTCTAGCTCTCGAACCACCTCGGTTTTCCTCATCCAAGGTCGTACTATTGCACATCAAACACCTGGAGATCTCAAGAAGAATTCTCTTATTCCTTTCTATGTTTCCAAATACCTCCTCATTCCATGTCTTCAAGTTTAGCTTCAGGGCCTTGAGCTTGCAAGCAAGAACAAAGCTCAGAGTACCTTGGAACTCATAAGAATCCCACCATTGTTTCACTAGGGCCACAAACCCTTCCGCTTTAAGCCACATATTCTTAAATTTGAACGGCCTTTTCCCCATTGACATGTCCCCCAACTCAAGAATGATTGGAAAGTGATCCGAGCAAAGGTGAGGAAGCCTCTTTTGCCTCACCCCCGGAAACCAGGCTTCCAACTCTGGGGAGACAAGAAAACGATCAATCCTTGACCAAAGAAGAGGATCTTGAGAAACCGACCAAGTAAAAGCACCCCCAACAAGAGGAAGGTCCATTAGCCCTTGTTCAGAAATAAAATCAGAGAATCCCATCATAGCAAAATCCAGACGAGCTCCACCTGATCTTTCACTAGGGAACCAAGTAACATTAAAATCTACCCCAATACACCACAACAAGTTCCACCAACTAAGAATGCCAGCCAACTCATCCCAAAGGATCCTTCTATTCTTTTCACGATTCAGACCGTGCACCCCTGCAAAAGCCCAAATAGAGAGATCCACAACATTCCTAAAAGATACAGCCAAAGTATAAGCCCCTACACAAACATCAACCTTCTCCACCATCTAGTATCCCACATAATGAAAATACCACCCAAGGCCCCACTAGAATCCAAACAGCATCAATCCACATGACTCCGCCCCCATAAACTGCCGACAATATCTCAAGACATACCCTAAAGCTCCGTTTCTTGAAAGCATACAATATCAACTTTCCAATCTCTGAGCAAATTACTAACCCTCAAGCGTTTATCCCTCTTGTTCAACCCTCTCACATTCCAAGAGAGAATGCTTAGCTTCATAAATCTACTACATTCCCCCTCCCCTTCCTAATGCCACGGCTAGAGCTCACATTTCTAGCATCATAACTCACCGAGCACTCCAAATTCCTCATCTCCCTCTTACCCTTGGTGCCACTACTTGAAGTATTTACCATCACATTATTCCGGCGTTCCTCTTCTAAAAAGGTTAACAGGGCCATCATCTGCAGCTTATGACCCACATATGAAATTTCCACAACAAGATAAATCTCATTAGCAAACTGAATAACCCAATCCGAGTATGGTACTTTCACAATCTTCCCAACTATTCACATTGATAATTATAGTAAGTGTTTCTTTTGTATACTTCCTATGCACTTAGGAGTGCCTTATGCTTTTAAAGATATTTGTCAATAACTTACTAAAAAAATAAAAACTATTCTAATTGTCATTATTGAAATTCCACAGATGCTACTATTCTCCATACAATATTATACCCAGCTTCACCAAATTAGAAACATAAACATTTCCAATCTTTGATGCAGAAAACAAATGACAAGGTAAAGGAAAACCCAGAAGTGGAGGCAAGACTCTTACCTGTGTTGATCACTGATTTCAATCTTCTTCACATGTTTGGCCCTCGTAAGAAAATCTGACCAAAAAAAGAAAAAAGAAACGTCATTTCAAAGAAAGAGAGCGAGAGAGGGGGAAAAAAAAAAACTTACTGCGATGGGAGGCGTACTGATGGTGGTAACCGGGACGGCGCAGGCCGTCGAAGGAAACCAATCCGAGTAAAAGGAATCTTTTGGAGGAAGCAAATGGGGAGAGATTGCTCTGGTTTTCGTGGCGGGAGGGGTGAGACGGCAAAAAAAGGGAAAGGGTGCGAGAATGAAAGGAAGAGCGCTGGTGTTGGTGATGGTGTGGGTGGGAGGAGCAAGGGCGGAGGTAAAGGAGGAGAAGATTAAGGCAAGGCTCCGCTTTTCTCCGCATGCTATTGAGTAATACTATTTGCAGTGTTAGGGTTTTTGGAATCTGCTGCTATTCCATTTTCAACAATTGTTAATGAACACCACCTTTTCAGCCTTCTTTTACAGAGGAATGAATAAACGAGGAGAGATTCTTCTCTCCCTCGCAGAATATCCCTGCCTTGCGTGGGCGTCGGTTAATTAAATTCCTTTCTTTTTCTTTTTCTTTTTTTGGTAAATAAATTTTATTAACCAAAGTAATAGAAAAACTGATAGTTGCTTAAAACTAGAGCTAGAGCTTTTATCTTTATTGATAAAAAAAAAAGAAAAAAAAAAAAAAAGAATGTATTACTCTTAAGGAGTAGCTTAATCGGCTATAGACCATGCCTTATAAAGTCGAAGTCACTAGTCCGAATCCCCCATTTCTCTTCTCTTGTGTAGACGTGTCAAAATATATATATATACAATTAGGAATGTATTTGAGTGGGCATATTTGGCTACTCTAACTTTGGCCTGGCAAATAGGGGAGGCGTACAAGTTCCAGCTTGAAATTGTGTTCAAGCTCCCTAAGGTGCTCCAGGGTGGCTAGGGCTGGCAAAACAGGTCAACGGGTCGACCCGTATACGACATGTAAGGACATGCGACCCGTTTAGCCCAGACCCAGACACGACCCGTCTACATAAACGGGTCGGGGCCCCAAACACGACACGACCCGTGAAAATTCATGGGTCACCCGACACTGTAGCGCCCCGACTTTACTTAATGAAAGGCAAAAGTGGAAATATCTAAATTGCCACTAAGCATTACTATCTCTTCCTCAATATCATTAGAGATTATAAATCTAGCAGCGGAATATATATATATTTTTTTATAAATAACCCTCATAGAACACATCAGAGCTGATCATAAAACTTCTATATCAAACAGATTTTTACATTATACTTTACAACAAAACTCACTAGTCAAAAGTGTCACAGGCGGCACATAAGTAAAAACACACCAAGTGTATCTAGTACAAGTCTAACTATAAATACACTTCCAAAAGATAGACATAATATTCTACAAGAAACTGAGATACAAAAACCCTATCCATAATATCCTAAACAAGCATATGGATCATCTTCATACTCCTCTGCATCTGCATCAATATCTATGTAGATGTGGCATCTTTGAAGGTTACCACATTTACATAGGCGGATTAATGAGTCCACAGTCTCAGTAAATATAAGAATTATTAACATTTCTAATATGAGCCATCTTTCTTAATAGTGTCTTTGACATGATAATTATAATAACAGCTACGTTAAGTTTTTCAAACAAAATTATTTTTGTATAATCCATAGCTGATAAAATAAGCATCAAAGAGTTGTTTGTGATAAAATCCATTTATTTTTTCTAAACAACTTTATATTTATACATATATGCAATTTGCTTGCATCTCATAAAATGAATATGCATATAAATACAAAGAAGTAAAACAAATAAATCATAAATCACATTATTAAATGTATGCAATGCAATCTCTAGTCTCTCCGGCATTCTAAAGCACTTTAGCCTTTCGTTTACGGCTATCAGGAGACACATTCGGCTCCTCTTCGGCTTTCTAAAGGACTTGAACCTTTCGTTTACGGTTTTCAGGAGACACTTTCTGCTCCTCGATTAGTACCAGGCTTTTTATTTTAACTTGTAAGGCTCCTTCGGCTTACATCATTAATATAAGAACACCTCAACATTTTACATTCAACTTTAGGAAGACAAAAGGCTTCTTATTTAACCTGAGAGGCTCCTTCGGCTCCCACCGTTAACATAGGAAAACCTTCTTGCTTCATATTTAATTAATCTCTTATTCTCAATATTCAATAGTATACAATAACATATCTTTTAAAATCATTCTTTTGTTCTCATAATGACCACATTTCATTTCTTAACTCATAAAAATAATTGGAAGCATTAAATCATGTTATTCATAAAATATTCAGGCCCATATAATAATCACATTTCAAAAGCTTTATAAAATAGTATCAATCTCAGTAAGCAGTTATACTCACTAAAATAGTATCATGCTCAGTAAGTAATTATACTTACTTGTCACCGTTATGCGGAATTCCTCTGCTAACTCTTGATTATAAAAAGTCACTGCATTTTTGTGCACCCGCACACGACCATATATTAGTCTAATATTATAATTAAAAGGCTAAAATAACGACCTCTTAATTTCTCTCTATACTCTATCCAAAATTGGGCAGCATCACGCCATCTATCTAAAATATTATAATGTCACTTGGGTATCATAACGACTATGTAGGGTTACCACATATTTTTATATGGGAATTACTACAGCATTAATATAATATTTATCTAAAATGTCTAATATTACTTGGGCATTACAACAGCGCTATTATAAAATACCTAATAGAATTTAGGTAGCACAACGACGCATTTGTAATATTAAAATGATGATTGAATATAATATCCGTCCCGAAATATTCAATCACACTTTCCCACTCAATTTAGGCATTATAACGACGTAATTTAAATTCTACAACTAGAATTGACATAAACTAAGGATAAAAGAATTATACCTAGTAACCCACTTGAAGTAGCTCTCCAAAGCTTGTTACTAAATTATATAAATATATCTCACTTTCTTTTCTTTTTTTTTTTTTTTTTTT